>KE371396.1:279218-333673 GCA_000418225.1 Zizania latifolia | reverse complement strand
CTGGGGCCCAGCTGGCAGAGAGAGGAGGGGAGCGCCGAGATGGGCTGGGCCAGCCCAGGAGAGAGCAACCCGAAGGGATTTTAATTGATTGATTATGATTAGATGAGTGAGATTGATTAGATAGTTGAGATTGATTTGATGAGTGATGACTAAAGAATAGATGGTTGAAATTGATTAGATGAGTGATGATCAACTCGTCAATTATATAGTATGATAGATTTGGATTACTTGCTCTTTTGCCCAAAGTTAAATTTGTTTTGTATTTTTACCTACTCCAATATATGGTAACTAGTCTTAGGGATTACCTATCATCTATATATATGGACACAAATACAAAGTCTATCAATTTACTTTAAAGCCGGTTATCAATATTTTAACATTAAATTCTTTCGTCAGAACCATTAAATAATTATGATAAACCTTATTTTTATTCGTCTTCCATCTTGGACACCTAGTTTCAAATGTTTATGTATATTAAAAAACTGTACAATTTTTATTTTACACTAAAAATAAAATTTTAAATCATTTTATTTTTATTTTACGATATAAACTCTAAATCCAATATAATCTCAAAGCTAAAACCGTAACAAACAAACCTAATATCTTGATAGAATTGTACCAAACAAAGCTTGGTGTCGAATAATTAAGAGAATATGTCATAAACCGAACACTCAAATTGTCTGGAAGAGAAGAAAGAGAGACAACTTCAGCTGCAGGGAAACTACTGCAGCTAATCCCAGCCGCCCATGTGCAAAGAGGTTAAAAGCTTAGAAACCTCACTTGGTATCAATGGCAGACAAGACCTTAATACCTTATAAGCATAGTGTAATTAGATAAGATAATCACACAGCATGTTCAAGGTTGACTGCATAACTTAATGGATCCAACAGTAATTAAGCATGTATGTATGTCCAACTATGAATACCAAAACTGATCAATAGTAAAATTGGAATACCATTAATTTGGAGATGAATTTGAAAAAAAAAACTTGCGTTTCAAGAAAGGATGTTTTTTGCATGGAATTATCGCGAAGGTACAATTTACATATGTTTCAAGGTACAATTTACATATGTTTCAAGAAATGATGATTCTATACATTATGCCTTACTTAACCGTGAATATATTAAGTAGGCTGGTAAAAGGATTGGGCTACATAAACCATAAAGTTGTAGAATTTAAGGATGTGTAATTTTCACTTTATACATAAAAAATTTATTGCAGTTGAAAGAACTGGTTTCATTCAATACTCGTTTTAGATTTTAGCTTTCTAATCGAGAAACTAATCGAAAAAACTAAATCAAACACACCCTGAATCAGAGAAAGCACGCCAAACAAATGAGACTTCATCCTGCTTAAGAACTTTTGTCACAAATAATCAACGAGAAGTTGGATGGAATGATGGATAAGAAAAGGCAATGTGATCATGGATTAGGAAACTAGTTGAGGTTGGAGTAACATATTAAGGCGTCGATGTGGCCATTTGCATCTAAATCGGCAAAATGGTGTCATCTTATTGCCTCCCAAAGTTGTCAGATATATCTCCCAAAAGTTTGTATCTACCGTGGTCGCTTGAATGCTTCACAAGTCGTGACTCCTCCGAGTTCCAAACCTGAACGCAACACCCAACATTGACTGCAACTGCCATCTTGCATGACTTTGATTTTACTCAGACGATCGATGAACCGAAGGAAAGCATGCATGCATGCACGAGCCTGCAGATTACAGTGGCAGTGGCCAGCGGCACATCCATCTCCAGCAACCTGCAGTGTTGTCCTCCATCTCGGGTGCTACGTTGTTTACAGGAAAATTCAGTAATGGCACGACAGTAATGGCATGCTGCTCATGACAGTTATGTACGCCTCATCAAACTCAACCAAACTTTGTGTGTGTAAATCAATCTCACGATCACGCACGTCGGAGTTCGTCTGTCGCAAATGGCCAACAAAACCAATCAATGCTCAAAATCGACCTCTTATCGCATACTAGGACGACATAGAGTTGCCACCTTACTACTATAGAATTGCGACATTCTTTTTTTCTAAGATCCAGCGAACAATTGATATTATATTAAAAACAGAAAAGCAGAGGGAAAGAAAAACAAAAAACATTCATGCTAAAGAGCGCTTTATTAAAGATCTAAGAAATTAATTCAAGTACTTTTGCATCTTCTATGCTCTATATTTGTGACTCGATTTCTTCCAGATTTCCTAAGCAGCCAGGATGAAGAGTGATTGCAAAAAAGTTGATTAATGACATTTCACAATATAAACTAACTCGTATTTGGTTAAAGTTTAACATGTTGGAGTCTACGTCACATATTCTATGAGTGATTGAACAGTGCTTAAATAGCTTAACATAAAAAAAGAAAGTGACATTTGGTTGTGAACTTCTGATAAAATCAGATATATATTCAGATCGACAAGTGACCAACACTGAGCTAGCCAAACTAGTTAACTATGTTACTGACGGCTACTCATATCTGCTTATATCGGTACACCTACATACTGCACGTACGCTCACTCGATCAGCGAAAGAGTACTCAGCAATTGAGAAATTCAACAAGCAATCGATCGATGACAGATCGAGAGCCTCACTTTCACGAGAAAAAAACGCACGTCAAGCACATGGCTCCACGTACGTACGTGGCGCATGTAACAAGAACACGGTGTGACACAGCGACCCTCATTGCAATCGATCCATTGATCACTAATTTGAACGCACGTCCAACGTACATATTACGATCACAGTTAACTCGGGCTTGTTGACTGATTTGCAAATTTGAAATTGCTGCTGGAAAGAAAGTCAAAAACACAAACGATTTCGAAAGGAATGGATCTAGTAGCTGTAGAGGTATATGCATGGCTTAATCAGTTACAGTACGTGAACTGATTAAGGTGCCTTTAGTTGAGGGCTTCTTTCGGTTAGACGATTTTGCTGGAATTATCCTGATCCTCTTGACGACACGGACGAAATCACTGACAAACATGAAACATTGCAGTAGATCAAATTAATGAACAGCACACAGTAATGCATCAAGAACAATTCAGACAAAACATATATATACTACTGATCTGAGCTTAGTAATTTAACTAGGAATGTGTGAATTTCGTACTTCCAGTTGAGGTCACCGGCGAGGAGGAGATCGTCCTCCATGTCCTCGTACGCTACGACGTGGCCGGGGACGGCATTGGAGAGGTCGAGGCCGTGGTCGCCGTCATCGTCGGTGCCGACATTGTCCGTGTCGACGAACAGGCGGCGCAGCGCGCCGGCGAGGCTGCGGTAGCCGGTGTGTCTGCTGAGGTGGACACGGTGGCAGATGCAGCGGCCGTCCAGGACGACGGTGACGGGCGGCACCACGCCAGCGGCCACATCGTCCGCCTGATCCTGCTGCTGCACCGACAGCCTCAGCAGCTTGCGCTGCTGCTGCCTCTCCTGCCCGGACGGCGCCGGTGTCGAGGGCCGCCGCTTCGGGTGCTGCTCGCTCATTACGTGGCCGCAGAAGAAACCAAAGCCAACGGTCGATGCAGTTGAGCTCGCCGGCGTTTGTGGAGAGCGGTTGCGCGTGTGAGAAAAAGAGACAGTAGAGAAGAAGTGGTCAGGAAAGGGAAGTGACCCAAGTGCAGTGAGCTAGCACATTCTTATTCTAAGGTTAGTTGTGCTCTTCCGGTTCCTGCGTGTGAGTTGTGACTATTTAGAGGAGATAGGAGGCTGCAGTGCCGATCTATAGTTTGCAATCTACAGGGACAATTGTGTACTACGTCAAATAGTTTTTTCCCTTTTGACGGCAGGAATTTCGTCTGATACGGAGCAGTGAGTTCAATAGCTTGGGGCATCCATTTCAATGACATTCATGTGCTACAGTTCTAGTACGTACACAGGATGTGCTTTCTCGCTCATCGAAATACCATCCAAGTAAATTTCCACTAGGACCGAGGCCGGCCTGGGTTGCTTAATTGCAAGTGAGTAAAGGAGCAGCCGTATCGATCTAGTGTACTCAGCACTGTTGCATATTTTTTTTAAAAAACTAACTGTTTGAATTGGGTTTGATAATAAGCGTGGGGCGCGCACGCCGCGATCGAGAGAGAAACGGGGCTCCGGTCTTTGCAATCCGTGGGAGAGATGACCGCAAACGGGGCAATGCATGCCGAGCACGTCTGCTAGCTCCGTGCGACCGCCCGTACGGTTGCGTGGATGCTGTTACAAAGTGAAAGAAAGAAGAATGCAGTGAACAGTTGAAACAGTGAAAAGTCTCTTTTATTATCTTTGATTCGAATGGTACAATGGGAATTTATAAAGAAAAAGGTATGCGGGCAGTTTTGCTGCCAAGAGACGCCTTTTTGTCCAATGGTCGCTACGCAGCCATGGGGCATTGGTTTGTCCAACATACCAATGCCCCATTCGTGTATATATTTAAATTTTGTCTTAACACTAAATACAAATAAACATTCGTGTATATATCTTATGTGTGGCTAAGCATGCATGCATGCCCTCCTATTTGTGCATGCATGCTAGCTGTTGTTGTAGTAGAGTGTTGTAAACTTTTGTCCACTCGATAAAAGGTTTTCCTGATGTCTTTTCAAGTGATGAGAACATATCTCAACAGATGCCACTCGCCGCGTCGTTTGACACTCTCCACGCGTGAGCTGCTAGTGCCTGGTGGTAGCCCTTGCATACATGCATCACGTGACGCGTGACAAACGTACACCGATCACACAGCTGTCGGCCTCGCCAGTTACTGTCAAGCTGTGCAGAATTTGAAATCAAGAATTTAAATTTTTGAACCAATAACCGAGCGGTTTGGCTCGATAACTGCTCGGTTTGGCATATGTCGGTGAGAAAATTAGTGTGGGAACACCGTTAGCGGAGATCCGAATAGATCCCTCTTTGTGTGTTCAGTCGAGAGGCTAAGAGTTGTAATTAGGGGTGGACATTCGGTTTTTTCGGTTTGTTCGGTTTATGAGAAGTTCGGTTTTTAGAAAACAGAAACCGAATAACTTGTTAAAATTAAAAAACTGAACTGAAAAAAATAAAATATTTTGGTTCGGTTTTTTCGGTTTTTGGTTTTTACCGAACAACTTCGCATAGCAGAGCACCAAGCTGCCAACAGCGCAAGGCGGAGAGGAGCATGGTCGCATGGGTTGAGCATTGAGGCCTTGAGGTTGAGGGGGAGGGAGACAAGGAGTGAGGGGAGGCTTCTGCCCACTGGCCAGGTAGGCGCAGGAAGCCCAAGCAGGCCACACTTAGGCCCAGTAGCCAGTCAGGCCACCCTTAACGCACAGGCAGGTCGTTTTCATATGGACTTTGGTTTTTCGGGTTTTTTGGTTTTCCAGGAATAAAAACCGAATCAAAAACCAAAAACCGAATTATATAAAAACAAAAACTGATTTTTTTATAAAAATCGAAAATCGCTGTTTTCAGTTCGGTTCGGTTTTCGGTTTTCGGTTAATTTTTGCCCACCCCTAGTTGTAATCGCTAAGGTAATGGATGAGGAAACACTAGGGAGTTTAGAGAGGCTCAAACGTTAAGAGGCGTAACACCCTACTCTTATGTGTAATGAACTTTCTTCGAGGCGAGAAATGCCTCGTCGGAGAATTACAATATCTGGCTGAGATCTTGGACAAGACTCAATCGCAACTGTACTACAATCTATTACTTAGGCAAGTAACCGCTTGATTTTAAAAAAAATAGAAAATTAAAAAATCATATAAAATGTAGAAAAAATCAAAAATCAAAAATATATAATAATATAGGAATAAAAAGAAAGTTTATAATACAACAAAAACATATTTGATATGACATTTATTATTTTTGGTTGAATAATGGTATAGCATACCAAATTTAGTAATAACATTTTAAAAAAAAGAAAATATCTAATTATCTAAATGTCGTGGAGTTTAAAAAAAATTATCTAGTCTTAAGCCATAAGCAAAGATCAAGACAAATGGATCTAATCTTTTAAACGCTCGCTTTTTCCTTGGTTGTTCCAGCCATGCATGGCGCCGTTGTGTCGGTGAGCACAGGGCATTGTTGTCCTGTGAACTGATTAAGACATCGATAGTTGAGGCCTCCTCCGCATTGCTTCCTTCGATTAGATGATTTTGCTGGAATTATCCTAATCCTCTTGATGACACGGACAAAATCACTGACAAACATGAGGTGGCAGTAGATCAAATTAATGAACAGCTAAACAAATACACTAAGTACTCAGGCTAAACTAGAAGACTATAGATTATAAGAAAACACTCTTTATTAATAACACAAGTATTACATGAGGGATTACACAACTTTTTAGGTGCTATCACTACTCACCATGCTCCATTTTGATCAATTGGTAAGGAGAGGGAAGGTGTCTCTATTTATATGTTTATAAGACCATTGGATGATTGACACATGGTAATATATGAGTCCTCGATTTAGTTTCTATATTTTTTCTAAAAAATATTTAGTCTTTAGATTTTTCTTAAGATATCATGACACAAAAGATTATATACACTAATAACTAAATATCTATATTCATGAATATATGAAAAACTTCTAGAAGGTTGCCTTATTGTTCTCAACACTTCCCTCAAGGCAAACTTCTTTCTAGAGCTGTCTTGCAGACCACGCCAAGCGTCTCTCGAAACTTCTCAAATTTTACCTTGTTAAGGCTCTTTGTGAGAATATCGGCATTCTGCTCATTAGTCTTTGTAGACTCCATCTCAATTTCTCTTTGAATGACCTTTTCTCTTATATAGTGGTAGTGGATTTCTATGTGTTTGGTCCATTCGTGAAAGATTGGGGGGCTGAAGGGGTTTATATAGGCGATAAAACTTGCCTGGCACGCCTCCCTGAGCCGAAAAAAGTTACCCTCTATTTTCACCCCACTATCGCTGATCCATGGGGCCATGGTGAAAAAAGTAACTTAAAACAATGCATGTACGTGACAGTTCAGCTTCCAGATTTTAACCGCACTCGATGTCGTTTGGGCTTCCATGAATGTCCCATCGATCTGTGTCCCCATTTAAAGCTAGCTACCACATAAATAGTCTTTAGTGATAAAGCTTTACTGATGGATCAATGACGCACGTCAGTAATATACTTTTAGTGATGGACTGTTTTACACGCGTTAATAAAGCGTAATTATTAGTGACGTGTCATAATATTGAAAAGATTCAAAAAGCTCGAAGGCTATACTCAAGGTTGAACGATTCGAAGTAACGACAGCATCAAAACGCAAGACGCCCCTTCAAGACGAAGGGCCATATGCGAGGGACTACTGTTGAGGTGAAATATTTCCGCCGGTATTACAACAATCATCATACTTTGAAAGTGTTCGAAGAACCTCTGAAGGATATAGCATCCGAGGCATCCCCGAGGATCGGTTCACCGTCTAGAGTCCCAAAGCCAGCCCTAGGCTCTGAAGCCTACTTCGTTGTAGGACTCCGAAGGTCCAAAACCACCTCAAGGAGAGGACCAAAACTAGGGGCCGTCCCCTCCGACAAGACATGCATTCAATGCAAAAGGTCTCAGAGGCGAGCATCAAGACTTTGTTGTACATGTAATGAGTACGTTCATGTTTATATAGTGTGTTACCGTACAACCCCTATGTAACTTTATAAACAGTATTGTTATAGTCGGTTGTAAATAGATGGTATATTAGTATTACTCTGTTTACCATTGCCTATAAATATTGATCCCTTGTAGGAGGTATAGACATCGAATACTTGATATTCACATTAAAAAAAGAACTCACTGGACGTAGGGTTGTTATCTAATTCGAAGGCCTGAACCGGTATAAAACACTTCATATTCTCTGCTCTTCAAAACATATTTAAACTCTGTTGTTAATTCTCATTACAACAACAGTTAGCACTGTCTATGGAGAGCTTAAGTTCTAAATTGAGGCATTGTTAGTTGAGGCCTCCTTGCATTGCTTCCTTCGGTTAGATGATTTTGCTGGAATTATCCTGATCCTCTTGACGACATGGATGAAATCACTGACAAAATGGGGTGGCAGGAGATCAAATTAATGAACAACACACAATAATGAATCAAGAACAAATCAGACAAACCATATACATATATGCGACAAGCGACTGATATCTGAGCTTAGTAATTTAACTAGGAGTGTATGAATTGCATACTTCCAGTTGAGGTCACCGGCGAGGAGGAGATCGTCCTCCATGTCCTCGTACGCGACGACGTGGCCGGGGACGGCATTGGAGAGGTCAAGGCCGTGGTCTCGGTGCTGACATCGTCTGTGTCGACGAACAGGCGGCGCAGCGTGCCGGCGAGGCTGCGGTAGCCAATGTGCCTACTAAGGTGGACACGGTGGTAGATGCAGCGGCGGTCCAAGACAATGGTGACGGGTGGCACCACGCTGGCGGCCACGTCCTCCTGATCCTACTGCTAGACCGACAGCCTTAGCAGCTTGCACTGCTGCTGCCTCTCCTGCTCGGATGGCGCCGGCGTCGAGGGCCGTCGCTTTGGGTGCTGCTCACTCATCGTGTGGCCGTGGAAGAAACTAAAGCTAACGGTCAATACAGTTGAGCTCGCCGACGTTAGTGGAAAGTGGTTACGCGTGTGAGAAAGAGAGACAGTAGAGAAGAAGTGGTCAGGAAAAGGAAAGTGATCCAAGTGCAGTGAGCCAGTGAGCACCTTCTTATTCTTAGGTTAGTTGTGCTCTTCTGGCTCCTGCGTGTGACCATTTTTTTTCGCTGGACCGGCGAAGAACCGATCAAAGATATATTAGGAAGAGAAAAGGTAAAAACTTTACAAACAACAATGAAAAAAGAGAGAAAACACAACCCCAAAAAGCTGCATCAACCTACAAGCAGCGCACACTAAGAGAAAGGATAACACAAACTAAACATCAAAGAGGTAAGAGACCGGCTGCTTCCCATTCCCAAGTTGCTTCCTTGATCCGCTGTAGCAACTCAGAGGGAGTGTTACACACCGCTAAGAAGATACGAGCATTGCGCTCCTTCCAAATGAGCCAAGTCACTAGAATGGCTAAGGAATCAAAACGACAACAACTGCTTTTGGGCACGATCTTACGAGCCTCATACCAACATGAAGAAAGGTCGGTGCCGAGTGATAAGACAAATCTAGAATCCACCGAGGTCTTCATAGCTAACCAAACCGATTTGGTGTATGCACATGACATAAAAAGATGAAGACAAGACTCCGGCGAAGAATAACATAAATGGCAGAGAGGCTGATGTGGCCAACCGCGTTTGGCCAAATTATCTGCAGTAAGACAACGACCTTGGGTGGCCAGCCACATGAAAAACTTGTAGCGCCCTGGCACACGGCTCTTCCAGATGATGCGGGCACACAAAGACTTAGTATTAGCCACAAAGAACATGTTGTACACTGCCGCTGCTGAATAATGCCCATCCTTTGTCCACCTCCATTGAATTTCGTCATCAAAACCAACACGCGGTGTGATCCCTTGTATTAGATCCCACAGCCGAAAGAATTCCACCAATGCTTGAAGAGAGAGGGAGCAAGCAATATCACTAACCCATTGCTTGCTGCTGAGAGCATTGTAAACCGATCGATTCTTGCGCCGCACATAAGAACTGAGAATGGGGAAAGAAGCACTGATCGAAACTCCACTTGGAAGCCAGTTATCCGTCTAGAAGGAGCATGTCCGTCCATCCCAGAGTTGAATCTTGGTCATGGCTGTGAAGATGTCGTCCACCAAGGTATCTTTGATCGAAGGCAATCGTGCCCATGGCCTGTCAGGAAATTTTCGTCGAAGCCACGGCCATCGCAACCGGAGTGCAGCCCCTAGCAAGTGCAAATTCTTGACACCAAGGCCACCATTTACAATCGGCATGCAAACTTCATTCCAAGCAACAAGACAATACCCACCATTGACCTCTTCCTCCCCTTTCCAAAGAAAGCATCTGCACCTCCTGTTGATTGCTTTACACAACCAAAACGGGAGCTTGATCACCGTAAGTAAAAAGACCGGCATTGCCATCAAAACAGAATTAATCAGCATCAAGCGTGTAGCATGGGTAAGCAGCTTTGGCTTCCAACCAGCTAGCTTCTTTGCAAACCTATCAAGCACCGGTTGAAGTGATGCTTTTGATGGCTTTCGCACACACAGTGGGAGGCCCAAATAAGTTACTGGAAAACACTTCACTGGGCAACAAAGTTCATTAGACACTTGGGTGAGGTCTTCGTTGTCACATTGGATGGGCGTTAAAGTGCATTTTTGAAAGTTTGTATGCAAGCTAGTGGCTTGACCAAAAATATGCAGCAGCCCGCTGATTGATGTTGCATCTGATCTGGTTGGGCGAAAGAAAAGAACCGCATCATCTGCATACAAGGAAATCCGGAGTGGTAATTTCCTGATTGGCACTAGAGAAAGGACACCTCGAGAAGACGCCGTAGTGACCAAAGTAGCCAGAACATCCATCACCAAGATGAACAACATCGGTGATAGTGGATCACCCTGTCGTAGGCCACGCCCTAGTTGAATAGGACTAGAAGGATCATTCACACAGACCGATGTGGAAGCCGTGCGGAGAAGAATAGATATCCATTGCCTCTAGCGAGAGCCAAAACCCAAAAATTGTAGAAGTGATAGCAGAAATTCCCAAGAGACCGTATCAAAGGCCTTCGCAATATCCAGTTTTAGCATTACCATTGGGGTTTTGGACTTATGGAACTGCTTTACCAAACCTTAGACATAGACGAAGTTTTCATGGATGCACCGAGACTTGATGAAAGCAGTCTGCGCCTGTGATACCAAAACATTTAGCTTCTTGGCTAGCCTGTTTGCAAGGATCTTGGTGAACATCTTGGCAAAACTGTGTATCAAACTTATTGGACGATAATCTGAAATCTGCAAAGAATTTGTCTTTTTTGACAACAAAATGATGATGGCCGAGTTTAGGAGTTCCATGCTCCGTGAAGCATAGCAGCCAAAAGATCATCCCTCACAATGCCCCAACAGCACTTAAAGAAAAGCCCGGTAAAACCATCAGGACCGGGGGCCTTTTCTGATGGTGAAGTCATAATCACCTCCTTTAGTTCCTCTTCTGAAATTTGGGAATCTAAATCTGAGAGGTCATGAGATTGGAGCCTGAGCACTGCTAGGTTCAAAGAGATTGGAGTTACTGCAGATCTGTCCAAAAAGTTGGAGAAGAAATTTTGAGCCAGCTGCAACTTCTCTTGCTCTAAAGTAGCAGATTCACCGTCATGGGAAAGGGAGAGGATCAATTTAGAGGAGAGGAGAGGAGTCAGGAGTGCAGAATCGATGGAGCTAGCTTGGGACATTCATGATTCATGTGGTACAGTGCAGAATCGATCATGTGGAGTACACAGGATGTGCTTGCTCGCTCATCGAAATATCGATCCAAGTGAATTTCCAGCAGGACCGAGGCCGGCCTGGGTTGCTTAATTGCAAGTAAAGGAGCATCTTTGGACGATACCTCTGCACTAGCAAATATTGATGCCATGCAGGTAAATATGCCCAGTAAAATAAATGATTAACCACAGAATGGGCATGTTCTTCGTCTCAAGAGTTTTAGATCATCCCAACGTACGCCATAAAAACAGAGAGACGACGGAAGATGGTTCAATATGTTAGGCCTTTCTTTGCATGGGATGCATGCACCAAAACTGATCTTTTTATTCAACCAACGATCAACAAAGTGTCTGTTTTACGCATGTATGCACCCGCGCGCACATGCATGCTTGTAAAAGTTACCTCTAGCTTTGTCCCAAAGTCACCCTGCTGATAATTAACTTCCGTAATGAGCATGTTCAATTGTTCATGACGGTTTAATAGAACTAATCCATGTATTACGTACTTGCCTAGTCTATACTCCCTCAAATCGAGACGAATGTTCCGAACTGCAGCTAGCAGCAACGGCAAAGTGTAGCGACTGATGAAACAGACCAAAGAAAATGGAAGATAAGATTTATAGTATAATTATACCAAGACGGACGAGCGGATCTAATCATCTAAACACTGGCTTCTTGTTGCTGCGCTTGGGATTCGAGTTTGACACCAGTTGCGTGCTTCGCTCGCCACCGCCCCGTCTCGTTTTCGGGACAAGCAGATTTCGATTCAGCGGCGAACCGTGTGCGAGTCTTTTCTTTTCTGAAATTCACCGTCCGAGTTTGCAAAGCTGGGTAGAGATCGGACAGCTGCTTACCGATCCAATTATTACTAAAATCGATATGATTTAGCAGTTACCTGACCAGTTTTCACAAATCTTTCAACAGTGTTATAGTTAAAAACCATGATAATTGGGTCAATTACCACAATGCATGGGGGGTTATTTTCTTCAGTTCCACTGCCTCTTGCCTTCTTGTTGCTCTCCTAGCTCCCAGCTCTCAGCACATTACAAGTGAGAGAGCTCACGGTTCAGATCTAAGCTAAGGTCCCCTCCCCGGTATATACAATGTCTTCTGCATTTGCTACTTTATAGTTGACAGTGGAAGGATTTCCCAAGAGATCATTTAATTGAAGCAAAGCAGAGAAGGAGAAGAGGGCCACATTAACTCAATTAATTGAATGTATGGAGACTTTACAATGGGCGACGCGACATTGCTTGTTTCAGTAATCCGTGTACATTACAAGTTACAACCACCTCTAGATGGCGCCCCTCAGATCTTTCGACTATGAACATGCAATAATTGCTGCTGCAGCTCATGCTGAACGAACTGACACCGCGTGGTTTCCCCGGCCGTGTCAACATTCTGCCAGCTCCGGCCAGGCTGAGCTTTGCTACGGAGGAGGGGGATTAGCAAGTCTTCAAGGGTATTTGGTACAATAATTACAGTGTTTGTAGCATCAATCATCAATCACCTGCAAAATAGTTGCGAGTCCACATTTATGACAGCGTGTGTGCTCATGTGCTTTCAAAGACCAACCAATATAGCCAGCCATTGGTTTATTTTTGTCTTGTCAAAAACATGCCAAATCCTACTACTGATTATGTTGGCCATAACACACTCACATACAGCCACCATAAACATGCATGGAACTCTTCTCTTTTCATGAAACTAATGAAGGTGATTGGAGCATTGGAATTTGAAGAAAAAACTTTGGTATGTAACTTGTAACTTACTGGAGTGTGGATCAACATGAACAAAGAAGCTGGCAGCAACTATTAGATAACACAGAATCAGCATAAGTCCTTTCAAGTAGTTGGCAGTGCCATCCTGTGGAAAATAGAAAGGCATGACGATGGTTCAGATATCAGAACCTATCCCAGCTAATTTATAAGAGAGCTATAACAGATATTGATGAAAATCAAATAACAAGAAAGCCTGATCATCATATTACAATTGAAGATGGGAAAGGATAATTAAAGTCACTACTGATTGCACATCATTCTTTTTTGTGGATATGGAATGAAGGTAAAAAAAATCCATGAAATAGATCAGCCATGGTTCCTTTAAAGAGTTGACACAAAGTTCCGTGGATAATATCAACATTACCACAGCAACCAATGCCCAATAGCTACCATCAGCTTAACGAGAAATTTGGATGTATGCTTAATGTTAAAACAACATATAGTACTGCTACTCCACTAGAATAAGTTCACTCTGGATGGATCGTGATATGTTTTAATGCATATGAAAGCAAACACATATTGACAATCTCTCCATGAAGCACACGTCTCTTATCAAAATATATTTCTTAATATTTGCTTAACAACCTACCTGTAGCATAAATGCCACGACGAGTACTGTTATGAAGAGAGTTGCTGTTTCAAATAATTGAAAATTCAAGTCCATCTTTTGCCCCATCATCCAGCCAACGACAACACAAAATGGAATCTGTATTAATGGGGAACAGCATATATCAAACATCACAAAGAAGAAAATAGGGTATGATAAATAAACGAAAGCAGGATATGGAATGTATAATCTGTGAATGTTCATGCCAGCATGGCACTCAGACATGCATGCTCAGATCATAGTGGGATAACAGGTTTGAAACCATTACCACAAACATTGATATCTGCGTTGATGACCCAATCGCAACACCGAGTGTTATGTCCTGTAGCAGAAAAAAATCATATTAACACAAACAGTTGAGAGACAATAGAAGAATTAAAAAAGAAATAACAAAAACTGAGCACATTTAAATGCTTACAAGTTTATCTTTCATGGCAAACATTATTGCACTAGCATGTTCAGCAGCATTGCCCACAATAGGAAGCAAAATAACACTGATAAAAGCCACTGGTAGGTTCAGTGAATCAGATGCTCCCTGATAACAAAAGAGTAGAGCAGTGAACAATTACTATATCCTTCCAGAGGTACTCAGGTGACATGTAAGACAAACATTGTACTGATAATATGGCCAGAGTAGTTATCTGTCCTAAAAAATAGTATTACAGATCTAACGTTGGATTTTTCCATGTGAATGTGGTAAATATATTCCATCATACATCAAATAATCATCTCCAAATTTAAGATGAACATTTTCCCTGACATGAATAACCCACTATCAACAAAACGGAATTAACTGTCAAGTTCTACAAGTCGAAAGCAAATAATTTCAGTTGTCAGCTGCACATGTGAACAGAGGTAGTACATTTGTTATGTCTTGCTAAATTGAAGGAGAAAAGGAATACCTCAATAGCATTAACCAGGTATTCAGAAAGAATAGACACCCATAATGTTAACACCGCGAGCCATATAATGGACTCCCACATGCCAATCTCTGCTTCTTCATCTTCCTCAGCTACATCCTCATTAGGCATTTCTTCCTATTACAAGTGATGAAATATGGGTATCACCTTTTTTTTTTAAGGAACACAAATAACTGTGTATCAAGGATATTAGTTAATTGCTTGTATTCCAACTCAAAGTGAAGCATAGTGTGTTTTACAATTGAACTAACATAGGCAGAATACAATAAATATTAAAGAGTTGGATTTATGGTATTTGTTATCAGCAAGGAAGAAATACATTGAAATATATACTTACAGTGCCAATTTGACTGTAAACATTACTCCGTCCACTTAGTTGGAAATAAAGATAGCTTGTGTACGCCACAAGCATAACACAACTACTGAACCTTGAAAGAGAAACCTCCGATGCTCCTTGCCGCACTTCTGAATGTGTGAAATGAAGGACAGCAGGAAACATCAGTCCCATGACAGCCATCAACAGTAAACCTGAGTTAACAACTGCAGTTGCCTGTAGTAAATAAAAATTGATTTCATATAAGGAATTTTTGGGTGGAGAAAACACAGAACACGTTGCACAAAAATTACCTTGCTGAAGACTTGGTCTTTGTTGCGATTAACAATACCGCCAACAAAGAAAGCACAGCCCATGACCAACAACATATTTGATAATATAGAACCCAGTAGTGATTGCTGAACTACTCGGATCATTCCATTTTTCAAAGCATATATTGCTATTATCATCTCGGTTGCATTTCCAAACGTAGCATTTAGAAGTCCACCAACTGCAAATTGTTATTAAGGAAATGTTTTGTTATTGTTTGCAGGCACTCCAATTTGTAATAGGTTATAAACCATAAAAGGCATACCTGTTGAACCAGTGTATAGTGTGAGCTGCCTGTAGAACAGTAGTTGAGGTTAAATTAAATAAGGTCAGGAAAAAATAAATGTAGAGCTTAGTAACTCACTCAGTTGCATAACCCAGACGCTCAGCTAAAGGTGTTATTCCTAGCATGCTGAATAGGAAGACCAATCCCTGCAATTTTGGTAAAGTAGAAATCAGCTAAGCATTGAGTAGCAATAAGAGAGTCATCATAACATAAACCTACTGACTAAATAATGGTCTTAGTTGATGAAACATTATAGCACACTGGAAGCTATATAGCTAGTAAAGTTACTAAAGAGCTGTGAGCCCGATCATTCGTACACCTCGATAGAGATAGGGTACTCTGATTTCTCTCATAGTAAAGTGAAATGATCTAGCCTACAGCACCTGATACATAAACCAACAGCAGCACAATAGAGTTCAATCAATTCCTATGAATATGACTTACATGTCCCTTGGCAGCAAAGTGTACTACGATTGTTGCAGGCCCAAACGGCAAGAGCAGATTGAGCTTGGACGTGAATATGACGATCCTGATGCTCCGGAGGACTCCCTCAATGGTCCTCCGCGGGTTCAAGGACTGAACCATGCTGGAACGCAACCCACCATTCTGCGCTTGCGGACCGTTCGCCTTGAAGGCCCCCATCTCAATTTGAGGACTCTCCATCTCTAGAACCACAGGAAACGATAGTCTCAGTCAGCAAGATTATTTCAACTGTTATAAGAGAAGCAACTTTCTCCACAAATTCGCTTCCGGCTACCTTTCCTTTGAGATTCTCCGGTTCGTAAATCAGCTTTCATGTTTTCAATTCGGGCCAAATAATTTACACACACCAACTAAAAGCTTGCTAAATCGGCCTCCCAGATCCACGCCACATCTAACCAAGCATGTATGTACGAACTACACCTAAATCCCAGCTACCCAAATCCAAAAAAACTTGAGATAACCGACCAAATCGGAGAGAAACCACCAACCAACCTGCCAAACACGACAGCCGCTGCGGTCGTCGGGGATCAGGAGGCCGGCGCGGGCTCCGGCAGCGGCGGTTCCCTAGGGATCATCATCCGACGCCGCCACAGGGAGCCGCGTCAAGTCGCCGCCGCCGCCACCGTGTCCAGCGAGCGCCGGCGGGGACGGAGACTCTGTAATGCGGAGCGGCTGCGGCGCCGGCGTGGGAGATGCGTGCCCCCGGGCCCCGGCCACGCCGCTGCTCACGACGCCCGCGCCTGCAGATATCCTGCTCTTTTCCTTCTCGCTTGCCTCCTTCCTCTTCCTCTTCCTCTTCCTCTCGGCGACTAGGACTCGGCTCGACGAGTGTGTTGCCCACGACGTCTCCGCGTCTCATGTTTCTGTAATTTTGTATTGTTATCTGCTAGACCGCTACAGAATTAAAAAAATAATAATTTACCATTTTTAATATAACCTCTTTAATTTTAATTACATGAAACCACCTAAATTAATAATATATAGGCTAAAATATAAAAAAACGAAATCACTTTTTATTATTAGCAAATTATCAAATATCTCCTGAATTAGATTTTATTTATTATTTTGTCACATAAATTGCGTATGATAATCATGTCTAGAATTTATATAATTTATATGACATATATCCATATAAAATAAAATTCAAATTTCACACAAAATTATATACGTCACGAAAGCAAATCTCTAGACTATTTTCTCTTCTTTGCCTACACTTCAACAGACTGCATTGGCCGGCAGGTCTGATAAAGTCTAGGTGAGTTTTATAATGATCCTTTTCAAGTTCGTGTTTTTGTCGTAATAAATCTTGCAGCTTTTGCTGAAAGTAAACAAAACACGGTTTTGAGTTATAGAAGTTGGTGAGAAACGTGTGACGGTGTGGTCATCTTCGGTTTATAAATATTATTATGCCATGATTACCCCTCAAAGTCACCATCTAGATTCTAGACTCTAATATAAAATCAAAACATTTTTCTCACTGCCGTACACACACATATATATATATATGGAAGCGTTATACAGCGTGAGGTGTGTTGTTTAGCTATTCAGCGCGTAGAGGTCAAACTCACATCAACCACCACACCGCTCCACCATTCACTGTACTATATACAGTGTAATTTTTTTACTACCAATCTAATAATTTTACCACCAATCTAATATGCGAGGTGTAATTTATATGGGTTGTAAATCTTTTACCACCTTCGGTCTATTTCTGTACTATATGCTGAGTACGAATAAAACTGATAGATAGGTTGTAATTGTTTTATACTCCAAACAAACCAGTAGAGAAACTGACCGAACGTAGTAAAAGATTTACAACACATATAAACGAGTCAAATAGAGAAACAGATCGAAGGTGATAAAAGATTTACAACATATACAAACGAACCATTAGAGAAACTGACCAAATGTGGTAAAAGATTTATAACACATACAAAATTGCACTTCGCATATTAGATTAGTAGTAAAAAAATTACACTGCATATAGTACAAAACACAGACCAAATGTGGTAAAAGATTTACAACACATATAAAATTACACTTCGCATATTAAATTGGTGGTAAAATTATTAGATTGATAGTAAAAAAATTACACTGCATATAGTACAGAAATAGACCGAATGTGGTAAAAGATTTACAACCCATATAAATTACACTTCGCATATTAAATTGGTGGTAAAATTATTATATTGATAGTAAAAAAAATACACTGCATATAGTACAGTGGATGGTGGAGCGGTGCGGTGGATTGATGTGAGTTTAATCACCGAGTGGGACATCGGTTTAATCACGTTTGGATCGGTGCACCAGGATTTGAACCACTACCGACCCATCGCGCTGAATATTATACAGCGCGCTCTATAGAATATCTATCTATCTATATATATATTCTCGTTTCTATAAGGTGCATTTTGATTCCTAAAAGGTCAAACCTTGAAGTTTTTCACTAACAAGTAATAAACTTATAATAATATACTTGGTGTGTAAAATTTATATCATATATTCATACTTTAAAGCGTTTTCATACCTTATTAATTTTGTACTCACTAAGAATATATTTTTAGAAAAAGTAATAGCGAAAGTTTAATCTTGAATATTTTTTCTGAGCCAAAATATGACTTAAAATGATTCGAGGGAGTATTACAGAATTATATTGTATTTATAGTTTAATTTAGGTATATGTAATTAACTTTTTTTATATCGGAAGCCTCCAGCTTGGTGCAGTGGCACATGCGTTCATCCCTTCCACTCTCAATGCAAGCAACGAATCAACCTGCTGGATGGAATAAAAAGCTACAAACTAGCGCCGTACAGTGGCGAATAATATTTCATCAATTAATAAAAATACTTTAGTAAAATTAAAAAAAACACAGTTAAAGACTCAAAGCTAAGTTGAAATATTTTATTATCACGTATGAAATATTAAGTTTTAACTACTAAAATATTAAGTTTTAACTACTAAAACATAACAACAAGAGCATTATATATACTTGTTTTTTAATGTTATAAACAGTAACATTTTTTATTAAATGTTGACACGTCGTTCGATTTTTTCAAATCTTAAAACACCCTGAATAAAGCATTATTAAAAAAGAGAAATTCTAAAAGAAAATCGATGGGCCCACCTACAGTCTCACACTAACCTTCCCGTAAAAATTCCCCATCACCGCCGTTCTCGTCGGAGCTGAGCACCCGAACCCATGGCCCTCGCGACGACGACGACCCCACTCGCGCCTCTCGCCCTCGCGCCGCCGCCACCGATCTCCGCCTCCCGCTCTTTCCTCCTGCTGCTCCGCGCTCCGGCCCCCGTCGCACTCTCGCTCCGCTCCGCCGCGCCAGGCGGCCGCCTCATCGTCGCTGTCGCCGCCAAGGAGCCCGAGCTCGGCGGATCAGGAGGCGACGGCTCTGGGAGCGGCGGTGCGGGAGGGAGCGGAGGCGGCGGAGGCAGTGAACCGCCGGGCGGAGGAGAGGAGGGTGAAGGGGAGGAGGGGAAGGAGAAGATGGGGCAGGGGCTGTCCATGTCGCAGAAGCTCACACTCGCCTACGCCGCTCTCGTCGGAGGTAATGCCACAACAGCTCCTTTTTTCGTGCTAATCCACTGCAATGTGCAAATGCCATATATTCCCAGTGAGTTTTATTCTTTTCCGTGCGAATTGCGATCCGTTCTTGATTAGTAGAAGCCATTCTGGTCCGCATTATAGCATTGGTATCAATGTTTGATTTGAGGTGATTCTTAGTTTTAGCGTTAACTGTTGAGTTATTGTGGCCATTTCAACGTCTAGCTCACTGAATTGTTCCCCGTACATTCGGAGACACATACTTATCATGTTATTGTCCTGCAAAATTAAATCTTTATGGCCTTAAGCTTGTCGAGTTACCAGTGATGGGAACAATAATTGTTGTTGACCGAGTACTCAATATCTGCCAATTGTAAAAATCCAGAAAACCTATTCAACATTTAGCAGCCCACTTTTGGTTGCTCATGTCCTGCACTCCTGCTTGTATCAGAACAATGATGACAACAGGATGTGCTTTGTAGACACAGTGGTGCGTTGTCTCTGTGTATCACAAAATGCTCTTCTTGCTTTATAGTGCTAACTCCATAAAGGCTTACAAACAAGCATAGTGTACAGTGTACACAAATTTATCTTCCGAAGAAGAGAGTCAAGTACATCTAGACAAGCTGTTTAAAAAAATCAGCACAGAAGTAATTCCATTGATATTTTGATTTCTTTTTCTCATTTGTAATTAACTAATTATGTATGTGAAATTAGCAGAGATTAAATCCTGATATAATGTTAGCTCCATCGATGGAGTCCTGTAATTTCTGGTCCATGTGAAGGCTCTGTATCAGAGCCTGTTCTTGGCTTCTAGGTGTATCTTGACACCTTTGTTTGGAAATTGACTGTTGTGCTTCCAAATTATGTAGCTGGTGGAGCAATGGGGTACATGAAAAGTGGAAGCCAGAAGTCCTTAGCTGCAGGAGGCATATCAGCCCTGGTTCTGTACTTCGTTCACACTCAACTCCCAGTGAGACCCATCTTTGCATCGTCTATTGGTTTAGGTATGCAAGATCATTTTCTGAGCCATCTATGTTCTGTACTTGTGGCCCTTCTTATCCTTGCTTTGGAATTACTTCAACCTGGATTCTCTCCCTGATGTTGTTTTGCTTTGAATTCTAGGTATATCAGCTGCACTGCTGTCAGTCATGGGATCTCGCTTCAATAAGTCCAGGAAGATATTCCCAGCTGGTGTTGTGTCTCTTGTCTCCTTGATCATGGTTGGTGGTTACTTCCATGGGATT
This sequence comes from Zizania latifolia, assembly GCA_000418225.1. NCBI lineage: Eukaryota > Viridiplantae > Streptophyta > Magnoliopsida > Poales > Poaceae > Zizania > Zizania latifolia. Next base: position 312,842 of record KE371396.1, on the reverse strand, counting down.
TTGCGCAGCTCTCATGCATGATGCTGTCAGCGGCAATCACTATATGCAACTCCCTACCTCCCTTTTTGTGTTTTTGAATCTGCAGCAACTGTGTGCCATTTACCTTCTTTTTTCATGTATTTGCTCAAGTGTAGTTCACTTATTTTCTGGTACAATATGGACTATGGTGAAGCATGTGAGATGCTAGAATGGTAATAAAAGGTTTGGAGAATCTGTCTTTGTTCCACAACGGGACTCCCTGGCAGCAGCATATATGCAGTTGCATTCATGTTGGACCTCTGGGCTGGTTCTGGTTTCAGCTCAAACAAGTTTGGATGTGGGATGTATGATAATCTTTCCAATTGAAATAGCCATCAAACCAATGTAGTAACAAAGCTTACTGAAACTGAAACATCTCAGATAAATCTTCAGAAACGCAATTAGCAGCAGAAATCTGCCATGCACCTAGGACTGTAAGATGTCAACAGGGAAACGGGAATTTAACATAGATGATATCAATACTAGATGAACACGATAACATTGCCAGGCAATGGCATGCATGATGTACAATGATATACTATTATAGCGGCTCGCTGTTCGAGTAAACGAATTCATGACAGAATACACTAGCACACGAGTAGATGACAACAGAACAACGGCAATAAGGTCCCTGGTTCGATTATTAGTAAGGTTCGGAGGAGCGACACCGTCTAAACACAATGAACGCATCGCCTTCCCTTCCAAACGTCAGCCTTCACCATTAGAGCTTTTGATAGTTCATGGCTCGGTCTTGGATTACTGGGCCTTGCCCTCGGCAGTTATTTCCATCCCAGATGCTTCCATGCCTTCAGATGATTTTGCATGACTATACGGAGCTTTGTTCACCAACCTGCTTAACATAGACATTTAATCAGTTGAAACCAAGGATTGATTACAAGTGTAGGGGGGGTATGTTTGGTTTTAAGCCCTTGTTAGCCTTGCCAATTTCTTGGCAATGGCAAGACTTAGCCATTGCCAAAAAAAATTTGGCAAAGGCGCTTGTTCGGATTTCTACCAAATTTTTGACAAGATTGAGTAGATTGGTATTTGGTTTGCTAGGCAACTTTTGGCATGACAAATTTTTGGTTAAGCAGGCCCAATGAGTGCCAATTGGCATGGAGATTGACAAAGAACCAAACAGGCCCAGGACAACGGAAAACAGGTATGCTATCTGGAATCTGACTATAGGCTATATAGAACTATGCCTGAGTCGTCTTATCTCCTAAGGACGTGTGATCCTAATAAGCACCACCTATATTCCACAAAAGCTATTTTCCATATAAAATAGGAGAACAAAATACATGAATGCCAAAGCTACAATAAGATTAGTCAAATACTCAAATCAGTCCAATTAGATGTATGCAAGCATATTGATTTGAAGGCTCTAAATAAGACATGCAAGCAAATGATCTAACAAACACAAGAGGCTCAAAAGGACGCTTTGTGGATATGCACAAGAACGTAGAGTGCTACTTCTATATCGCATCCATGCCAACCTGTCACGGCGTTTCTCTAGGAAGCGCTGAAGGGAGTGCCTCCTGGCAATGGGGAGATCTGCACAGCAAATAAAAATAAATTTGTAGCATGCTCAATGACTCGAATCATATCACGACTGATTGAAACGACCCTATGTTAGTTTCACAAAGAGATTCTGTAGCCTCACCAGCCTGAAGCTTGCAAATTGAGCTAGGGTCAGTGACAACTTGAGTTTGTCCAGTTGCTACAGAAGTGCTCTGCAATGAGAGCGATCGTGTGAGCACAGGAGAGACTGCTGCTTGGGCAGCATTGGTTGCAGGTATCACTGGTGGTTTAACAGCAATGGTAGCATTGCTTTTGTTGGCGGCCGCCGCCGCTGCAGCTGCTGCTGCAATAAGCATGATCGCTTGAGCCTGTCAATGCCAATGTTGCAGGTAATGAATTAGCATGAACTTTGAACAGTTGATCCAAGGATATGAATGGATGTAAGAAGTGTAAATGTGACCTTCTCTGGTGGAACTGAGTCATACACACATACTGATCCGCCATAGAAAATTGTAAGTTGTGAAGGATTAGCTGGAGGGCTCGACATTGGAAATATTCCAGACCTGGTTATTGATATCGCATAATTAGTAAATGTGAAAAAAAGGTAATACCAGACCACATAATTGCATAAATATTGGGATAATAGCATATATGTGGCACTCTTGAATAACTGCATACATGACAGCACATAAGATGGGCACGCAAGAAAGTGCAATGTAAAATTGGAGGAAGCTAGCTCAGTTATGTAGTGGTGTACACTGTTCAGTTACATAGATTCATTAACTTCATACGCCATATCTCCTGCCTTTTGAGAAGAGTGGAATAACGAACCAATGGTGAAGGCCCAATGTTGAAACAACTTTATTATGCACCTTGTCTATAACCAGATAGGGGGCCGTCTCCTTCATAAGTAATTATTCTACTCCCTACTTGATGAGTGGATTTTCTCTTGGTCTTGATTTGTATGCTACTCTGGCACTATGACCCACCTCACAGCTGCCAGTAACTCACAGTTGTAATATCCAAGTAAGGATAGATAACGTTAACTATGTTTTGGTACCCACATTCTGAGTCTAACATCATCATCAATATTGCAAGATCTAAGATCCAACAGTAGCACTAGGCCTGCAATTTTGTGGTCCACTCTGAAATATTCAACACGTGCAGCAGGACGGGTTTCATTCAGAGTCAATAATGGCTTAGTTCAAAGGTAGTCCAAGATGGATGGAATCTGCAGGAAAAAAATCTTCGAAGGTCCAGCATAAGCACAGGGCCTACCAACTATTTGTGCCCGTATTCTTGTCCAGATCAGTTACAAGCTCCATCTAAAACATGTAGATCTCAAATCCTACATTGTTTCACACCAGCCTAGTGGGTAAAATAGAATCGCAAAACAAAAGCAAATCAACGGAAGCTGAGTCTTAAAGGAAAACATTCATGGGGTAAACAAACTAATGCTTGAGCATAGATATGGTTAATAACTAAACATGATTCAGCCAACAAATCAGACAGAAAGCCCCAAACCCTTATCTGGCTCAGCAAACCGTCCCATCTACACATTTCAAATAGGGAAAAGGCAAAGGGGGATTAACATGTCAGGGGATATCTGATGGGCTAGTTTGATGTTGTGAATTGGTGACCAGAAACCATGTCATTGGTCCCCACTCCCCAGCTACAGATTTAGTCTCGAAGTAAGGAGGCAAGGTGACTTTACAATTGAATACATGGTATATGGAAGTGTTGCAAAAACTTGTCTGCTTGCTAAACTCAAGTTTCATCAGATCTATGTGTGTTTTCCACTTATTCAAAAAACAGGAACTCAGGATGCATTTTTTTAAGAAGATGTAAGTAAATTGGAGGAGTTTTCTGGTCCCAACCTGATTCCACAATTCAATTGAAAACTTTTCATAGCAATTCCAACTATTTGTAGAACAAGTAACTGCCAATGGCGGTAAAACAACTACTTGGATCTGCCCACTTGCCAGACGTTCTCTCCTAACCATAAGGATTCTATAATTTTGGTCTAGGGTGGGAAACCCTTCACCTAGTGAAGAGAACAAAATTTGACCTCTACGTAATTGATTTTGATTTAAAACTTCAATTTTATACATACAAACAACTTCAATGGGGGTGAAGTATAAAAGGAAGGGGAAATTTTGTTGTGAAATGAACCGGCGTGAAGGAAACTTTTTGCAATAATAATATCAGGACATTTCAAGCAGTTCAACGCCCTCCCTACATGCGTATTAGCATACGTTAAACTAGAACGGCGGACTAATTCGATCCAAGTTAAGAACAGCTGGCGCCAATCACAAAAGAGCAGGAAAGGAAAGGAATAAAGAGGAATTTGGATTGCAGGAGGAGGAGAAGGATGAAAGAACACGCGTTCCTGAACACACAACCACTCATCAGAATCTGAACCGCCTAGACAAGAACAGCTGCGCCCCAATCTGATCCACAAAGACTGCAGCAAATGGCTCTTTCATCAGAGTATCAACTAAACAAACGGAAACTTGCAAGCCGATTTGGTAACTTTTAACTCAAAAACGAAACCTATTAACTCGATTTTAGGAACACGTTCAGCTCAAAAGTTTCACCCGACAAACTGGACTGGATTTGAAAAATATTTCAGTCGTTTAGGACGAACTACAGCAGACAAAAAAGGGATCCCCAAAAAAAATTCGCTAGGCCTGGAAAAACTCAAACTCCCCGGTGCAGGCGTCCTAACCAACTTGGCGCCCCCGCCGCTCGGGCTCCGGCGGGCGAGCGTCTCCCGGCGGCACGTTCTCCGAGAAGCGGGAGAAAATGAGGGGTGGAACCGTGGAAGGAAATGGAAAGCGGTTAGACGCGACCACGCGGGAGCGCTACCCCCGCGAGATGCATTTCCCGCGGGTTCGCGAGCTGTATGGATTTCTGAAGAACTCACCACACACACCCTCCTGCAACCAATCGATGAACCAAGCTAGAAAAAACCGAGAGAGAGGAGGACCGAGCCGAGCTGAAGGGCTGCCTACCTGCTGCCGCCACCGGCGCCGCCGCTGCCGTTGGCGAGCGAGAGGCCAAGTCCCTCTCCCTCCTGGCTCTCCACCTCCTTCCTGTCCACCTCTTCCTTGTGTGCCAGCTCCTCCTCTTCCTCCAGCTCCTCCTCTCCCCCCTTCTTAATGCTCCTCTTCTCCAACAGATCCATCTCAACCAACTCCCCTCCTCTTCTCTCTCCTTCTCTCCGGCGCAGGAGAAGGGCTCGCAAAAAAATAATCCGGAAACAAAAAGGAGAAATTGGAGGGGCTTTGCGGGAAAGGAGAGGTGAGAAGCAAATGGCGCATGTGAAATTCGTGATGGATTTATTTATTTTATTTGTTTATATATATCTTAACTGCAAATCGAAGCCGTTGCTTTACGTATTTAATCCGGGCCCTGCCCCGTTTCATAATCTGCCCAACTGCACACGAGATTCGGCTTGGTCAATCGCTCTTAACAACCAGATTACGATAATTTCTCCACCACAAATAATAAAATGCAAGGCTTTTATTTATACATCTTGTTATAATCTGAACTTAGATTTAGATCTAATACACTTTTATGGTTAGTGTTCTTACAAGAATTTATAAGAATAAGTTAGGATAGACTTGGTTACAATTAGACTGAGAATGTATGAATTTTATAAGATTTTTGTAAAAATTAGTTCACTTTCTCTAAAAAATCCTTCACGTTTCCTTCAATCCAAAGAAGGCACATGTTATATTTCCTTTACATAGAGTCTTTCACCATAAATACCACTCCCTCCATAGTAACAAGTTTTAGAGTTACAAAACTGTTCTAAATATATTAATCTAGTACTTATATATAAAAGTTGATTTTTTAATTCTAAACTATCCATATTATCTTATTACCTCAAACTAGTACTTCTTATTACTCTGTCAAATCATTCTTGGACATGCACTTATCCACCCTAAAAAAGTTAGCACTGTATTCTTACTTAGCGGTGAATTAACTGGAGGCGTGTTCTACTGTTCTCTGCCACCGATTAGCTTAGCGGTCGTAATTAGCGAGCGATTCGTCTGGTTGGCGTTGCTGCATTCGTACAGATATCTTATCTCTGACAGTGAGCTAAGCCAGCTGCATTCGTACAGATATCTTATCTCTGACAGTGAACTAAGCCAGCTGCTTGCTAAAACTTTGTGAAAAAGAAACAACAAACGATTACCACATGTTAATCTACCACAGCTAAGGACGATTTAATTTGTATCTACTTGCTCGATCTGTCTGTATATATGGTGCAGCTAGCGTTCTGCAAGCCTGCACCTTCCTGTGGATAGCTCACGCGCGACACAGTGGCATTCATGCGAAGAAACAGTAGTACTGAGCTGCGAGTTTAAGTCCTGCAAATTTGATTTGATCAAATCAAAGCATGCATTGCATGCAAATGCCTGGTCCAAAGCCCAAACTCCACGGAAAATACGAGCAAGATCTACGCGTCGCCTTTAACTCCGTCTGGCTTTGACTGACGAGTCACGGGCGACGAGTCTCGCACGAGACGTGACGAGCTCCACAAGCAACGTTAATTGGGTCTGGTTAACAAAACCGTGACTACGACTCGGTAACCGTGGTTTTACGATGAGCTCCACAAGTAACATAGGGTTAGATTAACAAAACCATGATCATAACTTGGTATTTATGGTTTTGTAAAGCAACATAGGCCATGCTAACAAAACTGTTGTTATGACTCGGTAACCGTGGTTTTTCGATGAGCTCCACAAGTAACATAGGGTTAGATTAATAAAACCATGATTATAACTTGATATTTATGGTTTTGTAAAGCAACATGGGTTAGGCTAACAAAACCGTTGTTATGACTCCATAAGCTTTTTCGATGAGCTCCACAAATGGGCTCTTACCGTAGCTGGTTAACACAACCATGAGTCCATGATTAAGACTAGTTTTCGAGTTAGCTGTCAGTGGATGGTTAGTGATAATTGAATCAATGATAATAATAATAATAATAATAATAGTAATGATTGATCAGTTATTGTGATGTTGTTTGGATGTCATCTGTAACCTTTTGTAGAAACGTACCTTTGAGCTAACGATCTTGCTATGTGAGCACAGCAGAGCTCGTCCGAACAGAGAATGCCACGTCAGCATGCAGCGAGACGTGCCGGTTCTGGTTTTTGCCCCAGAAAGGGCAATGAAAAAAAGGTGGCGGTTAGCTTACCCAGATGGAGCCCATGTCGCTCTCCCTCGCAATTCTCATCTGATCCCATGGAGGCGTGAAATTGGGTGTGATCGTTGTTCGTGTTATATTTGTTGTTATATTTTAGTTGGATAGAAAACAAATGTGAATTTTTTTTAATACAAATAAGAGTTGTGATATGATCGGACACAAATATGGAAAAAAATTTGAACATGAAAAGCACTCCAATTATTCATGGACATAAATACCACTACACATATCATTAGCTCATATGATCTACAAATTTGTCATTTTAAGATATATCATGGAATAAATGATGTCTTTTGAGTTAACATGACCAATATAAATACATGTCTAGTTGCCATACACCACATAATCTAATTTATGTAGGCACTTGCGAATTTAATAGATCGCATAGCTAATATAGAATTAGTGTTATTGTCTTGTTGAACAACACTACGTTTAAGGACAGGAGGAGAGAGAGAGAGAAAAGTTGCATCACGTGTGTATGAATATCTGCTAGAATATCAGTATCCATCGAAAAATTATAATAACATATTTGTATTCATATTAAATATATCATTCTTAAAAATATATGTATTTGTATTGATATTGGTGTCCTTGTTCGTTTGACACTTCATTTTTCGTTGTAGTTACAAGCGTGCACTCAAACTAGTCTTAAAATAGAATATCTTTTAGGTTTTAAAATTTATTTTAAATATAGCAACACAGTATTTATAAAATATTATTTTTGCATTTAAACTACATATACTTTGTTTATTACTTTATTCAATCACACTTATATCTACACTGACCTACCTCAAAAAAGATACTATGATTATTCTGTACAATTTCTTAATACACGTACTTAAACCTAAAAATAACTATATTTGTACCATCGTTTCTCTGCTTTTAGAGCAAGATAAATGATCTAGCTAGCGGTTAGCTTTATACTTATATCATGTCATATATAGTTAGTTATTTATGTATAATATACATTTAATATGTAACCTATCACATTATCTCACAAAGTTTATGAGAACATGTGTATCAGCGGGCTGTAAGCTAGTAGCTCACTTCTCTTCTCTCTACTCCATCTCAACACTAATCTGACGTAATAACTCTTTCAACCTACTTACATTAGCTTAATATATTCGTTCTTATTTTACTCTGCAACCGCAATAGGACAGCAGTCCCAGGCTCCCAGCACGAGTGTGATGCGTCTCTACAATCGATGTGACGAGACACACACTTTCTCTACTCTACTCTTGAAATTTTTGTCGTGCCAGAGCGAGAAGCTGTCCGAAACCTGCGAAATTTCTAGTTACATTCGTGTGGAATAAGCACGTGCATGATCGGGACGATCACGGGCGAGCGTAACGATGCCGGCTCCGATGGAATAAGGTGTACCGGAACTGTAGGCGACAATGACCTAAAAATGAGCCTAACCAAACCAAAGCTGTCGATGCTGTTGTCCTATTGCGCATATGCGTCTCCGATAAATCCAAACGGTTCGGACGCACACAATAATCTTCCGTTGTGCAACCACCGATGATTAGGCTTGTTTAGAATATACTTTCTCTATGTTTGTTTTGAAATATAGCAAGTTTTAGATTATTAAGAAAATGAGTAAGAAAACTATAATAATCTTCTTACGATAAGTAAGTATATGCTCAAAATGATTAAATAGAGTAACGAATAATCAGGTTTGGGATAGTATATATATTTTGAAGTAAAAAAATATTTTTATAAGTACTAGATCGATAAATTTAAATAAAATTTGAAATCTAAAACTTGTTATATTCTAGAAGATTTCACGAATGTTTCAATGAAATTAAATTAGTTCTGTAAATTTTTCGCGGTACAAACGAGCAATTAATGGTTAACGGGTGATTAGACATGTGCCACACTGATGTGCTGTAGGGAGCAGTGAAGGCCGTGTTATCAGCCATTAATTGACGGATTAGTTAAAAGTTACTCCATAAATCCCAAATTACAGCCGCTTTTGAGCTTGGCATGTTTACCAACAAAGAGGACAAAAAGACTAAAACACCCTTCGTCTCCTTCGTCCGTACAATCCAAGCACCTGCCATAGCCGCCGTGCCTTCGCACACCGCTCACTCCGCCCGCCGCCGTCTGGTATCGTCGGTTGCCTGTCACTGTCAGATCCCGCTCGCTCGCTGCCTCCAGCGCCTGCTCGCCCGCCGCCACCTCTGGTCGCCCGACACCTCCAGGCACCCGCTCGGCCGCAGTGCCTTCGCACGTCGTCGCCACTGCCTTCGCCTGCCACCGCCAGATCCACAAGCTCTGCTCAGTTGCCGCCGCCGGTCCGCTGTAAGGTGGAGGAGGGAGAAAAGGGGGAATGGACAGGGAGGAGGAGGAGAGGGGGGAATGGATAGGGAGGGGAGGAGAGAGGGAAATAGACATATGTGCGTCAGAATAGGGGTAAAATGGAAAGATTTGAGAGAAAAAATGGTAGAAGTTGTTGTATTTAGGATAAAATTTAAATGGTAGAAATTATTGTATTTTGTGACGGAGGGAGTAAAATATAATTCTGGCATTGCACGGCCTCGTATTCTTATTAGTAATTATGAAATTTATAATTAATAAATGTCAAGTTATATATAAAATTTCATAATTTTTAATTAATACTCGGTTTGAAGTTTGCTTTATAGTTTTTATGACTACGATGAATAACTTATTTAATTAACGATCAGATCTTTCTAGTTAATTAATATGGAAGCTCATTTAGGATGCCCAATTAATATAGGCATAAATAAATTTTTGCTATGTTTGAGCACCTTTATAATACAGAAGTTTATATAATTAGTAACATATTTTTTTCCCGTAGGAATAGAAAAAAATCCATATCCTATAGGGGCACCTAGGTTTTATGGAGTGCAAGAAACCCGGTTAAAAATGTGGACAAAATACGTCTTATCTACCAATAAACTAAACAGTGGCTGCAGCTGGTGTGAGCCAATTGACCAGGTTAATCTACTAATTTAGGCTGATAATTGCTGAAACAGGGGCGTCGTCTTGATAAACGTGTTGAAATTGCGACACGTTGGTTTTAAAATAAAATTAAGATCAGTTTGCTTCCAGTTTATGATCGATCGTACATTCGCAGGACCAAACTCTCAATTCCGGCGACAAAAAAAAGCTCACCATGCGCGATTATTTCTGTACGGGGAGCAGAGGAACGGACAAACTTCGTAATTAGCCCTACAAATTAAGCTTAGCAGGTAGCATTAATTACCGATTGACATCTTGTCGCTCTATTGTTTAATTAGCAAATCCGTCTCCGAGTGGTTTTGAGTGACGCCTCAGCCTTCATCTTGCTTTAAATCTTTACTCAATGGCACTTCTATTATTATATCTGTTTCAAAATACAAGATTAAAAAGTTGATCATTATTCTATTACTATATCTGTTTTCAAAATACAAGATTAAAAAGTTGATCATTAATTAATTTCATGGTATATTATCAACAACTATCAAAATAATAATATATAAAATTACTTTCAAATACCAGTCTAACTGTATGTCATTCGTAACACTAAAACTAAATATTTTTAACTTAATTATTAGCTAAAAGTTATAAATATTTAATTTTAAAAAATACAAGCACATTATATTTTAATATCTTAGAACGGAGATTAAGCATCCTGTCTCTCACTTTGATCACACTCATTACCATGCTGCCTTTCGTAAAACAGAGTCATCATATATATTACATTATCTGTAAAAAGCATGCATGTGTGATTTGATTAGTTAAATATTTGTCAATCGATCTGATGCGATTAATTAAATATTTGATCGATTAAATATTTGATTGACCGACACTGGGCACAATGGCAAAAGGATAACAGTAGAAAGTAACCTATAAGCAAAGGTTAGTCTTTATTTTAATCCCGGTTTTCTGAAACTTTCACTCCATGTAGCACATTACTTAAAGATTAGCAACAGAATGTGAGGTTAGTGAGGAAGAATTATAACCATCTCTCCTACTAGTGAGTCTAAGGCCCTGCTTATTTCTCATGCAGCCTAAAACCTACCCAAAAAATCTGAATTTTACAATTGATTTTAGGGTATTATCTGTTTTTATCATTTTTTGTAGTTTTGATAATATAACAGTTGTGAGTATAAACATAAAAACCATACCATATTTTTTTATACAAAGATGCGCACAACTTGAATATCATGAACGCGTACTGTAGCGCGACACTGTAGCAACGTATGAATAATATACGCTACTATAGCAGTATGCCCATATATTATGGCAGGTTAGGTGATTTAGAATGAAAATATAGTTATTTTAGTATTACGCCTGTTTGTTAGTAAGATATTGTTTTACTTATGAACTAGAGATAGAGATTAGATTGATTTTCATAACAATATGTATTAGTTCTTTGTGTGTTGAGTTAGTCATCTCTATATGTAAAAAGATCTTATATACTATATTACAAAACAATCAACGAATCTCTAAAGTTAAAATTAGTTCTATACCCCATAATCTCTCTTAACTTGCCAAGAGAACGAGTGCTCTATCCTCTATCTTCACACCCTTATCTAGCACGTCCATAACATTGAAGAACAACAAAGCAGCCCTAACACATAAAAATAAGAAAGCATCTAGAAGGAACATTGTATATGCATTTAATTCTCGTCACCTTATATTTTACACTGGAATGTTAGATCTTAATTTCCCACGTGAAATATTTGTTTACACTAGTACACTGCCTAGCTCACCACAATAAACTGTTCACTTGTGTGTACGACACGCATAATTTTTTCCCCATAAACTATAATTCCTACGCTAGCATCGTAATCGGCGCTAGCTCTATCTAGGTCAAAAGATTCGTGGAAGTGGTTAGGGACATTGGAAATCATTAGCTCCATTGCCAAATGCCCATGCGAAATTATCATACTTGATTAAAATCTAAAGCATGCAGGTAGTAGCTGTAGCCACTTGGTTGTTTTTTAAAAGAAAAATCCAAGTGTTTGATGCCTTTAAGCAGCTGGCCATCCGGCCATGGTCGTGTTGGAACTGTGCGTTGTGCTTGCATGCTTGTGCACGCCTAATCAATCGATCGAGACCTTTAGGCGCCGGATAGAATAATTAGGAGCAGCTAATGTTTTAATTTAGTTGCGAGATCATATTAGCAATCGATTAGGTATGCCTCCTGCCTTGGTTTTTCTAAGCTACACGATCACACATATACTATGCGAATGGAAAAGTCAAATCAAGAGCGGTCATTATATATATATAGTTTCGATGCTCACTCACACGTATATATTTATATGTTTGTTTCCTAACTCGACATGAAATAGTGAGATTCAGTACATGACAACAGTTAGCCGTTTGTTTGTTCCGAAATACAATAAGTTTTGGGTATATACAAGTGTATTAAAGAGATAAGCAAGAAGATCATATTATTATTGTTGGGATAGGTGAGCGTGTGTCTGACAGTAGTTACATAGAGTAATAAGTAATCATGTTTAGGTGTAGAATGGATATTTTATAAGTAAAAACTTATCTTTTATAAGTATTATGTCGTTATATTTGCGACCGAAATATAAAATCTAAAATTTTTATATTTTAGGACGGAGGGAGTAATAGGTTTATTATAGACGGTGACAAATAATCCGATCTAATTTAACAATGAACCGACGGTTAGCCAAAAACTACAGTTATTAACTGACAACCACGATTTTGTTAACTTATTCGAGCCATTGGTATTCGTCAATAAAATCAACATCATTCCCAACTTCAGCTGACAAACTCACATCCCCTAACAAAGCACCACTCAACGTTTGCAAAAACACCACACTCTCGATAATTTTCAGTAAAAAAGCAGCCACAGAAAAAGAAAAAAACACACACAGTGAGGCAAGAGTGGGGCCCACATGAAAGCGAGAGAGGGGATAGGCGACGACGTGACTCAGACCAACCAGGAAGCTTCCTTCCGCTGTTCTACGCGCACGTGCGTAATCGCGCGCCGAATACTCGTCCGCGTACGCTTCGCTGTACCGACGTGGGCCCCACCACACCCTCCTCCCCTCGGGGCCGGGGCCCACCCGGACGCGTGTCGGGCCTCGGTGCGCTGGTGGCCGTGCGGTCCCTCGCCGGTGCCGTTTTTCTCGAGAAGGCCCTCCTTTTTCGACAAAATTATTCTTTTGACGGGTTCGCGTCCTGGAGGGGGCTGGATGGAAAAAGGGCGCGGGGAATACTTTTCTCCTGTCGGTTACGAGGCATCTTTTTATTACGTGTGTGGTGGGTCTGTTTTATCCGGCAGGCAGAGTCGGAGAGGGACGGGACGACGCTTGACTGAACATCGACGAGGAAGCAGCTGACTGACAGAGTGAAGTGGATAAATAAACTGTCATGTTTCAATGTTTGCTCCTTTTCCACTATCTACATCTTTCTCAAAACAACGGCGGCGATAAGCTGCTATCGATTCAGTGGACATGGGATAAGTTACTACGGTAACCACCGATTTATAAAAACGTTGGACATTGCCAACCGTAGAGATGTCAATAGAAAAATTCTCCGCGGGAGAAATTTCCATGTACAGTGTGTGGAGGTGTGCGGAGGATAATGATATCCGATAAGGTATCGTTCTTGTATCAAAATAAAAAAAATAAGTCTAGAAAAACTATAATTTAAATTAAAAGCAATGAACGATTTACAATCATTTAATTGTACCTTAAAATTCTCCTAACAGTTAGGATAGACAATATAATCTATTAAACTCTAAGTTAAACTAAACTAGATAGATAGTCGACCGTGCTCCGCTATATCCGACCGAGGATTTTTCTCCATTGAATCCTGTACAAAAAATGACATGAGAATTTCTCATCTTCTAATTGTGAATTTTTCCGTCAGGAAACATGAATCTAAGCCCGATGACATTTGTAAAAAGCAGAAAACAGCAACAACCGGTTTCCCAAACACTATCTACGCCTCATCACTTATGAATGCATCGCTAATGTCCAACTAGAGCTGAAGTTTGCGGGACCAAAACTTTGGCAGTTCGCTTTTGTTTGTGCTTCAAGGTAAGCCATTTTAAATTCGAACGGTTTTTGCAAACATGCGCTGAACAGTCGAAATTAACGATGAGCAGGGAGGTTGTCACTTGTCAGTGTGACAAGGGAAGATGTCCATCCATCGGTCAGCTGGGCCAGTGGCGAGTGGCGACCGTGTTAATTCCATGTAGCCGCAACGCGGTGGTCCATCAAAACAGCAGTCGAGATCGAGAGGCCTCACACTCTCCATGGGGTGTTGGGGCCAGACGAGGCAAAAACCGATTCATGTGGCATTTCGTTTGTGAGTCGCAAACTGAAGCGATTTAAGTCGTTTTTGGATCGGGAGCGCGCAAGTGCGCAACGCCATGGCCGGTCCCGGAAAATGACATGTGCGTTGTACATCCACCAACAGAGGACGGGCTAGATTTTTACTCTATCCGTAGTGCGGAGTAGTTTTTAATTGCACCTGTTCGAATCTGTCTCAATTTTTTTATTTATCGCGTTGCAAAAGAAAAATATATATATAGTCAATATCCCTTATAAATCAGTTTATACTACTATAGTGCTACTATCTTTTATTAATAAGATATATTTTGGTTTACTATTACCATTAACTTATCAACTTTATCTTAAAATTAATGTTTTTACCCTTTGATAAGAGACCGAGGCAGTGAAATGCATTAGATTCGGATGTTAGAATTAAAGGATGAACATATGATTTAGTGTCATGAACTTTCTAGAAAGGGATTAGTAGAAAATTAGTAGGAAACTTAAGAATCAAGTTATGGATTAGTAGAAAACTTAGGAGTCAAATAAGGCATGAGTATAAAAATAGGACAATGCACATTATATCAATTGGAACAAAAAGAAAGCAAGAAAAGGCTTGCGGCTGGGCTTGGGGGTTTCCAGGTGCGAGAGTTACGATTTTGTTTGTGATTTGTGAATCTGTGCTTTTATGATTTGAATTGTAAGTAGATTACTAACAAGTGATATCAAAGTCTCGTTGATGAAGATAAAAGCTAGAATCAACGTGAAGCTTAATTTGTTGTTGAAGATGATGGACGAGAGGATTAAGAGAATGGACAAGGAGGCAGAACAAAGGAAGAACAACCTTCTTGCGATAATTGCAGTGAAGAATATGGAAGAGACTCAAGGGGAGGAGAGGAGTTTACCTCCGGTTAAAGAACAACAGATTGAGTTGCAGGAGAAGGAGACTGTCCCCGACCACTTCCTCCATGCCAACTTCGCTCCCACGGCGCCATCCGAGCCCGCCATGGTGGAGGACGCGCCCCCTCTCGCGGACCTCGACGTCGCCGACCTCCTCCATGACCTCACCGCCATCGGCGAGAAGCAGCAGCAGAAGGCCACGGTGTTGGCGCTCGACGCCGAGCACGAGGCTGAGCTGCGCGATGCCTTCTTCCTCTCGACATCCCTTTTTCCCCACGCGTAGCCGTGCTAGATCCGACCGCTCGCGCCGCGCCGGTCACCCACGTCGCTCGACTCGCGGTGTGCCAGCGCCGCCCGACGCCCCGCCGTCCTCGCCCGGTGCATCGCAACCGGTCGCCGCCACAGCCACCCCCTCTTCCGTTTCGTATTACAAGGAAGCTTCTTCAGAAAGGAAAGGAAATGACTGATTAAAAAAAGAGGCTTCTTCAACAAGGAAGGGCTGATTAAAATAAAGAGGCAAAGAGAAAAGAAGCTTGCTACATTATAAGAGTTGGAAGAAAAGGGACCAGTAAAAAGACAGTAGATGAAATACTATGATTTGTGATTTTGAGAATATTTTGGGTTGAGCTATGTACAAGAGGATCGAGGGTCGAGTTGAAGCGGCAACCAGACGACTTGGAGCAGCTGCAATCGGAATTTCTTGAAGCACTAGCTTGGGGGCAAGCCAGTTTTTGAGGGAGGGGAGAATGTTAGGAACCTTCTGAAAAGGGATTAGTAGGAAATTAGTAGAAAACTTGAGAGTCAATTTGGGGATTAGTATGAAACTTAGAAGTCAAGTAAGACATGAGTATAAAAATAGGGTAATGCACATTGTATCAATTGGAACAAGAAGAAAGGAAGAAAAGGCTAACGACTTGGCTTGGGGGTTTACAGGCGCAAGAGTTACGATTTTATTTGTAATTTGCTTCTGTGATTTGTGAATATGTGGTTATGTGATTTGAATTGCAAGTAGGTCGTTAACATTTAGTAATTATTTTTTTGAGGGGATGTCGAGGCATCTTTTTTCATAACATAACTCCATCACTGACTTTAACTATTAAAATCCAAACTAAAATAAATAACTCTAAATATAGACTATTAAAACACGATCGTAGGTTGTGAATCGAACTACATGATTTTTAAACTACATAATTTGATTACGATCTAATCATATTACTCCTAACCGTTATACTAAACAATCCGATTGCGTAAAAAACATTTTCACTGAAATCTTGAATTCCTCACCGCCAAAACTGACTCGGCAACTCCTGCAACGTACCCAAGTCGTCGTAGTTAATGCGCTAAGATCATCGTCACGCTTGAAACGTGCCCACCGCGAGCTCCGAACAGCATCCATCGATCTGAACCGGCCGGCACCGTCGTACGCCGCACTCTGCCTTGTCCCGCTCCTGCTGTCCCGCAGCGTGCGCGCTGGTGTGCGTGAGGGAGAGAGACGCCGACACGAGCAGCGGCCAGCGGCTGCATGCGCGCACATCACGGCCGCGTTGCATCAATCACTGCATGCAAGCTACCGCTGTCACCCTGGGAGCGTTTGTTGCCTGTATTTATCTCGTCTGACTCGTATCAGTAAATCAAGTTAAATTCAGACAAGCTTAATATATACGATATATGTTTATTTGGTTAACTGTATCTGTTTAACCTGGTCACAGTGAGATGGTGTTTAATTACTCGCATGTGAATACATTGCGTGAGATAAAAATTAATAAATAATAAATCAACATGGTATTTATTATGTACAACTATTTTATTATAGTTGTTAATATTATTTAAAATACATTATTATCATTTAATATATACTAATTATGTACTAATAATATTATTAGTTATTTAATTACTCATATCCAGCTAGCTAGGCTAACCAGAAACACATTTCATTCTTGTTTAGGTGGAGTCATGTTGAGGAGCAACTTTTGTATCCGGCGAGCCAGACTCAGCCGCTCGCGCATACAACCAAAAAACAAATCTTGCATCACATCGATGGATCGCCACTCGTGTATGGAGGAGTAGAGAAGTAGACTGACTGCTAGCTAGCTCGCCGGTCCCATCGATGGATCTGTGAAATCTCGTCCTCGTCTCGAACCGCATTTGTGCCGGTCCCAAACAATAACAACGGTAGAAGCTAACTAGATATATGTACCTGCTACGACTAGCTAGCTACGAGCAGAGCAGGGCTAATCAAATCACTCTGGATACTGTGGTTTTCGGTTTTTCCGCTGGTTGTTGGCTTGCTCTAATTGGATTAGAGCATAGCAACGTATCTAACACATGATCCACAAAGGTGGGTTGTCAAGGGTGACAATAATTATAATAAAATATAGTAATTGCCTATCATATCAACTTATAAATAGTGATAGCAATAAATAGTGTATTTTATTGTTTTATGGGTAGTCCCTAAATATATCATCTACTTTTATATTTAATATCACATAAACTACTTTTATAATGTATATGGGCATGCTATATGCTATATTTCTTAAGTAAGAACCGGTTTATTCTGTTTATAGCAATATTGTGGAGGCTCTTAGCAACCATCAAACAAAGATGATCTATAAAATTTTGAGTTATATATTGTTGTGTCAAATTCTAAGCAGAAATGAGACGAGCATATCTTACAACTATCAAACATATACGATGTTTAGTGGTATCGGTCACGAACGATCAAAAAATAAAGCATGAAATTTATTTAACACTTTGTGTGATTAAATATATGCTATAAAGCTAGAGAAAATCGAAACAAGGAAATTATAGCTAGCATATTTAAACTAATTAAGATTCCTCGAGAAAATTTGAGTGCCCATGTGATCACACACCTCACAAGGACCTAGTACAGACCGACGGCTAATTAAATTGGCATGAAAAATGTGAACAGCGTTCCGGTTTAAAAAACCCTAGCCATGAGCTGCTTTATATGTATAGTACATTTATAATTACAGTACAAATCAACCAGTGGCTAGCTGGTCCTGTACAGGGACCTCTCGATGTCGACGCATGCATGGATCGATAGATCTCTGCGTATCGCACGGG
This sequence comes from Zizania latifolia, assembly GCA_000418225.1. Classification (NCBI taxonomy): domain Eukaryota; kingdom Viridiplantae; phylum Streptophyta; class Magnoliopsida; order Poales; family Poaceae; genus Zizania; species Zizania latifolia. Next base: position 294,833 of record KE371396.1, on the reverse strand, counting down.
TAAATCGTGGCTACACAGTGGCCGACCTCACCAAAACAATTAGCCGTACGCTTCACCGGCGAACTCCCCGTGAACTCCCATCGATCGCGGTGACGTCGCACGTACGGGCGGAGAAGCCGACATGACCACTCGATCTCCAACGTTTACACGCCACGCATCACGCACGCGTCTCTCCCGATCGATCGATCGATTTGATGCCGCATGCAGCTGTCTCCGCACGTACGCACACGATAAAGACACGTACATGTAAACATGACACACACGAACATCACACTTACACATCGGTGAGAGTGCCACCAACACGTGGTAAAAAGACAGATAGTAGCGATAGATTCCAGATATTGCTGAAATCTTGCTGAATGTACACATACGTATTTAAGTGTATTCAAAACTGCAGAGGTCAGAGGAGATGCGTATAAGCTAATAAGCGTCTCTCATCTGATTTTCAGGTACAGCCGGCGCAGAGGCAGACAAATTAAAGCTGCATGTGGCGTGTAGCTTTGTGCCAGCATGCACTGCACGTACGCGACTTGAACCTTGTCACGGCGAGCACTGTATAAGGCACGTGTCGGCCTCTTCGTAGTACAGTCTCTTTCAGATTTAGCGATCTACTATGCCACTGTCATTTGCAGTGACAGGCCTTAAGTCCTAAACTTATCTTTAAAATTTTATTAAAGTATAATAGCAATTATCTCAGCCGTATGCGTGGCCAGTTTCTACTCCTTACTTACCATGGTAGAGTACTTTGAACGCGTTAGAAAAGGTCAGAAGGAATTGCAATTTGGTCAGCTCGTAATATGGGCCAGAAGTTAAGACCTCCGTTATGCTTAGTTTGGGCCGTTTTGTGGAGCCAATTAAATGGGCTTAGTTTGGGCCGTTTTCGGTTCCCTGCCGCACTAAGATGGGTCGCTACCATTGGTGGCGATCCTATCCGGGGGTTCACTGGAGTCCTCGGCCCGTGCGATTTATAATCCATGCTGTTGTGCGGCTGCGGCCGCGGCCGGCGTGCCAGAGATGGACAGTGCGCCGCCGCGACGCATGGATGAGAGGAGAGGAGGACATGGCCTAGAGACGCGTTCTCCTATGAAGCAGCGACACTGGCCTCGACGTGATGGGGGTGTAACATGGCGTCGCCGATGAGGCGATGAGTGGGCGAGAGAAAGAGAGAGGACGAAGACCTCGATCGTGTTTGTGTCGTCGTCCTAGATCATGGCTGTCGCACGCCGGTGCTCCGCCGTCGCCGGCCGCTACCGTTGAACTCAGTCGGAGAGGTCAATGGTAGCGTTTGCTGCCAGGCAACTAGTTAATTTCATTTAGGAGCTTGATTTGTTTCTTTGAATTGATGGTTTTGGTACTGTCCAATACCATACGGTTTTGTGTTTAATCAAATAACATAAATGTATTTCATATAATGTTTTTATTTAGAAAATATATCTGTTGGCGTAATCAGATAATACGCAACAGAGTTTTAGTGTTTAGAACATCAAAAGGTTCGAAATGTAGACATGGGTTCGAACTCTGCCCGATGCCTCCATAATGGATAATAACCTTCGTGCAGAAGTTGTATCGATTAACACTATAAGTGTTCGATTCCCTCTCCTTTTCAAAGAGGAGGGTATTTATAGGTAAAACATAAACAGGATGTTACCAAACTATCCTCTACTTACAACCGACTACAACAGTGATATACAGAGAATTATATATGGGTAACATGGTAAAATACTGTATAAACACCGTAAAGTACATGTCTTGTTAGAGAGGACTGTAACACCTAGTTTTGGTCTTTACTCCGGAGTGGTTTCAAGGTCTTCGAGTCAATCTGGTGAAGGGGGCTCCGAAGCTAGTGAAGGGAGCGCCGAACCTGGTGAAGGGAGGCTCCGAACCTGGTGAAGAGGGCTTCGAACCTGATGAAGAAGGGCGCCGGACCTGGTAAGGGAGGCTCTGGACCTGGTGAAGGGGACTCTAAACTTGATGAGGGGGCCTTCGAACCTAGCGAAGGAGGCTCCGAAGCAATCTTTTAGTCAGGGTCTAATTAGAGAGTGTTTTAAAATTTGATGTCTCTTAATTAGCTCTTGGTCAATTCTTAAGTACAGTGGGAGTTATTCCCCAACAATATCAATATGATATATTTCAAACAAAGTTCAATATTTAATTTTGATCGACATGGTCCTTATTGACTTGACTATTCGAAAATAACCGGTATGATAGCGTAATTAACTGGAATGACCAATATTAACGGGAATAACCGGTTTGTGAAATCTCAGACGACTAGCCCGGATCGGACGGTCCGGGGGCTCCGGGCCACGCAGAGTGTTCACGCGCTCAGCTGTCGGCCCCACCTGTCAGAATCGCCTTCCAAAACCACCCCTCCCCAAACCCCACGGCATCGTGCTATCGTGTGACTGGCTGACTGCATCCTCAACGCCCCCACTCCCTGCGCCGCTTCCTCCTCCCCGCCGCTACCGGCGCCGGCGATCCCCGATGGGCGCTTCGGCCTCCGTACTCTCCCTCCCGACGGCGGCCACCATTCCCGGAGCCGCCACCGCTATCGCGGGGGCAGCCGGCTGCTTCGCCCTCGGCTACCTCCTCGCCCTCAGCCGCCTCCCTCGCCAATTCGCTACACCCGCTTCCGGGGAAGCCTCGGACGACGATTCCGAGGACGAATCGGAGGAAGATGATGACGAAAGTTCCGGCCGCAGGCGGGCGGCGAAGCGTGCGCCCGCGCGGAAGCGCACCGGCCTCCGGCTGCTTTTCTGGGCCCGCAACGTGGTCACCAAGTCCGACTCGGCCAGGGAGGCGGAGAGGTCCCAGGCCCAGACCACCGCTAGCCCCCTGGAGATCGAGAACCTCGCCCAGATAATAGAAGATTTCAAGATGGTATTGCAGATTTAGCTTAAAATCCCCTTCCACCTGTCTGCTAGATGGTGTTTCGATGTGGGGAGAGAATGTGTAATCTGATTCCGTTGGTTGCTGCTGTGGTGGCAGGTGCTCGTCGTGAGAAATGACTTGAAGATGGGGAAGGGAAAGATTGCTGCGCAATGCAGGTGACGACTCTTCTCAGTTTCTCTGTATCTCCATGTTGATAGTTGAGTGGAGACTGACGAAAGCAATGTGCTTACTAATTAACACATAGTGATAGTCGAGATAGTGTGTCCTAATGTTTGATAGTTCAAAACATTGTTAATGGAGGTACAATTACTCTGAACCAGGTTTGCCCTTTTTTTGAAGGGGAATTTTCTAATGAAATGAAATTATAATATGAGGCTACAGCTTATAGATTGTTGTTAGCACTGGTGAAGTGGTGATCTTGTGCTTTGAAGCACTTATTATGAATGCATGTAACAAAGTCTGCCTCTTATACCATATCTTGTATTCTTGTCGTTATGGAATAAATAAATGCATCAGCACAAACAAATTGCTTATCTTTGCATCCAGCTCCAGCACTTAATCACTGCCTTCAGTGGTGAATTTTTTTCCGTGGTTAAGAACATATTTCATATGCTTCTTTGTCTTGCGAATGTGAACGGTGTGTTAATTATGTCTACTTATCTCCTTTTCTGTTATCTCAGCCATGCAACACTGGGTATGTTTAAAAAGCTCCAACAGAGAGCACCGAAATCATTAAGAAGGTATTATTTAACATTTTCTTACTATGTTTGAAACTTATTCCATGTGTTTATATTCATATATAAGCGAATGGATTATCATTGCATGATGATAACTGAAAGGAAACTAAGTTTTCATCTTTTATAGGTGGGAGAGGTGTGGGCAAGTTAAAGTGGTTGTGAAAATCGAAAGCGAGGAAGATATGCTTGTTTTGCAAGTAAATGATCTTTTTTGTTGCTTCTTGACTTCATTATTCTTGTTGCTTCTTTTGCAAGATTAAAAAAGACAGGTTAGAAACTCAGAATAAGATAATACCTCCAGACAAACACAATCAGAAAATATTTTCCTTTTACATATCAAATAGCAAACATTAATAAATAGAAAGGAAATTTCTCACAGTAGTCAAATGGAGTGGTGGAATAGTATCATCAAGGAGCGACATGAAAATTCAATTGGAAAACTCATGCTGAATTGCTTTTCTTGAAAGCCAATATTTGGTACTTATGCATCAAATTTTACATTCGGCACTTAGCGAAATCTTTTGTATAGATAACCTCTTACCTTATTCAATTCTGTAACAGTATAAATTATAAAAACTGATTAGCATTTGGCAGAATTTTCTAAAAAAAATAAATTTTCTTTTGGTGCAGGGGAGAGCAAAGTCTTTGAATCTGCCAACACACATAACTATTGATGCTGGAAGAACACAGATCGCACCTAGTGAGTTTTTCAGGCTTCAATTCCTGACTTTTCTTAGCATCTGTTGGATTAATCGTCTTCTCATCTTGCCTTCTGTAGATTCAAGAACAGTTATGGCTATTCTTGGTAAGCTACATTGAAGGCGCCGCGTACCATAATTTTCAGTGTTCGTGAGGAACTGATATTTTATCGACGATTCTACCTTTTTGATTGAGCAGGGCCAGCTGACATGGTTGATGATGTCACCGGTGGTCTGAAGCTTCTATGATATCCCGCTCTCTGCATTCTCAGAAACAGAAATTTGAATACGATTGCGAATTTAACAGGCCACATGTTCTTGCACTTTCACTGATCTGCCAAGAACGAACCCACTGGACTCACCACTCATCAGCTCACTCTTGTTCGAGGATTTACTGGGAACTGGGAAGGAGCCTGCATTTCAGCTTCACCTGTATGAACTGTAATCTTTTGAGGAACATTTTTTTTTCAGTTTTACCACTCTACATTTTTCTGCAACATGTATTATACATGGAAAGTATAAAATTTAGCGTTTCTCCTTCCCATGGGCTTCAACTCTTGTTTGTGGCCATAAATATGAGTAACTTATCAGAGTATTGATTGATGCTGCAGGGGAGTTTCATTCCTGCGCCTTTTGGTCGACCATAGTTTCTTCTGGATAATATTATTGCTTATTTTGCCACACCTAGATTAAAAAAAAAAACACTATCTACAGATTGAGGCCCTATTTGGATGCAAGATTTTTTTGGAGCTGGTTCAACCTTTCCGGAGCTTTAGCTATGAATGGATTGAAAGTATTTAGTTGAGTAATTAATTTTTTTATTTTAGACTAAAAATAAAAGTTTAAACTATTTTATTATATTATTATATAAATCTTAGAATTATCATGAATATTAGAGTTAGAGGTGTACCACCTCACCCTGAATCTAAGGTGATTGGCCAAACAAATTTACATTCAGCCATGACATTGTGTTGGCAATATGTTTTTTATAAAAACAATAACAAATTATCCAATCTCTTTTATTAAAAAGACAAAACAACTGCTTAAACATATTTTGTTTTGTCACGGGGCCGATTTCACAAAATACCCCGATAAATAGAAGTTACATGATTTACCATCATTATTATTATAGCAGCCGTCTAAATCCGACACATCAAATGATCGAATGGAAGTCAAGCATCCCTTGCCGTTGAGGCGGTTGAGCCGTCCGACGAGTCGACCCACCGAATCGACCGGACCACCCGCGACGTCCCTCCAATTTCTGCTGCGCCCCGCCGCGCCGCCGCGCCATGGCGGACTGGATCTCCTCGAAGCTCAAAGCGGCCGAGACCCTCCTCCACCAAGCAAGCGCCTCCCCTTCCTTCCCCAATCGCTCGCTGCAGTCACCTTCTCTTAACTCTTCACTCGTGTCGCGCAGATTGACCAGCAAGCGGCGGAATCTCTCGGCAAGTCCCCGTCCGCCTCCGACCTCCCTGCCCTGAAGACCTCCGCCGACGCCCTCCTCGACTCCCCCGCGCGTAGGCAGCCGCCGGTTGCCCCGCCTCCCTCCCTCGGCCTCCGCCGCGCCGCGCTGCACCCAAACCCGCCTCCTGCTCCTGCTTCCCCTGGACCCCGCCGCTCCGCCTCCGCGGCTGCGGATCTCGCGACTCAGGATCGAGCGGGGGGTGGGACTGTGGGTGTTGCCGAGGCTGGGGTGGGGGATCGGGAGGATCGGGAGGACGAGAAGGGCAGCGGGTCTGAGAGCGGGAGCGGGAGCGATGAGGACTCGGATGGGTCGGGCAGTGATGATTCGGAGGACTCGGAGGAGGAGAGACGGAGAGAGGAGGAGAGGAGACGGCGGCGGGCCGAACGGCTCGCAGCAATGGCAGCGCGAGCGATCGCAGAGAGGGAGGAGGCAGTGGCGAAGCTCGAGGGAGAGAAGACCGGCCTTGAGAAGCTGCTCGCCGAGCGCGAGAAGGAGCAGGCAAAGGAGGTGAGTTTGCTTCGTGGCGATGTTACGTTTGCTCGTGCAATTCAGAGATTTCGTACGTAATGATTAACTCCGATACTCAATGATCGGAGTGGAAGAGAATGTTCTAGCACATTAGGGCAACTTTTACCTCTGAGTGATCTGCAGAACGTTTGGGTTAGTACTGATCTCTAGTGGTGTGTGCCTTGAAGTCATGCTGGATCAAGTCTACTTAGTACTTAGCTTGAATGGGTAGCCACAACAAGCAATCTGAATCTCATGAATTATACAACTTGACATATCGCTTGTTATTCAACTTGATGTTGATCTCAGCCATGGCACTGAGCACCCAGGGCAAATCCTTGTTTTTCGCAGAAGATAGTAATGAAATTAGTGTAGGTAATTTTACCATCCCATGCAATCAAGTAGCTGTACCAAAATCAAGGAAACAACTTAATTTGAGTTATGCTTGACTTATCTTTTAATATTTTTATTCTATTGCCGTGTTTGTTTTTAATGGTTTGATCCATTGTTGGCATTGCTTCCAATTTACTTATGATATCAAAAGCCTAATTAGATAATCATTATGCAAATGATGCTGCCTATTTTGGTTTTGAGTTACATTTTCTGTTTGACTGTTCCCATAAATGTTTCTTGTCATTTGTGAGGCAGAGGTGACTGCTCAGGTGTTCATGTATCTTGCGAGATCGTCTAGTATTTTTCAACACTTTTCATGCTCAATTTTCAGGCTTCAGAGTTGCAGACTAGTATGATTGAAACCATGGAGGCTGTGGACATGGAGAAACAGCGACACCACAGCACTAGAATGGAAGCCCTTGTACGTTTGGCTAAGCTTGAGGTATCTCCCCTTTTTATAACTCTTCTTCTTTGTGTTCCTTCTTGCCCTGGGTCATGAATAATGCAATACTTAGCATTTTACTTTTGTGGTAGAGAATAACATTGGCCTCGACTCTCAACAATGATCATACACAATATCTTTGCAGGTTAGAAATGCAGAGCTTGCAAAGTTACTTGCAAGGGAACAGTGGAATCTGGATCTTCAAGTATGTTATTTGTTTCCCTTCCTGTTTGTTTCTCTAGGTCTAGGTCAGTAGTTGACCTTGTAGGTGTAGATTATTTTTTACTTTTCATTTTCTTGAGTGCCACTTATTTGAAAGTGTTCTTTCTTGGTCAAGGGGACAGTACCTTAAAAACAGTGCTACAATGATACATAGTAGCATTATTCTTCTATATCTACAGTTATGTGGAGCACCACATTATGCTATGCCCAGTTGCTCACACGGTCACTTTAGCATAGGAGGGTTGCGTACTTGTGCTCCATTGCTTTTAGTACTATTAAATCAATGTACCAGGCAAAGCATAGTCCGCTTCCATATAACTGTAGATATTTTCATAATGAATTCAAATCGTACAATGAAACTATTTTTTTGAACCAGTACAATGAAGCAATGCCTGGGGATTAGTTACAATTAGCTGTTGACTTCTATATATGCCTTACTGCCAAGCGTTTTAAGTTTTTTGTATTTTTCTTTTAGTCTTTTAGCAAACAGGAAGAGCACATGTAAACATTATTGCTATGGAAAATGCAAGAATTGGCAACAAACCATAGGTGTGAGTGTCTAGTCCAGCATTGGCTTATTCTGTGCTTCCTTTTAATATTTGGATAGTGCTACCATTTGCTAGTACCTTGATTATGTATAATACGCATTGCATCATTTGGTGGTTTCCTTAATAATGTTATTACTTGAGACATAATTGATACACTCTGAAATTAGCAGTCTAGATGTCCATACTTTACAGCTATGTGAACCACAAATGCCTTCCTATTTCTAGAGGTAGGCTACTGCCATAACCCCTGGTAACATTGAGTTGGATCTGTTGATATTTGGTAGTTGTTGAAGAAGTTGTGAAATGCTAGCTATACCGATGGCAAGTGGAACTTCAAAATCATGGTTTTCTTGATATTTGACTAGGTTGATCAAGTGGCACAACTTCGAGAGGAGGTTGATCTAAAGACTCTTACTCGAGATAGTAAGTCCAGGCTCTGTTTCATGGCCTTCTGGCTTTGATGTTTATAGTGTTTCTCAAACAATTCTGTTGATGATTCTTTGGCTAGTTTTGAATTATATTGACTCATTTTTATCATTATATGAGCAGAATATAAGAGAAAGATAGCAAAGATGCAGAAGACTAGTGCCCCTTTGGTTGAGGAAGTAAGCAAATGGATTACATATTATTTTGTTTGCCTTTATTACTTCACAATAGATATCATCACATAATGCTTGTTAATTCTTAAACATTTCAAATCATATGGTTGATATGCAAAGTCTCCTTGTATTTCTTATTTGTAACTTCATTGAACTTTTATCTAGATAGAATCTTTGAGAAGGTTCAAGCTGGAAGAAGAAATGATTGATGCAGAGTATGCTCTGACATGCGATAGAATTGTCAACTTGAAAGACAAGGTAGTTCTTCTGACTATAACTTTAATCATTAGCATTTATTTTGTTTTTTATGTTATCCAGGACTCTTATTTTGTAGTGCTTTAGGTGATAATTGCTCTGTGCTTTAAAAAGGTAACTTTTCAGGATTCTCTTTGATGGAACCCCAACTAGTTCACTTTTTTAAAGTACCATTTGATCTTGCCTGGACATATAGGTCAACAATATTTATGCTGTTTCATTATTGTGCATATGTTTCTTGATGCATTAGATTATTTGAGTATTGTTTGTAAGCTGGAAGTAAGTGCATTCTAGCTGTTTACTTTTTCTAGAGCATTGTTTGTGCATGATTTGAGTGTGCCACTTCTTTTTGTTCCCTAGGCAAGGAAGATTGAGGAAAACATTGAACTGACAAAAAGAAGCATGGTGCATCCTACAGAAGTAGAAATTGAACTCAAGAAGAGACTGGATCAACTCACTGATCGTTTAATTCAGAAACAAATGCAGGTTTGTTGGTTATATGTGCCTACTTGTTGTATCACATCCTGTGTTAAATTTCTTACTAGCAGTTGAACATGTTTGTTTTTATAGCATGTCTCAGGACTTCAGTACCTTCTACTCCTATTTATTTTCTAATTGGAAATGCTATTTGCAGTGAAACACATGCTTCATTGTTCTTGTCTGTATAATTTGGATAACCTCATTTCTGCTACTGAAAATGAATTGACTTACTGTCCCAAATAATTCTAAGTTTCTAACACAAAAAGCGGCTGCAGTCTGACACTATTGTTGCTATCTCTTCTCTACACTGTGCTGCATGCTTGTAAAATGATGAGATTCAAACGTCTTCTTTCAGGTTGAATCGCTCTCTTCAGAGAAAGCAGCTTTGTTACTGCGAATTGAGGTCTGTATCTTTAGATCCGCTTCATCCAATTCAGCACAGGAAATATCCTGGCAGAGTCCTAATCAATGTACTCAATTAAGAGTTCAGACTAACATCGCCCCGCATTTTCTACAGGCAGTCTCTAGATTGCTCGACAAAAATGGATCGTCATTGGCTTCTTCGAGCTCATCATCAAAGATAGATATCGAGGCTGGTACATGGCAAGAATCATACTCTCCAAGGTTGCGTGACAGGTTACGGAATGGACAGCACCAACTGGGGTCGGCAATCAGACAGCTCGACTCCATCTTCTCAGCTGGCCATATCTTCTTGAGGCGGAATCCAAAGGCACTAGTTTGGGCCTTGGTGTACCTGGTGTGCCTCCACATATGGGTCCTGTACATTCTAACATCACATCCGACGATATCAGAAGCTCGCCCTGGTGCTACATTTTCGTTGGAGTCACTAAACAAGACCAGTATGTAACCCTCTCTCCCTTTTTCTGACATGCATTACAGTCATATACTCATACATTAGCCTATTCTTTGTGTATACGAGAGATTGCTTCTTTCTATAGAAATGACATAAATGGTTTGCACAGACTGGTAATATGATTTTGGATGGTGAATTGGGCCAGTCTGTTCATCAGTTCAGCTCCAAGGAGCCCGATTGCTCGGTGCAAAACTACATTGCGTTCACTGCTTGCTTCCCTTTCTTTCCTTCTGATCCTACCCCCCAATCAGAACCATCGGTTCATCGCTAAATTAAACTTCATTTCCATTCATTCATGAAGCAAGGTTATCTCTGAAGACATGACAGCAAAAAAAGGTGACACTGTATTTGCAAATGGCATGTTTCACAATTGTAAGCACTAAGCACTTACCGGTTAACAGTCTCCGTCTAGTAAAATGCTCCTACGCGTCAGTGTAAATCGAGCTGATGGGACAGCAAGGGTCGGGTTAGCATTTGATTTGCTAGGCGCCACACACTGTGCACCACCGCTAAAACCACAGCGAATTTGAGGTAAATTACGAGGCTGCTGAAGAGAAATGTGGTGGTGCGGCACAGAGGCGACACGGGGTGCAATCTGCCGGCCTATCTTCAACCTTGGCATCTCCCCGGTGTCTACTCTCTCCCTCCAAAAGCGACGTCGACATGGCATAAACACTCCAGGTCCAGGAGAGAAGGCCAAATCGTGTACTAGCTCAGTAGCTCATCCGGTGCCCTCTACCTGCGCACACAGTACACCTGACCTGCTGCTACTGCTGCTGCTGGATATATACACGGTTAACGAGGCCATTGTTTCTAGAATAACTGCCGTTTAACGGTTAATCACCGTTGATAACCAGCCGGCGGTTTGGCTGGATATATCCTGTGGTCTGTGGACCATCCACTACTTCCACCGCTCTCTTCAGTGCCCTGCACTGTACTCAACCGAGTCAAACTCAATTTCGGAACACTGAAACAAATGGATTATGTGATCCATTATAAGTTGAGTAACTGGTTGACTATGTTCGATAGCTGACAGGCACAAAGGAGATGGAAGTATGGGACCTCGTGCTGAGTTGCCCACCCTATGTGATGCATAAACTCAGAGAGCTACCAACACATCTCCTCTACACAGCACAACCAAAGAACAAAGATATGCGAGATTAACTGAAAACGAAATGCATTATACTAACCCTGCAATTATTTGAGGCAGAATCTGTCCAGCTTGTCGTTGCGATCGATCGGCTGACTGCTAGCTCCTCGACGGCCATGCATCTCCATTCTCCAAAGGGGCAGCTCGACGTCTCTCTCTCTCTCACACACACACTCTCGTGTTCGTTCTCTGGGACAAAGCATCGTCTCATCTCTGAAGTTTATCTCATATTTTTGCCGTCTTGTTTGGATGAAAGATGCGACGGGGCACTGGAATCGATCGGAGGAGTCGCTGCTCGAGCAGTCATGTCCGGAGGCGACCGCCCCACCCACTGAAATATTCCGGGGAGCCCACGCACATTTGCCCCGCTTTGCATAAAGGCCGCCATGGATGTATATTCTGCTCGCCTTTCTCCTCGTTCGAATCCTTCCATGTTGGATACTTGGAAAGGATGACAGCGTAGTAGCGAATGCCTACCGTCGACGCCAATGGCGGACGAGCTCATCCGAGAGATGATTTTAGATTTCCGCAGAAATAGCTAATGCGTGCGTGGTCAGTGACTTTGCAACCGAGTCTTTCAAGCTAGCTCCCTTTCTCTTCGATCTGCTTCTGCTTTGCCTTTTCCTGTGTTGCCAGGATGCTTCTGCTTAACTTGCATATATATTCTTGATTGGAACCTGTCATTCATGAAACCGGGTAGCAAGGAGGAACTCGCTGTGTTTCCGTCAACTTTACGGTGACTTTGTTATTGATACGTGGGTTTTGATACTATTAGATCCACAAGTATGATATGAGGATGGGAGTGAGAGTATTTTCTAAGGCTCTCCAGCTACAGCTTCTCTGACGTCGGGGCTCATGTTGCTCGACCCCAGTGGCACCGAGTTTGACGATGCAACGCAAATATTATGCAAATGCTAAACGCTAAGACCACTTTATAGCTTTTCTCAGCTCATACATGCGTCAGTGCTTTTGTCCACACCTTGCAAGATAATCACATTTCCAATCCTTATCTCGGCTCCCATCTCTCCTTTTTCCAAAGAAGAGCACACACCCATCATCTTTCCCCTGTTTTTTTCTCCCAAACAGAAATGATAGTGTTAATTTCATTTGGCTCGATCAGTCTCAAGTTGATCAGAGTATATTCTCTGACATGAACCGTTCCTTCCTGGCTAGCTAACGTTTTTTTTTGACTATTGGCACACACCACTATACAACATACGTACATGAATGCCAAGTGAGAAATTTTTTCCCAATTAATGGCATTTTGGCTACTTAAAGTTCATAGCTGGTATGCATGGCAAACGTGTCCCAGCTATCAGCTATATATGTATAGGACTACAGGTTAAGTCTCATCAGGATGTTGCAGATATTAATTTCCTTTTATTTTACATCCATTATCAGGGATGGTGACAATAAATTAGGGGCTTCATTGATGCAATTATTAGTTCTGTTGTAGGTTTTTTTTGGTTGGTGTGGCCCATGTGTCAGTGAATAGAAGCAATTTTAGTGGCATATATAAAAAGGATTCATTAAAAAAAAGAGATAAACATTGTAATGTTAGTAATTGGGTCCACAGGAACATGCATATATATGAGGTCATGCATGCAATTATGATGATAAAAGTGAAAGTGGTGAATAATGGCTGTCTATATCTATCACAAAGATTTTTTTAATAATAGAATAGAAATGTTTCTACTCTCAAACATATATATATATACACACACACACACAACTTATATATATACTCCATCCGTTATTTTAAGTCGTCTCACCTTTTTCAAAGTCGAAATTCTTCAACTTTGATCAATTTTATAAAAAATATCAATAATTACAACATCAAATTAATTTCATTAAATCGGCTATTAAATATGTTTTAATAGTGTATTTATTTAATATTATAAATGTTAATATATTTTTATGACTTTTATATTGTTATATTATTAAGACCATCGAAAACCACCAAGTTTATTTTAGAGTACTACAAATTACCACAATATCAATGAAAAACTATATCGTTATATTGGATTCATATTATAATGACTCAAATTAATTTATTATAAATTCCATATAGCAAAACTATCAAAATCCAAATACGCTTAAAACAATCCAAATCAAACGCTGAGAAACTAAGCATCCTGTTCGGGAGTCGATTGGACTCACCTAGAAAAGGATCGCACAAACCGATGACTTTTTTCTGCCCTGTGCTGCGGCGTGTATGTAAGCCGATCAGCTAAAAACGTGATTAAGTCAAACGACACTTGATTCCTCGGTGCCATGCTCGACTATGCGGCAAAATTGGCGTTCTTAAGCAGAAGCGCTCCTGACCCAGCGACGCGACGCGACGGCTCTACATACGTAGCCAACGAGACGACCGCGCCCCCTGCAAGTTCGGCGAGGCAGCGAGCTTCCAGAGACGGCGGCGCTGAGCACGTCAAACCAAGACGGCAACAACGGGAACCAACATTGCAAGTAAATGTGCTACTTATTATATAACAAACAATCGTCGCTGCACAATTGCGCAGGCCACCCTTTATTTTATTTGACCTCAGTCTCAAGCTAAGAGAGAAGAGTTTTACATACTAATGGCATACAGATAATCACACTCAAAATCCAAATTCAACCATAACAAATCGACTTATAGATTAGTACATGCAACGAACACAATGCAAATAAGGATACGACGTGGCCAGGGCGATGCAAGCCTACAGTTTGTCACAGTGAGCAGCGACGAAGGACAGCTTGTTATGCTGCAGATTGTAGAGTACGTGCATGTTCTGCTGCTGGAAGTTGCCAATTATGGTCATCTCGTCGCCTTCAACAAAGGCAAGGCAGATGATGCTCTTACCTTCATCCTCAAACTCGTACAAGTAGTTGTTCCGTGGAAGGTCCATCTTCGCATCCTCAAAGTGCAGCACCAGCTTCGGCACGTGCGGCTTAGACCGCCGCGGCGCCGAGAAGCAGGTCAGGACATCCGTCATGTTGCTGGGCACCACGGGAAGCTTCATCTGCGCGGCGAACGCGTCACGGAGGAGCCGGTAAGCCCGCGGAGGCAGCGCCGTGATGGACGTGCCGGAGTCGATGACCGTCCCGCCAGTCCCGTCGTTCCTCAGAGCGAACTCGGACTCCGGCACCGGCAGCCTCGTCGACCCGACGGTGATGCCCTTCAACGACAGGTAGTAGAAAGTTGTATAGAGAGGGTTCTGGACGAGAGGGGTGGTGTGGACGGCGCCGCGGCCTTTTCTGTAGAGGTGGGCCGGCAGGTCGAGCATGACGGTGCTCGGTTTCGATCCGGTTACGGCGGTGAAGCAGTGGGAGAAGTTGCCCACCCTGAGCTGAGATGGCAGGGACAGGGGTCCACGGCCGAAGCCGGCGATGCCGGTGGCGGGAGCGGTACTGGTCTGGTTGCTGGCGGAAGCCACCCAGTTAAATTCGCCACAACCGAAGGCCACGCCGGGCATGGACGATCTCCCGGAGGCGCCGAACGTGAACGTGTCCTTGTCGACGAGACCGGTTGTCATCGACTTGTCTCCGTAGTCGTAGGTGTAGACACAGGTCTGGTTCGGCAAGGACTTCACGTTGCTGCACGACGTAAACGACAGGTCCTGGCACGGCGTGGAGTCACAAGGGAGATGTGCGAACGTGGATGATCTCGAGCTGTTGAAGTAAGGCAGAATCTGGTTGAAGCAGTCGGGGCACGGCAGACACTGCGTCCAGATGAGGTCGCTGCCCGTGTCTAGCATCAGCCGCACGGGCTGCGGCGGCGTGCCGACGGCTATGTGCACAATGTACTCCGCCTGGGGGACGACTTCGCTGGTGGACACCAATGTTGATACCGGCGCGCTCATCAGGCTAGCGGGGAACCGCGCGGAGCGGGCCTTGCTGTGCAGCGCCATGCGCTGCAACAGCTCGCCCCCGCCGAGGCCGCGCGCGGCGTCTGCGTGGGTGAGCTGCATCCGGACAGTCGCCGCGGCTGTGCAGCGAGAAATGGCCAGCGCTGCAAGCAACACGACGATCAGGAGAGCTAGCTTCTGCATTTTGATCGGTTGCTTCATTAGCTGACGAGCAAACAGCACTAGTTTCTCGTGACAAGTGGCCGTGTGCTCTCTCTGTGCGCCACTGCTAGTGCTAGGCGATCGAGTTTGTGTTGCGAATGCCAATCCGTCATTGGGTCTATATATAGCGAGGTTATGCGCGTATTAGCTTCAGAAACTTTTCGCATTTCCGCTTACTCATGCTGTTGAACGCACTCTCGCGCCTCCGTAATCCGCACGTGCGAACTTCCGATAGCAGCTCGATCCTGCAACGAAACGAGAAAAATTCCGGTTGCAAAAACTGGACAGGTGACAGCGGTTAACC
>KE371396.1:258978-273108 GCA_000418225.1 Zizania latifolia | reverse complement strand
AGACTATACCGACGGCTAAAACTTCTCTGAGCTCGTTCTCCCTCGTCTCAACTCCGATTGATGCGAAAATTTAACAGAAGGTTTTGGAGACTAGGATGAGCATATCCTACGGTTGGATTTTTCATGTAGGATCACGGTTCAACCACAAATCAAAAGGAGGTAAATCTGCAGGGGAATGACGCGGGGAACGACGGAGGCACTCCGGTGACCATCGGCGGTAATTTTCACAGGATTAGGGATTCTAGGAAGCTAACCATGGCTCTCGATCAGCCTACAACTACTTGTACAGAGCTACCCACAGTGAAGCCTAAAGGTTGTCATGGCCCAACGTCGCCGGTGAGCTCCGACAGCTTTCTGCCATGGCCAACCCACGGAACATGTACGGGAGGGCACAAGGATGCTACTGCTAAAGGAAATCGGACGGAATCATTACCTTTGGTCGGATCGAGGCGCAGCGGCGTCGACACGGGTCTCCGACGAAGGCTCGGTTCTGGCGACGAGGGCTGCGGAAATAAAGGCAATAGACGACGCTAGTTAAGTTCCCGCTAACAACGCAAAGAATGGAGCAACGGGGAAGGAGATCACAACGTACCCGAAAATGGCGGCGAGGGGATTTCTGGCGAGGTTCGCTGCAGGGCTTGAACCAAGACACAGGGGAGCTCGGGGGGGGGGGTCTGAGGGCTCGAATGGGAGTATGGGGAGCCTCTACCGGTGCTCAAGGGTTCTTAACCATGTGGCAACATGGGCTGTGATGTGCTGGCGATTAATGGCGACAGGACGGCGGAGTGGCGCGACGGCATGGGGCGGAGTAGGTGTAGGGGCGTGCTGGAGTTGTCACTCGGCACGGCTAGGGTGGTTGAAGGTGACAGAACAGCGGGGTCGTCGGGGCGACGGGATGGGCAGGCGCACGCGTGTGGTGGCGTGGTGACGGGGCGTTGGCCGAGCGTACAGGCGCGTGCGGGTGCGTACGAGGACGGTGAGGGACCGAGCGGTGGAGGGAAATGCACGGCGGTCCGTCAGCAGTGTCACGTGGACCGAGGTCTTGGTACATTTTAGTACTTTCAGGATTTATGGAGTAGGCAGACTCATGAGCCTCTTTTAGTATGAGGTCTCTAATCTCCTCTTTGTTTGGAACACAAATTCTTTGTCTGATCCATAGGGTGCCTTGATCATCAACCTTGAATTCTGGATTCTTGCCTTCTGACATGCCTTTCTTGATATGCTTGATTTCTTCGTCTTCTATTTGTGCTTCTTGGATCTACGCCTCTAGTGTGGGCTGTACCTCTAGGGTGGCTAGGGTACCAGGTGGTACTATGGCGAGGCGGAGTCTTTCAAATTCTTTACAGAATTGGTCTTGACTGGTTTGCACTAATGCCATGTTGTAATAAGCTCTTTGGCTTAAGGCATCGACGACCACATTGGTTTTTCCTGAATGGTAGTGAATACCAAGATCATAATCCTTGATCAATTCTAGCCATCTTCTCTGCCTTAGGTTTAATTCTGTCTGAGTAAAAATATACTTCAGACTTTTGTGGTCAGTGTAAACCTCACATCTATTACTGAGAAGGTAATGCCTCTAAATCTTTAAAGCATGCACTACGACTGCTAGTTCCAAATCATGGGTAGATTAGTTTTGCTCATGCGATCTTAATTGTCTTGAAGCATATGCTACTACTCGACGATCTTGCATTAGGACACATCCTAACCCTTTTCGAGATGCATCACAGTAGATCTCAAAATTTTTTCTTATGTCTGGTAGTGTTAGCACTGGGGCTATGGTGAGCTTTTGTTTCAACTCTTGAAAGCTCTTCTCACAGGTAAGTGTCCATTTAAACTTTTTCTCCTTCCTAAGTAACTCGGTCATAGGTTTGGCAATCTTGGAGAATCCTTCAATGAACCTTCTGTAATAACCGACAAAGCCTAGAAAACTCCTGATTTCTGAGACATTGGTGGGGGCTTGCTAGGTTACTACGGCTTCTATCTTGCTGGGGTCGACCTCAACACCTTTTGCGGTGATGACGTGACCTAGAAAGGCAACTTGGTCTAGCCAAAACTCACACTTGGAGAATTTGGCAAAAAACCGATGCTCTCTTAATTTCTGTAGGACAGTACGTAGATGATTGACGTGCTCTCCCTGACTCTTGGAATAAATCAGTATGCCATCAATAAAGACCACGACAAACTTATCCAAGTATTCCATGAAAATATTGTTCATCAGGGTCATGAAATATGCCGGGGCATTTGTTAATCCGAAGGACATCGCTGTGTACTTATATAAACTATAACGAGTGACAAAGGCTATCATAGGGATGTCTTGGGGCTTAATCTTTAGCTGGTGATAGCCTGATATGAGGTTTATCTTGAAAAACACCGTGGCTTCGGTTAGCTGGTCAAAGAGATCATCAATTCTTGGTAGGGGATACTTGTTCTTAATGGTGACCTTATTTAGGGCTCAGTAATCCACGCACATGCGTTCTGATCCATCCTTCTTCTTGACTAGGAGGACTGGTGCTCCCCAAGGTGAAGTACTGGGGCGCATGTATCCCAAGGCTTGAAGCACTTCTATATGCTTCTTAACTTCTGCCAATTCATTTGCGGCCATTCTGTAGGGCCTCTTGGATATGGGAGTCATACCAGGGGTAAGTTCGATGAAGAACTCGATATCCCTATCTAGGGGCATTCCAGGCAGTTCTTCGGGGAATACGTCCGGATACTCATTGACTACTGGTACTTCTTCCATGCTGATAACTTTGGCATGGTTCACTATAGGCTTGACTTGAGTCCCTTCTCTCAAGTGACAGGTGACATCCTTTCCATTGGGGTCTGTTAAAGTGACTGTTCTCTCAGAACAGTTTATATGACCATGGTTTTTGGAAAGCCAATTCATCCCAAGGATAAGGTCTAATCCTTGAGTGGAAAGTATAATGGGATTAACCGCAAAGATAACTACTAAAATTCTAGGCTTAGCTTTGGGCAGAAATATTCTGCTTCAATTTCACCTCCAGGTGAGCGAACACGCAATTTTGTTTTCAAAGGATGAGTTTTCCAACTATTTTTATCCACAATTTTCTTAGAGATGAATGAATGTGATCCACTAGAATTAAATAGTACTATAGTAGGTACGGAGTTGAATAAAAACGTATCCATAACTACTTTAGGGGCCTCTTGCGTTATCTCTGTCTGGACGTGGTTGACTCTCCCTCGGCCATAATTATTGGTGGCATGAGAGACTTGAGCACTGGCGGCTGGTGCAGCTCGAGCTTATCCTGCTGGTGGAGCACGGGCGATGCTGACGTTGGAGCGCGCAGGTGCCATGTTGGCCTGATTCTGAGGGCAGTTCCGGGCCATGTGTCCAAAATTGCGGCAGGTGAAGCACTGAATGGCTGCCTGGTTGAAGCTTCTCACTGGTGCGGTGAAAGTGATGGTGTTTCCTCCTCCCTGATTGTTGTACGTTAGTTTGGCAGGTGGAGCTTGGTTGAAACGGGACACTAAAGGGCGGTGAGTGGTTTGGTTCTGGCAGAAGGTGGGGTTATTGGAATGCTGCTGGGATGGAGCTGGGTTCTGGGAAGATTGGGCTAAGCGAGCTCGAGGGTGGCTTCAGGATGAAGCTCCCTGCTGAAAGCTCTTTCGCTTGTAGAACTCCTCGGCATCTTTTTGGGCACTCTCAATTAGTAGGGCCTTGTTCACTAGGATTTGGAATATAGGGAAATCAAAGCCTACCAATTAGACTCTCAGTCCTGAATTCACACATTTTAGAAATCTCCTTATTTTCTTCTTTTTGGTATCCACCTCATCAAGGGCATACCGGGACATCTTGTTGAGGCGGGTCAGGTAATCTGTCATGGTGGAGGTTCCTTGGCGAAGTTGGTCAAACTCCACATACTTCAATTCCATGAGGCTTTCGGGGATGAAAGCTGTCTTGAAAACCTCGGAGAACTCTGCACATTCAATCACCGTGGCATCGGCGTGAGCAGCATGGTAGTTCTCCCACCATAAGGCGGTGGGTCCTTGGAACTGGTTGGTGACGTACAACACTTTCTCTCTTAGAGTGCATTGGACCAAATCTAGCTTTCTCCCTACATCTCTTAGCTGGTCATCGGCCTCCACTGGCTCAACCGTCTGAGAGAACTCTGGTGGGTGAGACCGAAGAAATTATGTTAACTTAGCTCTTCTATAGGGTTGAGTAAAGTGTGGGGCTAGCTCTTGGCGGATCTCGGCGAATCCATGGGCTAGGCCCTGGAGTACTTGGGTCTGGATGGTCATTAACTGGGCCATATTAAGTGGAAGTGGTGGTGGAAGGTTATCCTGCTGCTCTGGTTCATTCTGGTTTCCTCCATCCTCTAAGGCTGCATCTTCGGGTGGCTGGTTCTGAGCCATGTCTTCGAATCCCAAGCGAACAGGTCCTTAGCGGTGTCTTTCACGGGCCATCTATCATTAAAAAGGATAGGCGAAATGATAACGATCGGTGGTAGAAAAAGAAAAGAAAATGCATTATAGAAATTATTTTAGAAAATAGGTTCTACATAAAATAGGTAGGGACAGTGGTCGAGACACATACGTGCGAGCACGTAGTCCGAACACATCATAAAAGCATAGTCTAAAACATATAATACTCCATCCAAAGTCACACATCACATCACAACCATATATGACCAAAAGATCAATCTAAGTCGACCTACCATGTGACCTTTAAGGGGTCAAATGCTACCAAAGGGTGTCGACTAATACTCAAGCTAATCATAGGTCTACTCCTTTGGGCTGTCCTCATAGCTAGGCTCCTCTGGGTTCTCGTCATCGAAGTCGTCAGGGTCATCGTCATGGCCGTTACCATGGTCGTCGTCGTCGTCACTAATAACAATCACCTCTGGCAGGACGGTGGGTGCTGGTGCCACACGCGAGGTTGGTGTAGGGCATGGGGCCGGTAAGGTGATAAGAGCGGCGGCTAGTGGAGTGACACGGGTGGCTGGTGGCTGGGTTGGGACAAGTGGAGGATGAGTAGGAGCTAGCGCAAGAGGTGCAATGGGGACAAAGGGTGTGGCATAGTAGGGATAGGCCACTAACTCGGGGTTCCTAGAGGCGGAACTAGTGGCAATATCAACTAGGCTAGGGTGTAGCTGACCTGTCCTGACGCCATATCTACACAAAAGAAATTTTAGTAGAGAGCAATTGATAGTAAATAAAAATTTACAAGTAATAGGTTAAAATAAGAACTTTTTATAAAACTAGTTTTTATAATAAAACATAATTCCCTGAGGATCCTTATAGATCTCGTTCCTAGGGCCAACTTGTGCTCTAATACCACCCTGTGACACCCCGTTCCGTATAGACTTGGCTAATATGAGACGAGTTGTCATGTTTCGAATCGCAACAATATTATTGAAGATATTTCACGATCCAACGATAGCACATTGCGATAACATAAGTCTTACAAGCTCATGTTTATTATAAAAATCATTGGAGGCATTCCTCGCGACAATTCAACACATCATAAAGTCTTTCAGCGAAAGTAAAATAACTACGTCTTGGTGGAAGTATCTTCAACTCCTAGTTGGGAACTAGGCTCGAGACCCTACGCCTGATGGTCTTCATCTTTATTTCCTTGGATGATCTCTTCTCCTTTAGGTTACCACTCGTCTTTTTCTAGCTGGACTTCATCTTCTAGATGGGGGGTTAGCAAGAGGGGTGAGTACAAACGTACTCAGTAACTCTCGGGAAGTATTTATAGATGTGGGTCAACAAGGACGACTGAAGTTTATTTATATAAAATGATTTTTAAGTACTAAGTGTCCCATACCCGTTGGTAGAGGTCCCAACCTCTAACTATTAAGTAGTAATATTTGTTTTTCAAAGCACAAGTCCACACACACCATCAACTCCTTTCCTTTCACATTTTCCATAAAAATCCTTCAAATCTTTCCTATAATAATCCTTCAAATTTTCTCCACAATAATCCTTTCAACTTTACATTCTTAACTTTACTTCGGTACTAGCCTGCCTCTCTATCGAGTAGGTTTTTTTCGCTTCACCAAAACACATTTTATCTCTCATCCTAGGATTGAACATTTCCCTCTCTATGAAGCCTTGTCGACTTCCCGAGCTACACAAGCTCGTTGCCGACCACAAAAGGCTGGCCGTACACCCCGAGGGTGCACTCTGGTAATGCTTCCCAACCCTCAACTTGTTTTCTTATTCAAAACCAAAGCCAAACACTACGCATAGGCAACTAACATGGCACGCGTCCATAACCGTGGGCACGACTGTTCGAACAGTTTATACTTCTACAGAAGGTGTATACTTTACCCTTACATCACGATCTTACTCCTTATTTGCAAGGCAAGGAGGTTCGCTACAAGGCATTTTCCTAGCCGACCTAGGATAACCCATTGCCACATAGACGGGTCTAACCAAGGATCTGTTGGCTCTCAGCCCCCTTTTCCTCTAAAATCCCGCGGGTGCTCAAAATCCCAATTCACCTCTCCCTACCACCTTTCTCCATAACCATCACAATCTCATACGGCTCCTTGAGCCCATAAACAAACCACGGAGTTACCTTGGGCATTTCATGTCTACTGGCAATCTAGCGATTCTAAATCTACTAGGTACTCAACCAGGGACACCCCATAATGCCCGTAAGGTTGCACTTTGGTGTGCATGACGTTTTTCCCAAGGAATCAGTCCTTATGCGTCACTTGAAGTCGGGCCTCGAAAGACGACGACGATTCATGGCAAGTTTTACCCAAAACACCCTTCTTTTATATTTATTTTCAACACACTCGGCACTCTATACCGGTTTTTAAAACAACCTTGTAAATCCTATTTTCAACCCACACGCTTCATTCATTTGCAATCATGTAATGTAGTAACAGCAAAGACAAGTTTTAATTACAGACAACCCACATCACGATACTAAGATGAGGTTGTCGTAATCATTATGGTTGCAAGGTTAATAGGGTTCTCAATTTTCAAGGATAGGCTTAGTGCAACAATTTTAGGTTTAATTGACGTACTCGTGAGGGTGATCGTCATTAACTTTAAGTGTATGTGTGCGTATGTCCTAAACATTTATTTATACAAAATTAAATTAACAATCATGGGAGCAAACATGATCAAAGGGAGACTTGCCTTGATCTGGATAGTACTCGGGGTCATACTCTTGCGGGTCTTCGACGTTGGCACCTACGATTCAAACAACATCACATAAATAAAAACATATAAAAAGTTTTGAAAAAACAATTTTATTCTATTCTAATTGAAAGTTTAGAATTTTATAAATGTTTAGAAACTTGAACGGAGCTAATCGGAGCTAAAACGAATTTTATAGGATTTTTTAAAGATTAGTATTTGCTGAAAACAGAAAACAGAAAACTGTACTATTCACTGTTACTGTACGCTACTGTTCATCTGGGCTGGTCTGCTACAAAATAAAAAAAAGGGTCACTGTGCGCTTCTGGGCCGGCCGAACCGGCCCAGGCTGAAATGCAGTGCGTGCGGGAGGCGCGGTCAGGCTGGCGCGGGGCAGCGCGCTGGGACGACACGGGCTGGCGACTGGGCCCACACGGCAACGAAGCAAGGAACAAAAAGGGGCAGCGGCGGGAGGTTGAAGACGATGCCGATGGCTGAAACTTTTCCGAGCTCTTTCTCCCTCATCTCAACTCTGATTGACACAAAAATTTAACAGAAGGTCCTGAGACTAGGATGAGTATATCCTATGGTTGGATTTTCAAGTAGGGTCACGGTTCAACCAGAAATCAAAAGAGGGTAAATCTGCAGGGGAACAGCGCGAGGGACGACAGAGACACTCCGGTGACCATCGACGGAAATTTTCACGAGATTAGGGATTCTAGAAAGCTGACAATGACTCCTGATCGGCCTATAACTACTTGTACGAGGCTACCCACAGTGAAGCCTAAAGGTTGTCATGGCCCAACGTCGCTGGTGAGCTCCGGCGGCTTTTCACTATGGCCAACCCACGGAACATGTATGAGAGGGCACAAGGATGCTACTGCTAAAGGGAATTTGGCGGAATCATTACCTCTGGTTGGATCGAGGCACGGTGGTGTCGACACAGGTCTCCGGCGAAGGCTCGGCTCTGACGGCGAGGGTTGCGGAAATGGAGGCAATAGACGACGCTGGTTACATTCCCGCTAACGGCACAAAGAATGGAGCAACGGGGAAGGAGATTGCAACGTACCCAAAAATGGCGGCGAGGGGATTTCTGGCGAGGTTCACTGCAGGGCTCGAACAAAGACACAGGAGAGCTTGGGAGTGGTCTAAGGGCTCGAATGGAAGCATGGGGAGCCTCAACCGGTGCTCAAGGGTTCTTAACCGTGCGGCAGCATGGGCGGCGATGTGCGGGCGATTAATGGCGACGGGACGGCGGAGTGGCATGGCGGCATGGGGCGGAGTAGGTATAGGGGCGTGCCGGAGTTGTCACTCGACACGGCTAGGGTGGTTGGAGGTGACGGAACAGCGGGGTCATCGGGGCGTCGTGCTGAGTGGGCGACGGGATGGGCAGGCACACGCGTGTGGTGGCGTGGTGACGGGGCGTTGGCCGAGCGTACAGGCGTGTGCAGGCAGGTACGAGGACGGTGAGGGACCGGACGGCGGAGGGAAATGCACGGCAGTCCGTCGGCAGTGTCATGTGGACCGAGGCATGGGGTGAAGTACGGCGGGCGGCTTTGACGCGTGGCACGGTCCGAGCGAGGCACTGGCGCATGGTCCAGACGCAAGGCAGGGTCAGCTGCGTCGGGCGGGCACTCACGGAGGACGGCGTGGCTGGCGCTGCGTTGGCATGGCCAAAATGGCGCGTGCGCAGGAGCGGCGCGGCGTCACAATAGGACTGGAATCAGACAGGTTTTTTATCAACCAACTGAAGAGGCCCTCCCATAGAAACGGTGGCAGGCTCAGGGGGTATTCTGCAAATATCCGGGCCACGAGTTCGCTATCAATAGCAGTGATGAACGTCTGAATTTCCTTATATTTCCTATCTTAGCTAGTGTCAAACCGTATATATTCCATTCGTTCCACTTTCTCTGGTTGAATTTCATGACATGATCACATCTCATACTTGAGATCATCATTCGTCCTTCAAAGGCATCTTAGCTTTCTTATCCTTCTCAAAGGTTTGTACAAATTTATTTGTCTTAGGCAATCAATGAAATCCAAAACTTCCTTGTCACATCATCATTTACTTACATAATAGACTATTTAATATCATAAAAATTAGCTAAGCTAGAGGTTGGAAGTGATCTTACTAGCGGGCAGCGGCGGTGGTCATAAGGTTTGAATCTTATGGGACCAACCCATTTTTTGTACCAACAAGGATGGATAAACAAGTCATGACAGCCGAAGTAACAAATCTTGCCCAAACAAAGCTCTTCTAATGTCCTTCAGCTATGGCATAGGACCAATGCCTCACAAGTTCTTTAGGCTTCTTTCATCAGTTTCATGTATTCTAGATTTAGAGCCTACTGAAGGCAGAATGTTAGGAGGCTGCAACAACTCCTACGCTTCTAGAAAGGGAGGCAGCCTCCCGTCTGGTGGAGCATGCATGGCGTCAATCTCATCACCATCTTCCATCTCCAGCTCGTCAGGGTCTGCTCGCCACGTTTGACATGACAATAATTTGTGCTGAATCGGTCGCCCGCTTACCAGGACGTGCTGTGCTGTTTAATTACTTCGTACGACCGCCCCCGTTGGGTGGACTTCGAGGCAGATAACCTCGCAATTAAAACCTACCATTTCCAAGCTCAGCTAGCATAGTACGCGAGCTCCTAGGCTTTAGAGATGACGGCTTCCACTTTGTCTTCCCGGCGACCGACGATCGGTGCAGTCGCGTTTCTGCTGCAGCTGGCGACGACGACACTGGCGGCAGGCAGACCAACAGCCCTGCATGGCTGCCCGGAAAGCTGCGGCGGCATACGAGTGCCGTACCCTTTCGGCATCGGCGTCGGCTGCTCCTACCATGGCTTCAACCTCACGTGCGTCAACGAGGCACGCCGCCGGACGCCCAGGCTGTTCATAGGAGACGGCACCGTCGAAGTGCTGGGCATCTCCTTGCCGGAAGGAACGGTACGCATCGCATCAGACGTCGCCGACTTCCGCGGCCTGGCACCCGACGGGCGGCTCACGGTGTCCAGCTCGGACAACTGGTTCGTCGCCTTCGGCTGCAACGTCGTGGCCGAGCTCACCCCCCACGGCAATGTCGCCGAGGGCAGCACCTGCGCCGCCACATGCGTGGACGGCGGGCAGAATTTCACGGGGCCCTCCTGCTCCGGCATCGCTCGCTGCCGCACCTCCATCGGGGAAGGTGTCCACTCGTACGCCATCCAGGTCGCGCATCTGGCAGACCGAAAATCCACGAGCTTCTCGGGACGCGTAGCTGCGTTCGTAGCTGAACAGGGCTGGTTCAGCGCAAACGAGGACAGCATACTGAGCAACTTCACCAACATTTCGATCCCATTCAAGGTAGAAGAGACTGTTCCGGTGGTGTTGGAATGGTGGTTTGACTTGATCCGCGATGAAGCCCTGTTCACGTTGACTACTGGGACCAATACCTCTGACTTTAGATGCCCTAGCTTAAACAGTTACAGCTATTATGATGGTCTGAACTATGACCGGAGACGGTGCAACTGTTCCCAAGGATACGAGGGCAATCCTTACATCCTTGATGGATGCCAAGGTACAACTTGTTCCTGCTCTCTGGTGTTTGTTGCAACGAGAGCCAAGAAAATTTTACTGGCTAGTTTGGTTCAGCAAGCATAATTTGGCTAATTTGGTTCAGCAAGCATAACTGTTCTGCATTTTTCAGATATCAACGAGTGTCAGCAACCGGATGTTTATCCATGCCATGGAACCTGCATCAATATGCTTGGGACATACCGGTGCGCACCAAAGAAAACTGTCAGGAGCCTCCCAGGTACAGATACAAGCAAGTTATACAACTCACTCACTTGATATAAGGCCTTGTTTAGAGGGTTTTCAGTTTTAGAATCACTTGTTCAAATGCTAAGAAAGAAGCTCCAGCCAGTAGATGAGTTACTAGAATGATGGTTTGGCAGTAAACTGCGTGACTCGAAATACAATAGTTCCGAGAGCCCATTATTTATGGTGTATTCTTGTCATCTTAACCATTGATCTTTAATTTTTAAACGTTTCAGATTAATTTTTACTACTAATCTAATGAGGGGTAGTAGAATATACAGAGAGTAAAATCGTCAAAAAAAATTTGATGTGAGAGTTACAGTGGTAATTTTTTATGTGTGAATCCAAAAAAAAATTTGATGTGAGAGTTAAAGTGGTAATTTTTTATATGTGAAACCCTAATAACATAATCTTCCTGGTATGTCGTCTCTAGCATAATTCTAAAGGTAAAGATGTGCTAGTATTATATGAAAAATCACTAATGACGGTTATATCTAGATTATAATCAATTAAAAGTACCAGACTACTCTTTAAAATTGATGGTTAAGATTAATCTACTGAAAGTATAATACTACTAGTAGAATATACTGTAACAGTACTCTTCACGGTATAGCTCAGTAGTATGAAACTTTTAGTTGAACACTACAACTGACATTTCGAAGTGCATTCGGACATATGCTGTATTATCAACCCTAAGTTCCTGGCGTTTATTTTCTACAGGTTTAATTACAATAATAGCAGTCAGTGCTGGTTTCGGTCTACTGTTTTCACTTCTTGGTGTTTCCAAAATCACAAACAAAATCAAGCGAGCCAGAGCTAAGAAGTTGAGACAAAAGTTTTTCAAGAAGAACCACGGACTGCTTCTGCAGCAGTTGATCACTTCAAACAAAGACATAGCTGAAAGGATGAAGATTTTCAGTTTAGAAGAATTAGAGCAGGCAACCAATAGGTTTGATCAAAATCGCATCCTCGGCGGCGGCGGCCATGGCACGGTTTACAAAGGCATCTTATCTGACCAACGTGTTGTGGCGATCAAGAAGTCCAAAATCGTGGTTCAGAGGGAGATCGATGAGTTCATAAACGAGGTTGTCATACTTTCACAGACTAACCACAGAAACGTGGTGAAGCTCTTTGGGTGCTGCCTTGAGACAGAAGTTCCTCTGCTTGTTTATGAGTTCATATCTAATGGAACCCTCTCATTTCATCTTCACAGCCAAAATGAGAACCCTTTGACTTGGAAGGATAGAATCAGAATTGCATTGGAAACTGCAAGGGCCATTGCATATCTTCACTCAGCCGCTTCCATTTCAGTGTTCCATAGAGATATCAAATCTGCAAACATACTACTTACTGATACCATGACAGCTAAAGTATCAGATTTTGGAGCTTCGAGATCAATTTCAACTGACGAGACGGGTGTACTGACAGTCATCCAGGGCACTTATGGTTATCTGGATCCTGAATACTACTACTCCGGTCGACTGACGGAGAAGAGTGATGTCTACAGCTTCGGTGTCATCCTAGCTGAACTATTGACAAGAGTAACACCAGTTTTCTCTCCTCAGGCGTCAGAAAGTACAAGCCTAGCATCATACTTTGTGTCCTTGATAAGAGACAACCGCTTGTCAGACATTCTGGATCCACAGATTGTTGATGAGGGAGATGCTGAAGATGTTGAGGTGGTTGCAATGCTTGCAGAAGTATGTTTAAGATTGAAAGGTGAAGAAAGGCCTACAATGAGGCAAGTGGAGACAACACTTGAAGGTGTGCAGATCTCAAAGGCCCAGCTCAATCATAGCATTGCAAGAGTGACAAAGAATGCTGCAAAAGATCAGGCATACAAGAGAAGCAAGTGCTATGAAGGAACTAGGCAGTATAGCTTGGAGAAAGAGTTCATTCAATCGTCTGAATATCCAAGATGATTTTGCTTTCATGTAGGGGGAAATTATACAAATACATGCAGTGGAATACTGCCAAGTATATCTTAGATTATAAAGCTTCAGCAAGTTTTAATTGTTGGTCGATGAGATTCACAGGAGCGTGCCCCATGTGAGAAAAAGATAATAGGACTAACTTCAAAATTAAGGCGGTTGGACTCGCTTTCATTTTTGAAAGAAGTTGGTTGTTGTCGACAAATCTCTACAAGTTATTGATTGGCTTCGGGGGTTAGACTAGCAATTGATTTGGATGCCTTCCATTTTCCAGGGAATGGACGAACGACACGACGACTACACGACGTGCTGCTGCGCCGACCAGAACACATTAGCTTATTCGAGCTCTGACTTAACGAATAAATTAGTTCGATTCTCTGTCTAATTGGATTAAGAAATTAATTTAAATTTATCTCTTTTCTACTATGTTTTAGAAAATATGCGTTGTTTATTTGTACTAGGAGAATCATTTATTTGATAATAGCAATTATCAAATACGAAAGAAAAGTGACTAAAGATTTTTTTAAAAAAACTTATATTTGGAAAGAGAATCGAAGGGAGTAATAAATAAAAAAAAAACATGCTTGCAGTTTGCACACGATAGCTGTCCGCGGATAATTTCAAGCCGGAAGAAAATTGTTTTTTTCCAGAGGCATATGCGAGAAAATCGTCTGGGCTTGGAGTTTGCTTTTGTATCGGCTATACAAACTAGGTCCACATCAGCCGGCCCAGTTATGTATGCCTTGTCTAGCTTCTAATGAGAATAGCTTGAGCCGAGGGCTCGACGCAGGGTCTAGATTAGATAACGGGTCTAAAAATCTATCAAGAAGCAAATCTATAAAATCTATGTAAATCTAAATCCATAAAACTCATGGTTCAAAATTAAATCCAAATATAAACTCGTTAGGTACGCAAAACACGATAGGTAACCGCCGACTCAGTAACAACAATTAACAATCTATCTGCCAAGACTAAACCAACGGGCAAAAGAACTTACCTGCGCACAATTAGGGATGGCAGTCGGGTTCCACAGGTACGAATAGTACATACCTATACCCGTACCCGCGAAAAAATCCTATACCCGAACCCGAACCCGATACCCGTGACGGGTAAAATATCATGCCCATACCCGTTACCCACGGGCGTCGTATACCCGCGGGTATACCCGTTTACCCGGCTGGCACACAGACTGTAGTGGAGCGGAGGACAAGCGGGGACGGCGCGGGTGGGGCGGTCTCGGCAGGGTGGCGCTGGAGCGGCCGCGCGGGGATGGCGC
>KE371396.1:232736-245086 GCA_000418225.1 Zizania latifolia | reverse complement strand
CGCGCGCGACACGGCCGTTTCCGCCAGTACGCCGTGGCGCCCGCGCCCGGCTACCCCACACCGGCGGCACACGCCAGGCAGGCAACGCCGTGCACATAATATTCCCCGAGCAGAGTAAAAAACAGAGCAGCTGCAACGCATGTGGCACGGTACAAAGCTTAGCTGTGTTTGCCACTACTGCTTTGCTAGTTGCTTCTACAGTTCTAGAGTTTGCTTGGTTTGCACCGGTGGGACAAGGTGTAGCCCGGGGTGCTGCAAAATCTTGACTTGAGAACTCCTATGTTGAGATGAGAAAATAAAGTATGGTTTGGTGGGTGCAAGGCGGCTACTTTCACGACGCATGCTTCCTTGCTGCTTTTTTCTCCCCCGTTGCCAGGTTTCTATCTTGTATTTCATTTTGTAAGATAGAAAAAAGGCGTTTGTTTTGTATGTACCTTATGCACTTGATATTTTTTTCTTAGCAATCGAAGTCAACAAGAAAATCATACTCTAATCACATGTATACCAAGGCAGAAATTACTACTACATACTAATGGCGGCTCTAGCGATTGATGGAGAAACAAAGCACACGAGGAGGCAAGTTGCCTCGCTGTTGCTTTCGCTTGATATGAAAGGAACTCGTCTCTGATCCACAGCTTTCTCCGAAGACCAGGGGACGAAAAGGAGGTAGGTATCACGTGAAGCAGTAGTGCACTAAACAAAAAGGAACAAAACATTTCATAGAAAAACAACTTTTTTTAAGGATTCCAAACTGGTCGGCAAGTAAATGGTTCAGCTCGTGAGAAGAAAATTTTCTAGATGCAGCTACATGTTTTCAGATGCAAGGTTCCTCACCTTGTATTTCCCACTGAGCCACGTAAAGATATAAGCATGCAGATTACTACACAGCTACATGGCATGCTTACCCAAATCACGCGTGGGACAAACGGGATTTGGCGTCTAAAATTCAGAAAGATGAAAAGGAACCTGCTTTTTTGTCATGTCATGCCCTAGGATTCATAGGTAGTTTGTACTCCTCCGATACCTTATACAGTATCCGATTACTTATACAAAGTTATTCAAATTTCTTAACTTTTTTCTTACTTAATTAACTTTAAAACATCTTATAGTTGCTGGATTTACATGCACGGCCAGCAAAGATTCAACCGTGCAAGGAACAGTCATATCATTTTTTTCCAAGCAGAGCTGCTGCTGCTCTGTTAAAGCTGAGCTGTTGTTTTGAGAATTGCAGGTCGACACATGTTGTACACTTGTACTGCACCTCCCCCACGTCATCTACACGTGTCGAACTCGTGGCCCAGTTTTTAATTAGTTTTTAGTACTTCCATTAGATTTTAGTTGCACGTTAATCCGTGTCCACGGAATTTTCCATTGAAAATGTTGTGTAAATTTGACCATCCATGCAGCATGCAGAATGTTTAGGCGAGATTAATTAGGACGTATAATCCGGGATTTAGAGCGGTAATTAACAAGAATGGAAGGCGGTAGAGATTGGATTAATTAGCGGTGCGGACCTGCTCGCGGGCGAACTCCTCGGCGCCGTCGAAGGCGAGGTAGGAGTGGGGGGACTTGTCCATGACGAGGCGGGCGAGGGAGACGGGGTTCTTGACGGTGGAGACGCCGGAGACGGCGCCGCAGCGGCGGCCGCGGCCGTCCATGATGCTGGACTCCATCTCGACGGTGCCGCGGCGGGTGAGCGCGGAGCCGCGGCCGGAGTTGAAGAAGGGGTCCGTCTCCAACTCGCGCACCACGGCCTCGACGACGTCGAGCGCCTTCGCGCCCGCGCGGAGCGCGTCCACGCCGACCTGCAGGCACCGCGCCAGCACGCGCTTCGCCTCCTCCTGGCGGTGCTCCGGCAGGTTGGGGTCCACGCCGGCGCCGCCGTGGATGGCAATGGCCCAGCGCGCCATCGAGCTAATAGCCGGCTCCGGTGGTGACGGTGTCCTAGCTAGGTGTTCTCCTCCGGTGCGCGCGACAGGTGTTATGCTTGGGAGACGGCGAAATGGGTATTTATAGGGGTCGGAGGCGTCGGACGCGAGGCGATTCCGCCGCTGGTAGTTTTGGAAATCTCGAGTCCGGGGCGCCCGCCGTCACGCCACGGCTGGGTCATGTTTATGGTGCGCGATTGCCTGCATGGTAACGACCTATTAATGCCATGTCAGAACAAAATTAAATCATTAATTTTTCTATATGTTTTATTATATTCTTCTGTTTCACGACAAAAGCACAAACATCGTTGCTCGACATTATTTGCTACTTACTGATATATGATATATGATATATGAGTATGATGATGTTATGATCTACTATATCAATTTCATAATATTGTAATTTAGTATTGTATTTAATATTTATAATATAATAAAATTTAGTCTTAAATTATAATATTATAGGATGGATAGAATATGTTAATAATAAAGTCAAGTGAAATCGAAATTTTTCTTTATATGTTTCTCTCTTTCTTGTGTGTTTCCTTCCGAGGCGGCGAGGTTGGTGCAGAGGATCTGGGGGCCTGGGCTGGTGGCGGGTGTGAGCGTGATTCTGTGGAATCCAGGCAGGCGCTGCCGTTTGGAATCAGGCCGGATGCGCACTGAGCTCACGCGATGCGAGGGAATCTTCGAGTTGTTGCCCTTGTTAATTAGGCTGATCCCCTCGGTTCGCGGGGGATTCTACTGCCATTTTTAATCGCGGTAACTTCTATTTTTAATCGCGGTAACTTCCATTTTTAATCGCGCAGGTTAAAGAAATTGTTTTAGCAGTGGTAGCGGAAGGGTTAGTTACCGTGTCAGGACTCATTTAAAATAATTTATTTACAGCTTACGTTAAAGGAGAAGTTGATTATGTGCTAAATAAAAAAATTATAGACATCTTAAATAATAATTATAATCAACAATATAAAAATTAATTTGAATCAATCAACTCACTACTTATTTAATACTAGTATTGTACCCGTGCTACGCACCGATGAAAATAAAAAAACAATTATATTATTAGTAAGGAGTTGAATTCTTTAGAACTTTAATTTAGTAGTTAGAAAGATTGTAGCAGCATCAAAGAATAATTACATGTGCAAATCAAACTGCCATATCCTCAAAAAATCAAATAAAAGTACAAGAAAAATATTTGCTTGCAGTCCAAGCCATCAGGCTACATGATTTGGCATCAACCCTCTGGATGCTATCTATACTGCCCTTGGACAGCCATTCGAAGTTCCTCCAGCGAAACTAATGATCGGGATAGTTTTGAAAGTAGGACTGCCGAGCAGGAATAATTGGTGTGTTCTGCTTGGGTCGGATCTCCCCTTTTATAGAGTACGCTGTGAAAATCGGGAACTCACTTAGATAGAAAGAAAGCACCTTCCGATCATGACGCTCACATTAGATGGAAAGAGATCAAACCGAAAAGAAAAAATCGCAATACGAGGAAAGTCATTAGAAGAAAATATATCAGCTCACTAAGGAAAGTTCTTTACATGGAATGTCTTTAATCGAAAAGATATCCATCCACTAAGGAAAGTCCTTTAAATGAAATGTTATTATACAGAAAGATATTCATCCATTAAGAAAGTCATTTAAATGTAAAGTTATTATACGGAAAGAAATAAAAATATAAAATCAGTTGCGGGTGGGTGGAGCCAGAAATCGCGTGCGCGGTTGCTGATGAGAGGGACAGATTAGAATGAACGGTTAAGATTTAATACAATCAAATGGAAGGCTAAGATTGAATAAATGAGTGTCTACCATGGACACTCAACTTCGTCAATTATATAGTATGGTAAATGAGTGTCTATGGTGAACACTCAACTTCGCCAATTATATAGTAGGATAGAATAGGATTAGATTATAATCCTAATTATTTTAAGTTGTTCTAAAGAGCACCTTAAGCTGGTAACGAACTTAATTATCATGTTGTTTGAATCTGTTTAGGGTGAAGTGTTAAAATTGGAATATTTGACGATTTATCCCTCTTAAAAAATAATTTTGATTATTTATCATTTTAACCTACCGTCATAAACTCAATCGATCTTACATATCATTCACACAAATAATGAACAATCAAATAGTACAAAATTTTTAATGCCAAAATCTTAAATCTCCGGAAGGGAATGTTTATTCTCCTTCGTGTTCTTCCATGTTTGTGACGAAATTTTGGACCTGTGTAGAAACTACTCCTGCAACGAAAGATTATCGAAATTGACGGCTTCCGTGAGACCGCAGCTCTTTAGCAAGGGAATGAATGTTTTATATCTGCAGTAAACCCGCAAGATTCCTGTGCTTCAGAATATATTTCGACGTAATCTCAGCTTCAATTTCCGCGCTCTTCATATCTTGTCACAAGGAGGAAACACAAGGATTCCATGGAAACTTCACAGTTATTTCTTGCGAGATTCCGATCCTATGCCGCCCTAAGTGCATGGAGCATTCGAGCATCGAATACAAGCAAGACTACGAGAGCAACATATGATAATGCTGGCGAATTACTGCATGTTAATCCCCGGATTCTTTTTATTTCGTCCTGATCAGAAACTTGGGATAGTTTCAGACCAAACGAATCTGTGACGCGCTTGCATCTCTTTCGATCCAACCAAGGGTGTGACAAGGCACTATGACGCGCGCATTTCCTGAATAATTGGAGCAAAGAGATGAGACCAGAATTACCATGGCCTGTCTCCTTTTCATTGCAATTACTGTGAACAGTGGGATGATGGTTTCTTTTTCTGATAAAAATTTTCAGAAAAAATTGAATTTTAAAACCTGATTTCGATGATTATATTATATTTTTTCAGTTGTGAATAAAGTATTAAATTTCTACCCTAAATGTTTTTCCTTTATAAAAGGAAAATTTTATGGTACATCTGAATTAACATAAACTATTTATTTGTACGGATCTAATGGCCAGATTAAAGAAGATTTCCTGTTTTTATTTTTATAATAATAGAAACCAATTATTAATATATATTTTTTTGTTGCATGCCGTGGAATCTCCTGCATGCCTTCTCATTTTTCTCTAACTTTCCTGAGTTTTCATCAACCATTCGTCCATTCCTGATTTTCTCTATTTTCCATGCATGCAGCTTGATCTCTATTCTCTTTCTCCTAAGCTGCATGCATGCAACAGAGTTTTTTCGCTTTGCATGAACGTACATAAGCATCAAGTGAATCATGTATTTATAATTTTATTTGATTTAAATCTCAACTAAAATAAACGGTTTAAATTGATATAAACTCTTATATTTTAAGAGATAAATGTCTTACGGTAAGATGCTCTCCAGTGCTCCTGCTACTAGGCGAATTACTGATGTGACACGTTGCGCTAGTGCTTTCTGATCTTTCGCTGCACGCATTCTTTTTCAAATACTTCAAATCTGCGTTACAATTAAACAATTCTTTTAGTCAATGTCATACCATCTCCAATTTAAGCTCTAGGAGCTCTCTTTCCTAAATTTTAGAAATTATGACTAAAAAATTAGCTCCAACAGATATTTTAAAAGACTTCTAAAAATAAAGTATTCCTAAATTTTTCTCTATCCTCTCTACTTGTAGAGATATCCTCTCTACTTGTAGAGAGTGACTCTCGTTCCCTATTTACTCTGGTCCTACCGTCGGTGATACGAAAGATACAAATAAAAATAAAGATGAGATATTTAATAAGTAGGGTCCACCTATCGATGATATAAAAATAAAATATAGAGAATATGATATTTAAAGTCTGTTGAAAAGTAACAAAATTTAGAGATTAAATTTTATTAGGAGGATTTCCTATATAAAATGAGATTACAGCAACGTACCTCTCCAAAATCAAAAGGAAGGAAACTGCGAGATGATGTCCGGTTTCTTTCCACGAATGATGTCATGCATGGGCATTAGTAAAAGTGAATCTTTCAGAATCACGCTGCTTAAGAGTATAGTCTACGATGGATAGCAACGAGGTCGAGTGGATCTGATTTAGTTATTATCGGATCCAAATCCATATTCATTCGGACCTAACATGTATTATATAGCTAGTTTAAAAAAATCAAACCTAAACTTGAACCTAACAAGTCTCTGCAAACTTGATGGCGATTTTATCATTGTCTAGATCATAAGCACAACAGATAGAGACGAATGCATAGTGATAGGAAGGTGTGGCGGGGACGTGGCAAAGGCGAAGGTAAGGGTGGAGGCACAACGAGCCTAATATCACCGAGTTTATATATCATTAACAAAATCACAGTGTCTCTAATTAGTATCATTATGTTTACATGTCAGTGATAAAATCACGATATCTCTAACTACAAAGGATCTCATTTAGCATAAACTATGACCAACAGCATTGGCGGAGCATAGAGAAGATGAATGTGCCTAGCGATCAAGCTGGTGACACGAGTGAAGCACAGAGCAAAAACTTATTCTAAAAGTAGACATTTTTTTAAAACTTATTTTGTAAATAGATCAACGAAAAAACTTATTCCAGAAGTAGACCCGAAGGTCGACGCCAATGCCATTGGCGCCAACCTTCGGGCCACGCTATCTGTTGGATCTGACGTGGCACTGAGTTAGCTCTCTGATTTGGCAGTTGCCTCAGGTTGGCGCCAGCGTCGTCGGCACCAAGCTCCTTCTGCTGCAGAGGAAGGAGAGAAGATAAAGTTATATCCACGTAGAAGGAGCTTGGCGCCAATAGTGCTGGCGTCAACATGCTGCGACTATCAAATCAGCGAGCTAACTCAGCGCCACGTTAGATCCAACAGCCAGCGTGGTCCGAAGGTTGGCGTCAATAACACTTGCGTCAACCTGTTAAGGGTTGGCGTCAATGGCATTAGCGTCGATCTTCGGGTCTACTTTTGGAATAAGTATTTTTAGAAATCTATTTGCTAAATAAGTTTTAAAAAAAGATCTAAATGGTAAAAATAGATGGGACAACCGTCCACATGTTAAATGATAGACATATCCTATTCCTATCTTCATGCGTGCCCTGAGCAATTTGGTGTGACCGTGTACAAATGAAAACGTAGAAGATCTAAAGTGCTCCTTTTAGTTTGGATATATGTATTCTGGTAATAATTGTGCACGTTAAACCTGTTCTAAAAAAATTATATATAACTAAATGGGGTGGTCAAGAGATAAACAGTGTTTCCACGTGAGTCTCAAAGAGTGGGTGGTGCTGTTCTCGCCAACAAGCAACCCGTGTATCAACAATTAAACAGCTCAGAAGTTCCCAGAAGTTGTCTTATTTTCAATGAGAGTGATTTTGTCTGACGTGTATTTATCTCGTCACTGTTGCTCAAAACCTCCAACCTAGTACACAACTCCAATTTATACTATAAAAATGCGACAATATATTTATGTATTTAGTTGGGGGTTTTATAATTACATATATTCATATTACCGATTTCTCCTTCATTAGCATTGTTCTTACACTTTAGGGCTACTTTATCAGTCTAGAATCTCGACCAATTTTACGTGATGGGCTAGAATCTTAGACCGACAAACTCGGTCTAAAGTTTTTTCAAACATGGAATTTTCACTGCATTTTTGTAAGAATTGAACTGAATCCTCTAAAATTTCATTGAAAATATTCCATTTCAAATAAAATTTCACTGAGCGGAAACATCGCCACCATCCCGGCAGAGGAAAAACAAGGCGAAGAACAAGCGGCGGGGAAGTGGACCATCAATCCAGGGCTGGACCACCGCTTATCCTGACAGAATCCCTGCGTGTGGCACGAGTTGATTCGTTGCGTCCTGGACGAGGGCACCGATCTCACTCTCAGCCAGCGTGCGTCCTGGAATCTAAGGCTGAGACAGGCCGAGACCCACCGTGGAGAAAGGCGTCGTCTTCAGGGCCCCCCTCAGAGATCCGAATCTCTGGCCACCACGAACAAATTCCTGCGTCCTCTTCTGAGATTAGCATAAACAAAGGAAGAGCTTAGCAGCAAGCAGCAAGCAGCAAGCGGCAGTCGTAGTTGTTGGTTTGAATTCGCACGTGAGAGGGGAAGCAGGCAGATGCAGATTCCTGGCGCGAGAGGCACCGGCCTTTTTCCGGCGTCGCTGTGCACGTCGCTGCCGTGTGGGCCCGGGTTACCGCGCTGCGGAGGCTGACGTGTGGGTCCGGACAACTGGCGCCGACGGGTGAACGGGCCGCCACGCGCAGGCCCCCCCGCCCCTACCGTCGCCCCAATGGGTCACCGGCGAGAGGCCAGTCGGATGCGAGCATGAGATGCAGCTTTTGAGCCCTTCATGAGCCAGGATTTTCATCCCAGTAACTTAGCGGCAAAAATGAAAAAAGAACGTGTGTTTGGTTTATGGGATGTGGTCAAACAAAATCATTTTGATCTTTTTTAGCATTTGGTTGATAAATAAAGTGAAATGAAATAATTCTTATAGAAGAATATTCCTCTGAATTCTAGAGAAGCTCGTTACAAAATTAATAAAACACAACCATCCAACTTATAACGTGATGTTCTAAATTGGAATACAGTCGTCGCATCCTTAAAATTTTTGATAAAACCATATTATCCCATATTTTTAGGGCTCTTTGGAACAAAAAATTTATAAGATTTTCACAGGAATTAAAATAAATCCCCCAAATTCCTTTGAAAATGCTCCATTCCAAAGGAGCCCTCACTCTATGCTCTAACCAAACCTTTGCTAGTCAAGTATACTCAAGTTCTCATGCTCTACCTATTCATCGTGGCAGACAGAAAGATCCTAATTCTCTGGAGCTAGTATTAAGATTATATTAGCTGATATTAAGATAATATATTCTCTGGAGAAACTTATTTAATGTAGTCTTGTATAATTAAATTTAGGAAAACGTACTAGGCTCAACTGGTTCCACACGCATATGCCGGCTTAGCTAGCTGCATGCTTACTGGAGGAATATGCAAATTTTGAAACGGCTGTGGAGTGTGGAGGGTGCAAGCGAACACTGGCTCATTCTATGCTTGATTTGTCTGTTTGGTGCCAGACTGCCAGTGTTAGCAGGGCTGATATCCTTGTTTACTTACAAATTGCACACTTATAGTACAAACTAGTCTGCTAGTCTGCATAGAAAATGGTACAATTTGACTGGACATGAGAGCATGCGCGAGTTCGACCAGTCATCGACTTGTTGTTAACAATTTATAATTGACACCACATTGTTCAGCTGTTTGCTCATGTTGTGAGGTGAGGCGGCGTCTTGCGGAGTGATTTTACTGGCGAAGTCGATTTTTGATTTTTGAACCCAGGAAACGGACTACAAAGGCCTTAGCTCAAGCAGACAAAATATGTTTTTTTTTCTGATGACATGTAGGTCACGAGTGGAGTTAGCGAAAAACATAGAGAGATAAAGATTAGACTTTCTGGAGTCGATTTTAGTTTAGAAGATGCAGATATTAAACTTAAACTAGCTGAGTATCCGTACGTTGCAACGAGAAAAAAAATTTACAACATTAAAAAATCACCACGTAAATAGAAATGAGTGAAGCTGAAGCTACAGAGTTTTGGTTTATTGTGAGCTTGTAAGAAGTGGTGGTGGTGACAGACTCACCTTCACTAGTTTTTTTAAAAGTAGTAAAGATATATGTTCATTTTGAAATAATAAATCCAGCTGAGGCATTCCCTGATACTGGGTCCTGTTTAGCCATGTTTAGCCGTGACAGTATTATGATTCAGCTCCATTTCTGGACTAGCTGGTTCTGGTCTCCGGCGAGTGTCACCGCCGTCTCTTCCAGAAATGTAGCAGGTGTAAAGACACGGCGGCCGTGCAGCCGGAGAGGCTCGCCGCGCATCGGGATGCACGAACCGGACTGGGAAGACAACGAGGTGGCACATGACGCGCAGAGCACAGCAAGGCAAAGGCAAAGCGGCGGCGTCAGAGACCAGCCAATGAGCCAAGGGCCGTCCATTTCCGGTGGCCTGGTCGGCCGGGTGGATTCGCCCAGAATTCACGGCGAGATTCCCCACTTTCCGCGTCGGACAAGGCCGCCGGCAATGGCATCGCTGCGGTGGTCGGGTGGTCCTGGCCAACAGGCCAAGTGACCAGCACACCGGCGCGGTTGCCGATGAAGGTCTTGTGCCCCACTGGGAAGATCCACCCAGATCCACCCCGTCAGTCTTGGGACCCAAATATTCGGTCTTTACAGATAGCAAACAGCGGCGGCTCCAAATTTTTTTTCTTATTTTATACTTTAAAATTTTATAAGATCATAAATTTAAAATACAATATGTTTTTTTTAAAATATGTCATAAATATAGTAATTACGTCTCATAACTTCATAAATATACTAAAATCAATATTTAAGTTTATAAGTCGTAAAGTTACAATATAAGTAGTTTAAATATGCATGAAAGATCTAACATAAATAGAAGATTATAATATTAGTTCTTATTTGACTTTTTATACCTATTGTGCTGTAGCATATGATGAGCTTGCAGCAATTATTTTGAGCAAATTTAATTTCTTCACTTCAGGAATATAAAATAGGTAAAAGAACAAAATAAAAAAAAACTTCATGCCTGAAGATGCAAATACATTTTATTTTGAATATAAACAAGTTCAATTGATGGGCATGGTGAAGAGTTTGATTGGGAATGATAATAAATTAATTAAAAATCAACAAAACTTTCATATCTAAAAAATCTCCAAAACTATTTTTCATGGCTTGAACAGGTTGTAGATGGACTAATTTCTAATACCAGTAGTCTAATGGGCTAGATTCTAGGGAGGTGCAAGACCCACATGACCATCCCTTGGAACCACCACTGATAGCAAAAACCAAAATCATGGCCAATGCTCTAACACAGCGGTCAATTGCCGATCAATTACGTATGAACAGATTATTAAACTCACGTGGACATGCACGCTATAGCCGGGGAAGAACACGTCACGATAAGCATCACCACGCCATAGTTATCGGCACGAGAAATATACACAAGTCTGTTCGACGAGTGCTTTCTGCTTAATTGTTTTTATGCCAGCGTTTGATTGGCGCTAAGCATGCTAGCTCATCCCGTTGACCACCAGCAAAGCCGGAGATAAGGCTAATAAGCTGGAGATAACACATTACACATCCAGTTCTTCAGACAAAGCAGACGTATTTTACGACACGGGATCGAATCGGCAGGCGCAGTTACGTGGGTACGGCAGTCACGTCAGGATAGGCTTCGGATTGGTCGTCGCCGACGCCGAGCGAGGCTGCCACGCCGGAGCTAGCCATCAGATCTCATCGTCTCCATGCAGCATGCTGCTGCTGGTGCTACGGCTGCTTCCAGTATTTTGCTATTCTGTCAGAGGGAAGATTTGATTCGTGTGCTGGCTGTGTAAGCGTGTATCTGACTTTGAACCGTGACAATGTCAGCGAAGGGTGGTATGGATACGTGAATACGTCGAACATATCCTGATCGATGTTAAGGCATGTTTCAAACGAGTGTTAAATGGATGGAACTAAATATTCATTAATAAAATGTTGGTAAACGGTTTGTTTTTTAAAATAATTTGCGTATAGATTATTTTTTTAAAAGATGTCATTAATAGACTGAAAAGCTTTTTCGGATTTAGGGCCTATTTGGATGAACTTTTGATAGATGCAGTTATTTTATAATATGAAATTTTCTCAAACGGTTTATATTTTGGTTTGAAATCATGAAATTCAATAGTTGCAAAATCTAGAAATAAAATAGAATCTAAAAATTAAGAAAAAACGGCTTCTCCAGAATCTCACCAACAGCTTCTCAAAATTTAAAACTTATTAAATAAGCCCTTAAAAACAATACAACCATGAAATTAGAAATGACAACCACAAAACTAGAAACGTGACTGTACACATGATTAGAGTCTATTTAGGAAACTTTATGATATCTAATGAATATCTAGTTAATGAAAATCTAAATAATATGATATTTATTAGTTTGTAGACTCTAGTTTATTTACAAACTCTTCACTTATTGAGTTTTGTAATACAGATCTCATCTGAGAATGCTGGGCTCCAATAGGCCTCGCTTTCGGCGGCGCGATCTGATCTGGTCCACGACGTCATTGCTGATCGTAGGCGAGTTTTGGAGGACAGCTCAACGAACATTGCTTGGCTGCCTGCAGCCTGCCTACTTCCGACCTCCCCTACAACGACGACGACTCAATTCACTCCACCCGTTGGAAGCCATCGACACGAGGAAGAGAATGGACTGGCTGGAACGGAAACTCCCAACTGCATTAAACTAACAATTCTTATGTTGCTCTATCTTTTCTTATCACTCGTAGACACAACCTCTTTAGTAGATGGATTTTTAAACTAAATTTATATACAATTATTTACATTCTTTCTCAATCTTTTCTCTGCTTTTTTACACACTGTATAGAGATGATTTCTTGTATTAGATACCGTTCCTCTCC
>KE371396.1:207758-218159 GCA_000418225.1 Zizania latifolia | reverse complement strand
CGCCGCCGTCGCCAGGCCCGGCCACAGCGGCCGCAGCAGCGGGAGCTTCATGCGCAAATCCCTTCGCCCCGCCGGCAAACCCCGGTGGTGCTCTGCCCTACCGCCCAGGCTCAGCTAGTCGCAGCGCAGCAAGCAGGCGGCGGTGGGAACTGGCAAGTGGTGCGGTATAAGAGAGAGCTTGCTCGATCGACGCGCCCGGGTAGGGTACTCGGGTGGGTGAATAATTGGGCAGAAATGCAGATGCAATTATTAACAACCGGAAAAGGGCGCGGCGGCAGCAGCAGGTGGATGGTGAGGTGAGGTGAGGCGAGGCGAGGCGAGGTGGTGGGCCTCCCGCGAATTCGGCAATTGGCAGCAGCGCCGGCCTCGTCGTTTCTACCGGGTGCGAGCCGAGAAGAAGAACCCGGAGACGCGGAGAGAGACACGAGGCGAGGAGTAGGAGGAGGTTGGCGGTGGCGGTAGCGGTGGAAGTGTGGAACCGTGGAAATGAGGATAGGAGGATGAAAAAAAAACGCCCAAACGCTGGGGATATTTCGGGCGTTAGGCAGGCACGGTTCCCCGAATTTACGTTTTAAAAAGGCCATTTGCTTTTAGCTCCTCTCTGAGCTGTGCTGGCATCTGTTCGGTGAAGCAGCACAGTAAACGCAAGCTCACCGACTGAAATGCCAATTATAATAATTGGTTTATAACAATTTGTATAAAAATAATTTGTGAGTTATTTAGCGGTCTATATTGTTGTGTTTAAATAACAAACGACTATAATACTCGCGGTATAAAGTATTTGAATGGAAT
Organism: Zizania latifolia; assembly: GCA_000418225.1. Lineage (NCBI taxonomy): Eukaryota > Viridiplantae > Streptophyta > Magnoliopsida > Poales > Poaceae > Zizania > Zizania latifolia. The sequence goes on along the minus strand of KE371396.1, from coordinate 217,367 downwards.
ACGGCTTGTAATTGGGTATAGAATGACAGGGAGCTATATTTACTGAAGTGTAATGGATAAGCTGAAAAATTCAGTGAAACCAAATTATTATAATTCGAGCTACATAATATAATAAGTGAACAACAAGTGGTATGTTTATATGTACTTTTCTTAAATTATTATAATCAAAGTCTTGGGATATGTTTGGTTAGACAGTAGCTTAAGATAAAATAGTTATATTCTAGTTTTAAAAAATAAAATGGCTTCATTTTAGTTTTTTTAGTTTTTAGAGATATGATAGCTTTATTCTAATTTAGTATCTTGAGTCCATTATCATCCTTATGTCCCCAAGTAAGATGGTACTTCACGAATTTTTCAGATAAAATCGTTAACTATCTTAAAAAATATTCTTCTATAAAAATCACTTCATAATATTTCATCTACCAATCAAGAAAAAACAGAACACGTCTCTCCAACCAAGTAGAGCTATTCTATGCGGTGGCAGCCGGAGCAGAATTCATTCATTCTTCATGTGACAGATTAACTAACTGTTCCATGCAATAAATCACCACTCCATTATCTTTCATCCATTAATACTCCTCATACGGCACAGTACTTTTTTACGCCGGGCACTATGGCACATTACTGTTACTGTTACAGTGAAGAACTTACTGCACTCTGCAAATCAACCATCCACACAATATTTTATGAAAAAAATAATTATTTATCACTCACAAAACGTTCATTTTGATTATGATATCACTCTTAAAATTAAAATATATGATCAGTTATATCAATGAATAGGTACAGATAACAAAAATATAAAATTATTTTTTAAGAGTGACAAATTATCAAATCTCTCATGCATTTTGCTGGTTTATGGCCACAACCAATGCTGCTCGGCTAGCTGCAGCACTGCCGTTAACAACATGCCACGGACAGTATGCTTTCTGTCTTTGTCTTAACCAAGCTGCGTTTGATTACAACAAAAGGTTGGCTGCTAGCTAATACACGCACCTACCGCCTGCTCATGTTTATGCTACATATCGTACTGCACCTGGTAGTGTTTACAACTGCTACAGAATTTTCAAGCCGGTGGCCTCAACTTTTAGTGATGGCGCTCACGTGCAGGCTCGCAGTGCAGCTTCAGGCTTCAGCCCCATGCTGCCCTAATTCTGAACTGCAGCGTATGGCCATGGATCCATGCTCAGTTGCTCATCCTGGAGCTCTGACCTGTAATGGCATCTACAAATTATGTTCTTTCTTGCCCCCGAATTCTTTTGAATTGTCTTGAAGAAACAATACGACGAGTGGTACTGGTTGAGTTGAACAGTTGAAGTCGCTACAGTTTATCTATGTTTGGTTTGTCCTTGCATTGGGCCTGATAGATATTGAACAGGCTACCTACATGCATGCTGATTATAAATTACATGGAGAGGAATGGACGCAATAAAAATGGACAAGAAAGACCAGGGCTAGCTAAACCAAGATGCTGTCACATAATGAAATGCACATGAGTACATGACATGAGCAGGGGGGGTAGATAAACACCGGCATTCTCAATATCAAATTTCCATACCTACGCAGCTTGGTGTGACGCTCACCGGCCTTTGCTGAAGACTGCACTTGAACAACCAGCCGGTATGCATAACAATTCTGAACATTTCTAATGAACTGTACACGCTTGAAGTCTGAATATTTCTTTCTGACAACAAAGTCTGAATGCCTGTCGTGCCTAATGCGCCGTACTGGCCGTTCGGTGAAACAAGAACATGAACAGCGATTGCATGACAGTGTAGAGCAGCACAATGATCGTTGATCGGTAGCATGGCTTGCAAATTCCCCCCTTTTCATCAGCTTTAAATTGTTTATGATGACGACGGCACATGCTAATTATAATTACCACGTAACAGCTAGCCATCTAGCTCACGAGCTCAATCGTTTTCTGGCGCTAAATCGGCAATAGCGACGTTTAGGTTGCAGTTAGGTGGAGTCTTTCTCTTTCCTTGTGCTACTCTCCACCTGCGTTTAAGTATTGGTTAACACTTAACACCTCATTTATCATGTTTGAACGCCAGTGGATGGAGTAGTAGTTGCAGAAAAATTCATGTGGTCAGGGAATAATCATGTTCAAAGGTGATGTTCCTTTCTCCCAGCAGAAAAGGCAGAGCTGCACCCTGCACTGCACTGCACTGCACTGCTTTCTCTCAGCCTTTGCGGCTGTTCCTCCTTTTGCCGGTCTTTGCAGTTTGCATCCGGGGATGATTCATTGGATAACAGTGTCCGTGCTAGTGGCAGTTCACGACTTCACTTGCTCTGATTGATCCGGCACATGTCTCAAGTTGTGGCAGACTGCAACGTGCCATGGCATGTGGCAGGAAGAAAATGACCAGATGAGAGGGAGTGTCTGGTTGTTACTTTGTTGGCGTGCACAGTGGCCAGCCGCGTGGTAGGGCGTATAACAGGAACGGAATGCCAGAGTGTTTGAGGGGATATGTAAGTCGAACGCGGTTTCTGAGTTGATCATGGAGCGGTGGATGGTCTAGGCCGCCCGTCTCAAAATATAATGTTATTTAGATTTTAAAATTTATCTAAAATATAATATCTTAGTATTAGTAAAATATTGTTTTTATCTTTTGTTTCTGTTTCAAAATATAGTGTCTTTTAGAGTTCAAAATTTATCTAAAATATAGCAACTTAGTATTAGTAAAAAAATATTTTATCTCTAAAGTACCCATACAACTTTTGGACTTTATTATTCATTACTCCATCCAATTATTTTTGACCTTACACTCACTCACCCCGAATAATATATTATATTTTTTATATCTTCTTAATATATATATAACCAAGCCTAAAATTTTTTATATTTTAGGATGGATGAAGCAATTTGTTAAGGTTATGCTCACCTATGTTGTAACGAGCGGCATGAGTTTTTAGCGAATATTTGCCGGCCTATGAACCGTTGTTACAACAATTTTAGTGTTGTCAATATTTTTGTCTTTTCTATTCTATCTTAATAAAATTTGGCCAGCGTCCTTTTGCTGGCCCCGGCGAAAAAAGGAAACGAAAGAATTTTGGTTCTTCGTACTGGTGCCCAGTTAATTAGCAGTTTTGCAACATTCTGTTTAATCAGCTGGTAGTCTTTCAGATCTCGCATCATGCTTTCTATATCCTTTGTCAAAAAGGGTGGAACAATAAAGACTTATCTTTAATCCACCATTTTTGGTTCGGTTTCACTTCATGCAGTCGGACCAAAAATGCCAACTGAAGACTTGATCAGACATGATTGCATATTTACATCATGAAACAGGAAATGAGCACTAGCTAAAATGAATATAATGATCAAATGCTTTGCTTAGAAGCGACATTAGAGATCACACTCAGTTCATTGCGAAGTAACTGCCCATAGTCGGTGCTCCGATAAGCTGGCCATGGCTTCCTTTACCGAATCATCTATGTACGTACAGATTGTCAACAAGTACAAGCACTAGCCACTGCAATTGCTTGAATTTCTTGTTAAAGATAAATGTTGTAATCTACACAGAAAACAACGTGCAATCCATTAGAACTCTATTAAAGATAAAATAAGAGTTTGTGTTATAATCAGAAAACACGACCTAACGTATCATATTAGGACTTGACCCTCTCTCCATAGCTTATATATAAGTGTTACACGGTTTGGCATTGTTCATCAATTTTTTGAGAGCCTTTTGCATCTAGACAACTCAAAACCGATTGCTAAGAAGGCTGCCAGGAGAGAGAAGCTTAAGGTCCTTGCTGCTGCAATTACTATTTACAATTTGACAATACAATTCAAAGAGAAAGATGGCTGCTTCTAACGCTAGTATAAGTAATAATTACCGATTTCCGTATTTACGTTAATCAATTATGTGCTAGACAATTAGATCCCGAGTGATGTGTTGTTTATGAGTTTTTAGCAAAACTAACCTTTCTAGGTAGTAACATTATGAATTGCTTGTAGCTAATACTCATAGTACATATGAATTAGTGTTTGATTAGATAATTGCACGCAACTAACTCCAGTATTAGTCGATTCATAGTACATATGAAACTTTATATGCACTGTTACACCAAACAACCTATTATCGAAATGAATGTGTTCCATTAGTTTGAGTTGTTTTCGACAGTCCACCTGCACAATTGGAGGACGCCAATCATTCGAGGTCCTGGTACTCGCCCATGCAAACGCCATAACAAACTTCTTTTGACTTTATGGGCAGCTTAGGACAAAGCTCCAGCTACGCTATCGCACAAACAGCCCCCTAATTTGGCCGTCTCGTGGAAGAATGAAGCTTTCAGTTGATGTTTCATGTTCTTCTTTTGCTGGACATCTCATACTATTCAGTTGACGTTAACACAATTTTGGACTCATAATTGAAGCGCCTTGACTTGTGGAGGCAATTCAGAGGAACCTACGGGAGATCTTTTTGTCAGCAAGCAGACAGTGGTAAAAGACTACCAGAAGTAACTCAAGAACACGACTTTTTTTTTCCTCAAAAAACCCGTCAAATTTTATTAAGATTATGAGAAGAATACAAAAGTTGATCAATAAATATAGTTGTTGTGCTATAAACTAGACCCAACAGTAAGAAAAAACACACTACCACATCAAAATGACTAGCTGAAAAAACCAGCAAGACTATAAAGATGCATCAGATTACAAAAAAGAAATAGATGATAGTATGTCTCTGGTAATATTGTGCAGAGGGGACACTGTATTATTAGGCCATCCTCTTTTCACGAGGTTGCCGGCTGTAAGGCAGCTTCTATGGAGGATAAAAACCATGAAGAACTTGCATTTACGTGGAACTATTGATTTCCGTAAAATTTTGGCGCAGAGAATATTCAGTCCTAGAAATATGAGTAGTTTGAATACTACCACATGGTTCTTCTAACTTCTAAGAGCAAAAGCTGGTGCCTGTAATAACAATTCCCTCACATGATTCACAACCCAAGGCCAGATGCTAAACGTTTTTTGCAGCGAAACTAAGCTATCCCAGCTGAGCTTTCAGTTTCAGATGAGGAAAGGTTCTTTGCTTTGGGTTGAAACAATGGCAAGAAAGGAGCACAGATACATAAGACTCTAGTGCCCAATGCTGGCGAGCAGATGCTTAAAGCAGGGGAATGGAAGATTCCTCCCTCGAGAAAGCTAGCACATGGGTTGCTTGTTTTCTTGTTTTTGTTTATGAAATCAGACATGAGCATGGTAGGTTAGTCAAACGTTGGTGTATGGTAGCGAGAAGTTAGAGGTCAGTTCGGTTTGGTTGTTCAGAGTATCACACTAGGTCTGAAATTTTTAGCTGGATCGCATACGAATCAAACTGGAAACTACGTATGTGCCAGCCACTACCACGCAAAGGCTAACACATGGCATATGAAGATTGTGCAACGCAAATCCGTGGAATCTTTCAGAGGGAAAGATCGGCAGATCGCTGACGATAGAGCAGTTTGTTCAATCAGAATGTGACAGTTTCAGCGTTTTCAGAGAGGGGAGAGCCCCCTCAACTTCTCTGTCTACTACTCTACTGTCGAGCTGAATAGCCGCCTCAGCTAATCTTCCCGTGCGAAATGAACATATCGCAACTTGCAAGATCAATACGACTGGTAGTTGCGTCTGAGCTATGCGCCGTTGGTTGTTCACCATTCCCCAACGCAAATAAACAAGAAGTTGAATTGTTTTAGCATCTGTCAGACTGTCACCAGTAAATTTTATCTTGCAGTTCTTGAATTGTAACATAGGTATCCAAATCCTACAGAGAGGGGGGGGAATTCAGAGTCCTGGTGCTCACGGTCACGGCCTCACGGGAGAGAAGCAAAACGGGAATAGCTAATAGCAGAACAGTAATGAGATGTAGCAGCCATGGTTATTGCAGGCCTGGTTACCTATGCTGGGTTTGATTGTATGGGCCTCGGCTCTCTGGTTGAAGAAACTATGCTGCATTGGGCTACAAAGCCATCTTGCACAAAGTTTTCATGGGCCTAAATTGGATATATTAATCGCCATAATCTTTTGGGCCAAGAACACCCACCCACATTTTTTCAAAGCAACTGCTGGGCTGTCGGCTAAATTGGGCCTGAAGGCCAGAGTTGCGAAAATTTTCTTTTAATAATACACTTTTTATTCAAAATTTCAAATCTCGTATACGGATTTCAGAAATCATAAAAATAGCCTTCTGTCGGGCTATCGTCTGCCTAGATCGGCAGATGGTCTGCCGACAGAAGCCTGCGCTCGCCGATCTAGGCCGATCGGTAGACCATAGCCCGACAGAAGGCTATTTTTGCAATTTCTGAAATCCACGTACCATATTTGAAATTTTGAATAAAAAATGTATTATTAAAAGAAAAAATTCCGAGAGTTGCATTCAATATTCAGTTTAACAGCCCACAGTTCATCACCTTCTTTTTTTTTCGACAATTCCATCAACGTCAACAAAAAAGTCTACAGAAATATCACGGACATTCTCAGCCTCAGATGCGACTTGGCTAATGCAGCTACCACATAATAAACGAAAACAACAATGAAAGGCATGTATAACTAACTACATAATAGCTGCAGAATCCTCATTGAGTATGTGTCATTGTTGGCTCAAAATCTGTGCTTTTCCACTGTTTGTTACAGAGCTTGCCAAGTTTAAACCATAGCTTCAGAGTTACATTTTTTCAGAGTTGTCGAGCAAACAAATTCAGATACTGAAAATGTCCATTCCTCCGTTCCGTGCTGGGTATCATAATCTGAATCACCAAAGAACTGTTTGACCGATAGCCTGAAGTGCCGTAACGAACTGAAACCCCAAGAGTGCAAAACGAAAGAACTGTTCCATGCCACGCACGTCGATTGTTTTTCTATCGTCTCCTCCAATAAATGAATGGATGAATAGTTGATTAGTTGCGTGCCGGGCAGTTCGATCGACATAGCAATGACCCGGTGTAGTGTAGTTACGTGCAAAATCCATCAGAATTCAGAGAAGAAAGCATGGGTGCATGTGCTTCAGAAGTAAAAATACTCCACTGGAAAAGTCTGAAAAGAGGTAGAGTAGTAGTGTAAGGGAGGGGAACCAGCACACCTTGAATACGACTTTCTTTACAATATCTTAGAGATTTATGCATCGCATGTGTACTTATTCTGCATGATTGGGGTAGTAACATAGCTATCTTATCTGAATAATCTATGTTGCTGTATTCTCCCAGACACATGCCTACAGCCTGCCACTGTTAACTATGGGCACGAGATGATTGCGTGATTAAACCTGGATGCAAGGTGACTGAAGAATCCATGGCCTTTTTGATCGCGTTCTCCCACGGGATCGATCAGATTGATCCAGGCATGGTTGGGGCAGAGCGTTCTGAAGTTTCTGCTGGTTCTCGTCACCATGTCGAATAGATAAGCAGCGTGGTGTCAAGTGGGTGGGCCCACACTGGCCACAGTTTTCTTTTGCTCTGAAGCCCCTTTCGTTTGAGCTGAACGATGAGACGATTGCATCCGGCGAGTCATTAGAGCATGATTGATTAAGTATTAAGCATTAAGAAGCTAAAATTTTGTTTTATTATAGTTTGTAAAGAAACTTTTTTATGGAAGGTTGTTTTTAAGAAATCGTAATGAGCTTTAAAAAAGTGCCATGATAGTTCAGTGAGCAGATCATCCCAAACGTCAGACCAACCGGGCATCTTCTGATGAGAGTATTGCTGTGGCCTGTGGCAGTACTGAATTGCAGTGGTAGCTTGTCTCTCAAGTGGAAAGGGACAATTATTTGCATAAATATGTCCTCCAGAAATCCTACAGAATATTATATGTTCCACTGATAAGCCATTCCGTTGTCGCTGACCACTTATCGCAAAATAATTCACAATTCCGCGACAGATTAAGTTTGCAAGAGCGTAATTCAGCTACTCGAAACCAAGCTCGGCCAAAATTTCTCGAAACAAAGCGTCCTGAATATTTTTGTTTGTTTGCTCACTGGCTGGGCGGGCGGGGGATGATTCTGCCTGCGTGAGCGTGAGCGGCCTTGAGCCAATGGCGAACGGGCGCGGTGGCGTGCGCGGCTGGTTCACTTCAGTCTCCCGCCTCCCGCGTTTTGCTGATATTTTCTCATCCGCGCGACGATTTCTGGGACGATTTCGGTGTGCGGGCCGGCCAACCGATGGCCGGCGAGGTCGCGAACTCGCGTGGACACCGCGCCCTAGAGATTCCAACGCCCTCCGGTATCCCGTCCACCCATGTCGCGCGGCCGCTACCTACCCTTTTTTACCCATTTCGGGCTAAGATTCTGCGCGCCGCGCCAGATGCTTCGATGCGGCCCTGCATTTTTGTTGCCTAGTTGTTGCTCCGGATCTGGATCTAAGGCCTATTTTTATAAAAATTCACGTCTTGTTTGACAATAGGTAACTAATTCTTCCTTTCTATATTGAAATTTATTTGATTTTTTATAAGTCAAAATTTTCTATTACTGACTATTTTTACAGAGAAACATACACAAAACTATAATATCAAATCATGTCCTTTGTTATTGCTCCAACAATTCTGATATTCATAGTTTGTATGATAAAACAAATTAGTTTAAATTTTTGTTTTTATTTTAAAATAAATATCAAATGTCTCAATTAAATATCTTAGATCCAACTATGCCTTCAGTCTTCAGTCTTGACTGGTTACAAGAAATCATAAATCTAATATGTTTAGTTCATATTATAGATGTTAAAATATTTTTAAAAACCCAGCAAAAGTTAGATACATTTGTCCTAAATTATAATATAAAACAGAGAAAATACATGTTGAATTGAATGATTTGCTGTGAGTTTGTGACTTAAACCTATTCAAAATGATTAATTCCGCTGTGTTCCCACAGTTGACACGAGATGAGCCGAGCAGATGGTTTGATACCATGAACCGGCGATTCCCCTCCCCCATTTCTCGTCTTATCACCGTCTTCTCAACAAAATGACATCCTCTTTGCCGATTGCAGAGGGTCGTCACTCTATTTAGGCCATTGGACGGAGATCCAACGGTATGAGAGGGAGGCTTCGCGTACGGTGAGATTCAGTTCGTAGAAATTAGAAGAAGGCTTCGTACCATCTGATCTACGTTAAACGGTTCGGATGATCAACCACAGAAGATAGTCAGCCCCGAATTCGAAGGATTAGAGGAACTATTTCCCTTCCCAATTACCCGATCCCAGGGAATCCCCTGTCTCTCTCTCTCGATCTCGATCTCTCCTCTCCAGAATCGGTTGGGGTGGCGAAGAAAATCAGAAATGGCGTCTGTTACTCGGCTCACCTCCGTCCACTTTACTGGCCGCCTTCCCTCCCATGTCCTGCGGCTCGTCTCGTCGCCAATAAATCCTCGCAACTTGGCCGAGGGACCATGCCTCTCTCGAGTCACGGCGCCACTGCACTGCCTGACCGATGATGGGTTGATGTCTCTGCAACTGCAGTTGCAGGCAAGAAATAACTCGAGCTACCACTGCTGAACTGAAAACTCTCTCTTCTGTACAACCAGTCCGGCAGTCCTCTCCTGTCGGATCGGATGGCAGCTAACCCCCTAAATAAGTATGAACCAGCTAATTTCATTACGGTGAATATTTTGGTTTGGTTTTTAAAATGAAATACTTC
>KE371396.1:169559-188651 GCA_000418225.1 Zizania latifolia | reverse complement strand
GTCGCACTCCCTGCCTACTATGCCTGCTGCCCCCGGGCGAGCCGTACCGCCGCCGACGTTCGAGCACGCGCCGGCGGGCGCCGTGCCTCAGTCCGCCACGCTAGCCTCGACGGCGACACCGGCAGTGCTCCTCGCCGAGTTCCTGGCCAAGGCCGATCCGTCTGCCCACCTGCGCTTCCCTCTGGCGGTGTCCCCCTGTTCCCACCCGGGCGTATCCTGCAGCGCAGCTGGCCAGCTCACTCGCGTCGTCCTCGAATCCTCCGGGCTCAACGGGACGTTTGCTCCAGCCACGCTCTCCCGCCTAGCGGAGCTCCGTGTGCTCAGCCTCAAGACCAACGCTCTCCACGGACCCATCCCCGACCTCTCCCCGCTCACGAACCTCAAGGCTCTCTACCTCGCCGGCAACCGCTTCTCCGGGCCATTCCCCGCATCGATCGCCTCGCTTCGCCGGCTCCGCTCCATCGATCTCTCCGGGAACAGACTCTCCGGCGAGCTTCCGGCCGGCATTGAGGTCGCGTTCCCCCATCTGACGTTCCTACGGCTTGACGTCAACCACTTCAATGGCTCCGTGCCGGCGTGGAACCAGTCTTCGCTCAAGCTGTTGAATGTATCGTACAACAACTTCTCCGGGCCTGTGCCGGTCACCGCCGTGATAGCGCAGATCGGCGCCGCCGCGTTCGCTGGCAATCCAGAGCTTTGCGGCGAGGTTGTCCGCCGTGAGTGCCGTGGGTCCCACCTCCTCTTCTTCCATGGACCTGGCAACAACGGCTCCGCCGCTCCTCCGGTGCAGACTGCCGCAGCCACTGGTGATGATTCTCAGCGCGAGAGCATCAGCTTGCCGGATTCATCCGCGCCGCATTCGCGGAAAGCGAGGAAGAGGACCGCAATCGCCGTCGCGGCTACCGCCGGAGCGTTCGTGGCCGTGATTCTTCTTTGCGCCATGATTGCAATGAAAAGGGGCAAGAAGCGGAGGCGGCCGAGCTCGGCGGCATACCCGAGCCCCAAGAAGAGCGCAGCCGCGTCCGAAGTGAGCAGGGATAACACCGACATTGGCTACATTGAGTGTATGCCTGACGAGGAGACGGCGGCGATGATGATGCCGGAGGAGAAGGCGCGCCACCTGGAGCGGAGCGGCTGCCTTACGTTCTGCGCGGGTGAGGGCGCAAGCTACAGCCTTGAGCAGCTGATGCACGCGTCGGCAGAGGTGCTCGGCCGCGGCAGCGCGGGGACGACGTACAAGGCGGTTCTCGACGGCCGGCTCGTCGTCATTGTGAAGAGGCTGGACGCCGCCAAGATCGGCGTGGCTGCGCTGGAGGCAGAAGTGTTCGAGCAGAGCATGGATGTGGTTGGCCGGCTGCGGCATCCCAACCTCGTGCCACTCCGGGCGTTCTTCCAGGCAAAGGAGGAGCGGCTGCTCGTGTATGACTACCAGCCCAACGGCAGCCTCTACTCTCTCATCCACGGTACTTGCCCTCCATCATTTGGTGTTCAATCTGATAAGTAGAGTAGTGTGATTATCATTTGCGCGAGGAAAAATTCTGGTTATTGCCTGTCAGAATATAAAGTGAATTATTTGTCTTTCCTTATCAGTTTAAGTTTTAAATTTTTAGGTTAAATTGATCGGTGTATGCAGTTTCTTCTATTCCACACTTAAGACTTGACGGAGTCTCATGTGAAGGAGGAGTGTTAGAATATAAAGTAAATTATCTGTTTTTTCTCATCAACTTAAGTTTTTGAGTTGAACAACTTGATATTGCCGTTACATCTACCTTCCTGCTAGTGCAATGGATTATACATGTTGGGGCCTAGGCTTGCATTACATTTTGAATCTAGACATTCTTCATCCCAACCAACATGGGAGCTAATCAAAATTTATGAGACATTGCCACGTGAAAATCTGGCAGCGGAATGAGGGTTTGCCTCCGGTGGACCTTGCATGCGATGCTTTGTGCTTTATTGGGATGATTCCTTGGACTCTTTTCTTTATGAACTTAGTAAACAAAGTGAATTCATTCACAGATTTTCGCTGATCTAGCACGCTACCGGGTTGGGTGGGATTGATTATCGTATTCATTATGTGTCTGGTGTGGACCAGTCGTAATATATGTGACCACTGTTTCACACTAAATATCAGATGAATTCATTAAGGGATACTGGAAACAGAGCAAGGAGCTTTGTGTAGGTCAGATGGAGCTTACAAATGGAACTGTATTTTTCGCAGTGACCTTAATTCGTTGAAGGCTGATCTTACCTACTTAAATTTTAATGTTCACCAATTTTAGCACTTAATTTAGGCCTCCTGTGGGAGCTCAAAGACACATGAAAACTTCACAATTTTCAATTTTTTATTTTGTTGTCATGCAGGAAAAGCAAAGCAAAAGAAAAAAATTCTGGGGTTTGTTTCTCAATACAAAATTCCCATGTACAACTCATTTCACAGTGACTTAAGGGCTTAAGGCATCCTTAGGGAGCATTGTTTTGTCCTGAAATGTTTACATATGATTTTTTTTCTTGTGGGATTTCAATTATCCGGTTCTGTTTTGTTCCAAACTTGTCAATTGTATCTTGCAATGATAACCCACATAAAAATGTTTCAAAACTGGAGATATCCAGTTGAATTTGATAACACAGAAATAAATTAGTTGATTCACCAGTGGGCTCGGCTTTCAGAAGTACCTTTGTGTTCTCTTTTTCCCTTTTTAAGTATCACTAAAAGTTTGTGAATAGCTCACATAATATCGTGGTTGATTTTTACAAACTTACCTTGTTGCTTCTTGTGTCACTCTACGATGCGCTTATAGGCTTGAGCTTTCACATAGACATTAGTGAAAGTTTGTCTCTCAAATGTAGTTGTTACTGGGATCTATCTATTTGATATGTTGGTTAATTTCATTATGAACATTAATGCTTCAAGGTTATAGCACATTTCTTTATAGCCATGATACACAGAAGTACAGAAGTGTCAACAGTTTATGGATATCGGGATATTGAAATATATTCCTTTCGAGATTTGTTTTTTTAGACAATGGAAGCTTTTTATTGAGCTCAGCCATTTACATAAAATTGATACAGTTGTACTGAGAACAATTCCTTTGTAGATTTTTAGGACCTCAAAACCATACTCTGTAGACTTGATGTTGTGTTCATTAGTTAATTACTCATGTCATCCTGTAAACCACAGGTTCAAGGTCAACTAGGGCAAAACCACTTCATTGGACTTCCTGCTTGAAGATAGCTGAAGATGTAGGGCAGGGCCTTGCTTATATTCACCAAGCATCTCGACTTGTTCATGGAAACATCAAATCTTCCAATGTCCTGCTTGGTTCTGAATTTGAGGCTTGCCTTACGGACAACTGCTTGTCATTCCTCTTGAAATCATCAGAAGTCAATGATGATGCATCTTATAGAGCACCAGAAAATATGAAGTCCAACAGAAGGCTCACTCCAAAATCAGACATTTATGCTTTCGGCATCCTCCTCCTTGAACTTATCAGTGGGAAGCCACCACTTGAGCACTCAGTATTGGTTGCAACTAATCTTCAGACCTATGTCCAGTCTGGGAGGGAAGATGAAGGAGTGGATGTCGAACGCCTTTCTATGATTGTTGACATAGCATCTGCTTGCGTTCGGTCGTCGCCCGAAAGCCGGCCAACTGCCTGGCAAGTCCTCAAGATGATTCAGGAAGTGAAGGAAGCAGATACTACCGGTGACAACAATGACAGCGATCTTACTGGCAATTCCTAGTCATGGAGGGGTTCATGACCACATGATTATCTGAAATTCTGAAGTGACCAAATCAATGTTGAATGCATTGCTCTGCTCAGAAGAAGGCCAGTAGAACGGTTCGTAATGTTACTAATGTAGGTGAATGGCTGCGGGGTCATGATCTCTCTGACTGCTTCGCTTCCAGCTATGAATGATGTAAAATATTTTTATGTTTTTTTAGTGGCAGCATGTTCTTGTCTGTTGGTAGTGCTGTTAAGAATATTGTCTTGGTTCCAAAATTTTACTGGAAAACCCAGTGGTGAGACCTCTCTGCAGCGCAGGATTGTTTAGTATATGGTCTTGTAGAGTTGTAGTTCATGTGGAATGACAATTTTTAAAGTTCTTGGGGAAGAGTGCTCTGGCCTCTGGGCTTCATGTGGCCATGTGGGTGCTCGTTGCCGCTGCATTGTTGCCGGCTTCTTGTTGCACCGACTGCCTTCGTTTAATCTGTTCACGCAGTGATGCAGAATCAACTGCAGCATTCAGCTGTTGCTGTTCACTGCACATGGTTACATCATGACAATTGCCTGGAGAGAAAAAAAATCATGATCAGTCACTGAAAAGATGATCTTCTTAATCTTAATTATGTTGTCATTACGGATAATGATGTCACAATTTAAGTTAATGGCATGTGAGCTAAGACGGTAAAAATTGAAGGCACTTCTTGGCAGTGGTAAATTATAATATATGAGACAAATTGGTAAAAAATTGAAGTAGCTTATTTTCAGTGGCAAATTATTAAATATTTCATAGAGAAAAAACCGATAATTTATCAATCTCAAGATAAACCTCTTAATTACGTTATCAAACAATGATAATAATATATATAACAATCTAAATCAATAATATATAAGCTAACATGATAAAAATAAATAAAAGCTAATTTTAACACTGACGAATTATCGAATCTCAAGTAAGCAACAATGGTGAGGACACAAATTGGTGTGCCGTGCCACCGACAAACTAGGGAGAGGGCTTTGTCACCGCTACAATGCGAGCTGGGAACTGGGAAGACCGGTGGACCGGCGCAGTCCATGAGACAGTTGACCAAACTGCCAGGCCGATAGGAATTTGGTGGCCTGTTTTTGCACACGAGTGTCAGTGCCTTTCCGGCCCAAATAGAACAGCCCGCACGTGAGAGGCAGTACGTTCCGGCCCAAGTAAAACGGACCACACGTCAGTGGCTCAGTCCCTGTACCGTTCACGCTCAGCATCAGCATGCATGCATGCAACTACTACTACGACAGGTGCTACTTTTGTCCACCTCGATGGAGCCTGTCGATCGATCCGTGGCCGCCTGGCCGGTGGCTTCATGCGTGGTCGTCGCCTCGCTCGTCGGCTGATCGATGCATGCTAGCTCCAGCAAACCGATCAGTAGATGTCCTCTGTTCGTTCCGCGCGTGGATCAGTTAAGTTATTGCCCGAGTCGACAGCGGCACGGTGAATCGGTGATGATTACCGCGAGCTAGTGCTAGGAGGCCGGCAGCATACATACTTACAGCGTGCAGCGCCTGTTAAATCGCCCCGATTGACCACGCCGCGTGGTGCCATCTACTCGATTAAACCCCAAAAGCAACGGATACGTACGCTGGGATTGAAAGTATTCGAGACACGTCGCAGCATGAGCCTGCATGCACGCAGGATTCAGATGAACAGAGCATTGCCTCAGAGCTTCTGACTACCGCTGTTCTTTGCGCCTACCACTCGTCGCCGCTCCGCTCCGCTCTCGCTCGCTCGTCTCCCCCACACCGCTACGAACTTCGCGCGTTCTGCCGCTCACTCGCCAGTCACCACCCTGCTGCACCTGCACGCAGTCTCGCTGGCTCGCCGGAGCTGGACACCTTTTCTCTCTTTTCCGGGCTTTTGGCGTTCCACCGCGCGCTTGAGCTTTATCGGGATTGCCAAAATCTTTTGACTAATCCCACAGAGCGTGCACATCCATACTGCTGCATGCAGGCTACGATAACGACTACGTGCGTACGTACGTACGCGTTGCATGTTTCGATATTTGCATCATGCGTACGTATGTCTGGCTCAGCTCATTCCCTGACCTAGCTAAAAGTCGATAGCTAGCTCATTCTCTGGCGTGATGGGCCTCTAACTCCGCAGCCTTGTTGTATCATTACTGCTGAGGAGCAAAAGACCGACCGATTTGACGGCCCCCGACATCGCATGGTGTGTCACTTGCGCCACCGCATGTAGACACTCCCTGCAGGCAATGCATGGCACGGCATGGCAGCTAGCTGTTCAGTGAGACTACAAAGGCACAAAGCTAGCGAAGCCTGACCCTGACTGACCTGTGACCAAGGACAGGACCAGTAGTCCATCCATGGCGCAAGCTAGGCATGACGATCGATCGATGCATGCATGTATCCATCTGCTGTAATTACCTTGTAAAATATGTTATTTTGCGAGGAAGCATGCGCGCGCCTCGTTTTCCTGACTGGACACCCTGCAACTTTTTCACCGGAATGATGTGTGTCACTCTCTGTATCATTAGCTGGGATGGGCTTTACTTCCCTGCAGGTTGTAGTACCGGTGCTTTTGCTCTCTTTTGGCAGGGGTTCAGGAAAGCGATGTGTTCATGTAATTGTTCATGGAGTGATAGCTGCTGCTAGTCTGCTACATGCCGGGAGAGGAGAGAGGAATATTTTTTCAGCAGTTGGCACTGGAGCTAGCTGCGATGTGCTTGGCAGCTCGATCTGTTCATGTGCAGTATCCTATTGCGAGTTCAACGAGAGATGGAGGCGCTAACTCCGAGGTCAACCTCAGCATCCATCCATCATTCTGGTTTCTCGCTTTCGTTTGCATGCTTTTCCAATCATATATAGCATGTTGCCGCTTCATTGATGGCAGATATGGAGGTTTTTGATGGTCTATTCGATAATCCTGTGAGGCTACCTATGTGTAGAACAGATGCAGATCGCAAACCGATATCAGAGATCGTGGACAGGAATACACTTTTCTGTTCTTGCTTTGCTTTGCTTTGATTCTAGTAGCTAGATCTATGATGCGTAATCATACAGGTATGGTAGAGATGGAGTAGTGACATGAGAAGAGAAGAACACAACGCATGCAGATAGAGTAGACAGTAACTCAGTAAGTTTATCAAGCTGGGTAATTACTGTCAGACGAAGACTAATTTCACAAACAGTAAAGTTCATGGATATTTCAGTTGGGATAGTCAGATCGATCGAGCTGTTCTAACTATATTCATGCTGGCCAAATACCAGCTCAGTTATCGGGCAACAAAGAGAAAACAAGATCGATAAACAACATTGGGTAGAAAACTAGCATATGCTTAATATTGGATTTCAGTACTACAAAAATTGAACAACTGACAACAAAACACAATGTAAGCTACGATCTGACATGCTTGAATGGAATTTGATGGGTGTTCACAAATCACGCCTGCTTAAAAGGCATTCGACTGCTTACCAGTAGTAGAAAGGGAGATTAATTTTTCTCATATATTTCTTGTCAGTGGTCATGGATTTCGACAGCAAAGGTGAAAAAGAGAGCTGCTAGCTCCATGCATGCGAGAATTTCTACCTTTATTACAGCGCTTGCAGCGTGCATGCTGTTGGTGAATTTGATGATTACGATTTTACAAATGCTGCTGCTGACGCCTTTCATCACCAATCTACGCATTCCCTGTCGCCCCCATGCATGAAAGGGCACGCCTTTCGACTGTTACCTCGATTTCTCGCACAAAACACACTCAAAAACATCGCGGCCTTTATCGTCGTCTCCGCTCCCGGCCGGCCGGTCACCAACTCACCATCGTCTCCCCGTATAAAAACACACGGCAAGGCGCTCTCCTCTGCTAGCCCTAGCTACTAGCAACAACCAAATCTTCGAATTCCAATACAAAGCTAAGCTAGCTTTGAGTTAGACTGTAGTTAACATGAGGCTTCATCACCGTCTGCATGTGGCCTACCTGGACAAAGCGGCGGCGACGTCGTCTTCGTCTCCACCGTTGATCCCCTCATCGGCCTTCCCGGCCTTCGCCTTCAAGTGTCTCCGCCCGCTCGCGCCGAAGATCTCGTTCCCGGAGCCGAGGAAGATGGTCGCCCCGCCTGATCACTTCGGCCGCGCTAGGAATACTTCCAAGCTGCTGAACTCAACTGTTAGACATCAAACCCTAATTATATACTGGTAGCTAATCGTGTGATGTGGCCTTCTCAATTTGATCGTTACACGGCATGGATTCATATATATATGCAGGTGCAGGTGCCGACGACGGCGGGGACGACGAGGTGGAACCCGTCGCCGGAGCAGATAAAGGTGCTGGAGATGCTGTACCGCGGAGGGATGCGGACGCCCAACTCTGTCCAGATCGATCGGATCACAGAGGAACTCGGCAAATATGGCCGGATCGAGGGCAAGAACGTCTTCTACTGGTTCCAGAACCACAAGGCACGCGAGCGCCAGAAGCAGAAGCGCGCCGCCCTCCTCACCCTCAGCACCCTCGACTCTTCCTCCCTACCTGCTGCTCCTGAAACCAAAGTAAGTTACTAATCAAAGAATCCATGCATGAATCTGCAGCCACTTCACACGCATGCACGTACATATTTTTGTAGCAGAACTGATTTTTATAAACTTGTATAGGAGGGACCGGAGAAGAAGAAGGAAGCGTGCGACGGTTTGACAATCTGCAAGCGGCGGTGCAAGGCGTGGGGTGGTCATGGCGACGCGGCGGCTACTACGGAGGCGGCGGACGGCACGGACGATGTGACCCTGGAGCTCTTCCCGTTGCGCCCCCAGGGAAAAGCTTAGTTGTTCATACATATATGCATGCATACTCCGTCTTCCACGGATGATATCATGGATTGGGTTGATGTTGAGATTGTGTAAACGAACTTAGCTAATTTACCTTCGCTTGTGCATTGTATTATTGGTCATTGCTCATGTTTGGATTGCTTTAATTTGAATATATGTGAATTAGACAATTAGTTGTTGTGGATGCTCCGAGAATCACAGTTCCAGTTGGAATTAGCAGTTGCTCATATATACATGATGTACGTACAGTTAGGGCTTGAGCCCTAAGTTTGGCTTTATAATCATTTATTAGAATTTAGAAGCTAATGAAGCCAACTGAAGGGTAATTAATAACAATATATCCCGGGCTTAGATTGAGAACTTGACATCGCAGACTTTACAGGGGAACAGAGAATCTGTAAACTTTGGTACATTAGGTTTTAATTATGATATATACTTAATTGAGTTCGAACTGTCAACACGTGGAAGAAAGTGCATGCAATCCGGCCGCGTGTTCCATGAACAGCTGAACACCTGAACACTCGATAGCTAGCAGAGTAGCAGGTTTAGCCACTTGTTTGGATTTACATAAGTATGTCGGCTTAGGTTAGAGTTGGAGAGAATCATGCATGAGAGAGAGTGTCTTGCAGGTACATCATCTGTATAAATCGTTTATTTTCTGCATAAGATAGAAGTTCATGCACCATATTTTTCCATTTCCACAGTGCAAATCATTTCTATGCTTGTAGCCTACGCATGTTCAGGCTTTATGAGCCAATTATACCACGGCCTGACGAACCCTTCGGCTCCAGCTTTATACACTCCTCAATCCTCATCCCCTACTTTAAACATGACATCTGGGAACCGAATCCACTACGTCACGGAGTCCAATATGTCAGAGAGTAATCAGGATCCTAGCCATTCTATTAGGATTCGACGGTGCGAAACCACCTCGACCGTCGTGAAGTCCCATCTTTAACTGATGTGAAGTAGACCTCGGTCACCATGAAGCCCCACTCCGTATCGTTGGATCCTAGCGGGATGGCTGAGATCCGTTGACTGCCCTCTAACATTGACTTTTGTGATGTTAGTGGATCTCAAATCTACATCTGGACTACAACATTTAATTTTAAGTCGTTCAGACTTCAGAACTCGTATGGCTCTGTTATAAGTGTATCAAAAAAGTGCTGAGTGAAGTTCTGTAGACCACTAATCCTTATTTACAGATTATGCGGTTTAATTAAACAGTAGCTAATAGTTTCCTTGACTGCAGGTAGGACACAGCATTGACCCATGCATGCATGGGTGAATCCAGAACAAAAATGACCCGGTGTCCCATATATATCACTGTATCATAAATTAAATCTCTAATACTCTCACTATCAAGTAATATTATATTCAATAGTAATTATATACTCTCTAGTAAGAAAATATATGACTTATTGACTAAAATAAAGTTAAACTTTTTAAATTTTTAATTGTTAATAAGTTCAATAGTAATGGATATCACTGTTATATGTGCTTAATTACTATGGGCTTGACAGTTGAGGTCTTCCGGGTGTTCTATTGGTTGTGTCAAGGGGTGTCCCACATGTACATACATGGGGTTTAGTATGTGAAAAATGAAAATGCGCATGTGTCCTGTGCACCATGCTGATTACATGTAGATACGCCCATGCATGCATGTGGATCTAAAGATCAATGATTTTCTAATTAACAAGTATAGTATTTTGCAGCTGGTCAAAAACTGATCAAATAGACAGAAGTATACCCTGTTTTGTGTCGGTAGCAGTAGCATGCAGTTGCCACATGCACAGTGAGCTAGTAGCTACACTACGTACATACAACGCGTTGCATACATATACACTTGCCAGTTGCCACTGCTGTGTGCCTGAAGAACAAGAACCCCGGAAAAAAGGGGCGAAAAGAGATCGATCGACCAGGCCCCGGCCGGACAGCGGTGGATCACGCGCGCGAGCGCTCGTGGGCAGAATTTCCTTCTCTCTTTTCCCCGGTGGGCGCCGGCGGTGGGGCGGGGGATGCTGAAGCGAACGGGAGATTGGACGTACGGTGGCGCCTACGAACCGTTAAAAGACACGCGCGTGAGGCCACGGCGTCGCACGCTGACGAAAAAGACGATCCCCATCGCCATCGGGGAGGCAAAGCTTCAGCGCGTCGCAGCGTTGCATCGCTTGTCGTCACTGGCCGCGCGCGCGCGCCGGGGGCTGTCAAGCCGAGAGCGGCGCTGTGGAGGGGGTATGCGCCTATGCGTGCATGCGAATGCGGTGCGCTTTTGCCGCTCTTTTCCGAGACTGCAACAGTTGACAGGCCGGCCGGCCATGCCCCGGCTTTTCGCCCCTCCGGCCCGGAGCTGAGGAGCTCTTTTCCCGTCAAAGCAGGCTAGCTACTATCAGAGAGCAGGGCCGGCTCGGCGCGCATGGACGTGCGCTTGGAAAACGACGACGCAGGAGGCGGTGGCGACCCACCGCGCCGCGCAGGCGGCAGGTCCCGTCCTGTCGTGTACCGCGGCCTCGTCAGGCTCTCGCTTGTGCGGGGGCCATCGCTGTGACGCTGCTCACCTTTTCACTGCAGAGAATGTAGGTAGGTCGGCGAGCTACTCAGCTACTTCATGTGTAACTACTATAAGGTTGTGCTCTTCCATGCTCTTCTACGACGATTAAAAGGATAAAATAAGTGAAATCTTTTTTTGACGGAAATTAAGTTGCCGCTGAGCATTTATATTTTAAAGCTGCGAAACTTTTAACCATGGTTTCTCCCTACATGACTGGCGCATTTCACATCGAAATGATGAGATTGAAGAACAGTGAGCAGGGGATTGAAAATACGGAGAATTTATTGTGCCACCGCTCTGGAAGTGTACTCCCCAGGCTAGTTTAAGCGCCATCGGTGCATGAGTGCACCAAACCATTTGCCAGCTGCATGCCCTGGTCCTTCAGTACAGCGACACATTTGCTGCATCGAACGCCATACCGGTCACTGACATCAGGCGCCTCTCTATACGTAATCCACAGGCTACAAGCCAAGAGTTTTGCCATCTGTGTGAGACGGAATGGTCAGTGACGGGTTAATTCGCTATTAGATCTGTGCAGTCAACTAGTCAACTGCTAGTACGAGTAATTTGACAGTCTGCTGTAACGAACATTGGACAGATGTGAGGTGGGGTTACCAGTTGTTGCAGTGCAGTACCCATGAATTTGCCTTTTTTTTTCTGAAGCAAAGTGAACTAGAGTTACTAGACTCATCAAGATTCAAGAAGAGGAAAAAAAATACTCCTAATAAGGCCGGATTTTCGAGCCTAAACGTCCAGTCTGTGCAGGCCGGCCCGGTTAACTTCGTGCACGATCTGGTGGAGCAACGGCCCACTGCCAATGTAGCGAGCACCCAGCAGTACGTGTTTCCCAACCGCGGTCACGCGTGCTCGTGCCATGCGCCCATGCTACAACCGCGGCCCTGTCCGGATTGTGATGGGCTTATGGCCCGGTCGCGCGGCTGCATCGGCGAACGAGCTCGCCGACTGCGACCCCCCGCCCGACCGGCCCCGCGCGCGCTCGCGTGAGGCGCGCCGCGCCGCGTTTGCGGATGCCGGATGGGTGCCGTGCCCGTGCCGCCGCGACGCTCGTTGCTCCGCCTTACGTACACGCGATGCAACGAGCCGATCGTGCATCGACGGCGACGGCTACTGCTGCTTGGTCGTTTGGAACCCTAAGCAGCTAAACTGCGTCGGACACGCGTCCCATTTTTGCGTCAATGCGATCGGTGTGTTGATCATTATGCCGTCGGGTTCAGAAGTCGCCCGTGTACGTCTGAGCTCATCTCATGCACTTGGGTCCGTACCAAATACCAAGTTTCGGTCGTCGGTGGCTTCGAAGTCTAAGCTTGCACTGCAGTTTCACAAGGACCTAGCTAGCTAGATGTCGCGTCGTGTGTTGGCCACATCACAAAATTATGTACACATTGCGTTATCAATTACGTCTCAAAGTACTGTACGTTTATGTAGTCACGCGTCACAACAGATCATTGGAAGCAGACTAAATCGGCCGTTAGCTACTAGCACTGTACAGCTCCTGTGTACTTGTCTTCCTCGCGATCCATGGAAGTACACTTGTGCAAGATTTCCGTTTCCTAGCTATCTAGCAAGGTAGTACAGATCAAGCCGTCCTATACTCGTATCAAAATGTCAGAAATTTTACCGTTTTCCTGGAATTTTTCATACGAATTGTGTCCAACAGTTCGATCCGTGTGCTCGTCGATCGATTGCCACAATCCACATGCCTCTGCAAGTCTCTGTACACATGTATAACATCGGAGCATGCATGCATGCTTCCGTGTTGAAGCATCACTCTGTCCACGTTACGTGTCTCTGGTCCAAGCTGATAAGCTGGAGAGGCCAGTACAGTAATAACTGACCGACTTATATTACACACAGCATCGATCGATTGACCGAGTGGTCCATTGCATGCATGGTCCTGGATACGAAATCGACTACCGTGCGATGGCAGCGTGCATGCATGCCGATCCCGACGATATATGTGCAGCATATAGCAGGTACGACATGCAGCTGAAATAAAAACATTCGAAAAGCCGCTGCCGCAGGCTAGCGACATGCGCTAAATATATCGATCACCAGCCCTGGCCGGGGACGGGGCCTACGTGATAAAAAGGGCGAGACATCCCAGCGAGGCAGGCAGGCAGTCATGCATGCATGCTGGTGGCTGCTGCTGCTCTCGACGGGGCTGAGGGCCTCGACGAGCTAGCAATATTGCAAGACCGATTCGATCGATGCGAAGCGAGATATATCGAATGGACAAGCAAGCAAGCTCGGGAGGTAAGCAACACAACAGGACACGGTCCTGGTGGTGGTGGTGGTGGCCTTTCCGTGCAGCCAGCGAGTGTCCCTCACGTCGCCATCGAGCACTGGCGCCAGATCTGGACCGGACGGGCGGGCGCGGCAGGAAACAATAATGCGAGCAATCCAGCGGCTTTTGCTGCTTGGACCGTGGCGATGGCTCCTCGTCGGTGCCCACTTTCCGTTTCGGGAAGGCCGGGGGCAGGCCGTGAACAGGACCGACGACGCCAGCGAGCGACCCACCGACCGGCCGTCCTCTTCTATCTCCCTCCCTCCCTCCTTCCTTCCCTTTCTTCCTCCATGTACGTAGCCCGTCGACCCGTCGTTATATATAGTCCTCGTCGATGTGCGATTGTCCATACATGGCAGATGGAGATGGCTCCTCTTTGAAATTTCAACTGCATGGTGTGATCAGTGCTACTGCACGTACGGGCGGCCCTGCGCTGTAGCGCCTAGCTTGATGTCTTCTCGCATATATGCACGCGGGGGCCCTACGTGCACAGTCCCGCGCAGCAGGAGAGGTAGTACGTATGCACTCGCCAGAACTCGCCCTTGGGAGTGTCCCGTCGAGTGGAAGCATGGATCATGCGCCCCGGGCTCTTTTGCCGGCCGGGGAGGGCCACGCCGCACAGTGCCTCGCACTCTGCTCAACTCCAGTCACGCCGTCCCGTGAAACCCAATGTACGGCACGCCGGGAGACAACACACGTGTTGCCGCCGGAGACGAACCCAGTCGTTCGCTCGATCGATCACGGCGTCGACCGCAAGAGAGATCATATGATCTACGAGAAAGCCAGCCAGGCATGAAGCTTGCCTGCATATATAGTGTGCGCATGTTGTTTTTGTCATGGACGGAGAAACTCATGAATCATGTGTGGACCTAAACGTGATATAGTACGGGAGTGAGCTCACAGAAATGCACGTATTAATTAGCTCTCGATCGATGCATATGCCATTGTTTTCCATCAGCAGCTGCATGCATCCAGGTCCGCGCGTCGCCAGGAGACAGGAGGTAAAATTTCTTTCCCCGTGCTATTGCACAACAGTTACGATGGCTAGTAGAATTGTACACAACGAGCGCATGCATGTGCATCGCACCCGCTCTGTCCTTAGCTTACACCAGAAAAGCTACAGTCACTTGCAGCTCATCAAGACCAGCTCTGATGGTTGCTTCGACTAGACGTGAGACGTCCCTACTTACTAAGAATGATGCTGACCACGACCAATTAATCCCGGCATGTCCTTGTCGTCAGCTGGCTGGCTGTCAACTTTTTTCATAGTTTGCCACAACCATGTACATGGCACGGAAATTCATGGGAGCCAACAGGAGGCATCCTGTTGTAGAACGAGCACCAGAACGATTTCTGGTAACGTTTTCCCTGCCCATCCACTGCATCCATGAACAAGAAACTTAACAAGGGCGAAGTCCTCAACGAGAAACAGGTACTGTGGATATACAAAGAGGAGAAAGAGACCAAGCGTTTGGTTGATGAGATGTTGATATCCATATAGTGCTTGCAATAATGGAGAGGCAGCTAGCTAGAACAGATCGATAGCTGATAGCTCGGTCAGGGCGAACTGATTCGGAGGGCCGAGGAGAGCGACACGGCATCGAACAAGACCACTAACTTAGCCTGTTTATTTCTTTTAGTTTCTAACAACTACAACTACTTATGTAATCTAAAGATAAAATAAACGATTCAAATTATAGACCTAGATTAAGAGAATCAGTAACTGTATAATCTATAAATGAATTAGAATCCGAAAGCTAGAAACACCAACTTCTTTAAATTCTCATCAGCTAAATACTCAGACCAACTAACTACTAATGGCATATTTGTTTTAGCTTCTGACAGCTATAACTACTATAGAATCTGAAGCTAAAACATATAATCCGAATTCTAGATCCGGATTGTGAAAATTAATAGCTGCAGAACCTAGAAATAAACTAGAATCTAGAAGTTGAAAAATAACAGCTTCTTTAGTTCTCACTAGCTAGATACTCATGCTATCGAACTACTCAACCAGCTAACTACTAAGAATCTTTAGCTACCAAAAGCTAAAACAGGTAAAAAAAATATTCAGCCGAAACAAGTATCCCTTAATTTTTTTTCCAAAGGCAACTACGGCTTTTACCGCGAGGCCCAGCCGGGTAGCTTTTGCAAACGAGTCGTCCCATATGTGTACAACTACACACACATGCCTGGCTGGTGGCTGGCTGCTTCTCTTGGCCCCCTACCCTGCAGGCCTACACTGCACTGCACTGCTGCTCGCCCCACACCTTGAATAATTGCAACGCCCGAATTAGAAACAAGGAATCCCCTTTCTCTCGCAAAATGTTACGCCCACTTGCCCTCCCGCCCGGCATAGGCAACACATTTTAAAGCATCTCCAAGGATATAAAAAAAGTGGGTGGAAAGAGATGCGTGCGTCTGTTTCTTCCTCTTCTTTTGTTCTTTCCAAGAAATCTCCTGTCTCGCGATAACATTATGTTTTCACAAGCAGCCTAAAGATCCGTACCTTATCAAATGATCAAGCCAACCGTACGCTGGAGTGCTGTTTTTTCCTTTCTGGAAGATTGCTATTTGCACACGCTTGAAACCAAACTCTGAATTCAGGTAAAACAAATCCAGATGACTCTTATTGGTTCTTTTTAAGTTTTCAAGATGTTAGATATGTGCAGGTAATCCAACAAGATAGAACTTAGAAGAGCTTATTAGGGAGATTCTCATATTGATTTAATAGAAAACCAAGCACCATAAAAAATATCCTAGAGAGAGAAAAAATGCCACTTTGAGATCAACACCTAGGAGAAAAACCATTATCAAACAATACTTTCATACCCTTCACATCTCGGAAGTTTTTGTAAAGCAACTAGCAAAATCTCAAGAGCTGACATCTATGCTAACCTGATTGTCCCTGATGATGATTATATATAGATTACAGGAGTACATGACAGTAGCATCACTCAGGAATCAGGATTATATAAAAGCAATGAACAGTTGATCCATCCATAACAGGATGCTTACGAGTACTAGCTAGAGGGAAAGTGTTGTCGGCAAGGCGGAGGTGGACACATCAAAATTTCCCGAATCATGGCCACCGTGCCGTGAATGATGCAACATGAGACCGAACAAAATGTGCAGTGATGTTGACATATGACACCCAATGTCATCGTTGTTGGCCATGGTGAAAAGAAGAAAGCGGCAAAAGATACACTGCTTGAGGCGACACTTGCCCAATCTCTCTCGCCTTGTAGGGAACTCCTCGTTTACATGCATGCGCCCACTTGTGGCCAACCATCCACAAGTCCATCTCTCTCGCTCAATCAAGAAACAGAGAAGAAAAACAGAGCAAAACAATGGCGCCCAGTTCATCTGAGTTGTTTCCCTGCGTCAGTGACACACATACACCTGTCGATCGAACGAATCGTTGGTCTTTGCCATCCATGGTGAAACGATGGAAGTACATGGTTGGTTGCTGGCCATCAGCTAGGTCGGTCGGGTCAGGGAATGGTACCCATTCTTCTGCAGCCAGCTTGAGGCTTGCGTTGCAATGTAGGGCGGGAATCGTGATGATGCTGCAGCTGCTGTAGCGGTTGCGGTTGCGGCGGCGTCGTTGGCTGGCGGCGGCGGGTGCGGCGGCATTGGCCAGTTCATGCCGCCGCCGCTTCCCCAGCCGTGCAGCTGCGGCTGGGGTGGCCAGTGCCCGCCTCCCGCGCCGCCCACGCCGCCGATCGTCAGAGGCAGGCCTCCCGCTGTCCCAGGATCACCATTGCTCACGAACTAGCAGCAAAGTTAGCGCCAAACAAGAACTCAGCTCATCATTCGCGGCTACCGATGAAATGAAATGCACAGCTAAACTGATAAGAGAAATTAATCCAACAAGTGGAGTTGCATATAGTGAGTGAAAATACCCACTTGGTGATGCCTGGGACTGAAGGGCAGGTGGGAGACCTGCAGGACCGGAGGCATCTGGGGATGCTTCGAGTTCTGGTCGAACTAGAAAACGGGGAAATTTTAGACCTTTTTGTTCGGTGAGAAGACAACGGCTGATGCGGAAGCGGAAAGCAAGGCCCAAACTGCTACCTTTGCTTTGGTGCTCCGCGCCGCCGTTTGCCAGTCAAGGTCGAACGCCATGGCGACGCGCTGGTCCGACCCCGCCGCCGAGCCGCCGGCGCTCTCGTCGTCCCCGCCGCCATGAAGGCTGCCCCTTTTGGAGCCCGCCGAGCTCCCCAGCGACAGGTCCAGGTTGTGCTCGCCGTCTCCCGTGGCCACCGCTGCACAGTGAGTGGCAGATTTCGCCCAGATGAGCACAACCGAAACAGCTAGCTAGCCGTGTACGTCGCAACTAAGGTAGCACACCCACCCGCCGGCTCCAACTCCCCGGCGTAAATGCTCTGATCGAAGTTTGTCATCGCATCCTTGCCACTGCACTTGATGGCAGCTCGGTCGTACGCCCTGGTCGTCAAGTCAAGAGACAAGAAACAAACATCAATCAGATCGCCGCTCCCCCATCTAACCCAGAGCGTAACTTGCAACGGCGCTAAACATTGGGCGCGCGGCCGCACAGTGCCGTCCAATAATTTTACCTGGCAGCTTCCTCCTCGGTGTCGAAGAGACCCAAGTAGACGTATCTGCAGAGAAGAGAGTCATCCATCCATGAGACACAGGAAGGAAGGAAGGAAGGAGAGATGGATGGAAGGGAAGGTGGTGGTGATACTTCTTGCCCAGGAATTGCCCCATGCGAGCCTCCCATCTCCCGCACTTGTGGAGCGTCACGCCCCTATACTTTGAGCTGCCCCGGGGGAACCCCGTGCTCTGCCGCCGGAGCACGTGGACGAACTCCTCCTTGGACAGATTGCTCATCTGCAGGTCGAACCTCGTTAGCACGCCGCTGCAATAATCGATCACAGCTGTGGCAACTAGTAATCGCTCTCACCTGCTTCAGGTCATCCTCGTAATCCTCCAAGCTGAAATTGATGTCGGCTTCCACGCCGCGGAACTTGATCGCGGCCCGATCGTACGCCCTGCGATTGGGGGAGGGACAAAACGAACAAAAAAAATTGGAATTTGACGGCGGATTCGATTGGGCGAGCAGGGATTGGTAGAATTGAACTTACCGAGCCGCCGCATGAGCGGTGTCAAATCCACCTACAATTGAGTCGTCACAGGCCATTGTGAGGAATCGAAACCGCGAAATAGAAAACGCCTCCAATTGGCGACCAAGTTGGCGTGTACCAGTCCCAAGTATGGATATGGACAAGATGGACATGAATGAAACTTACCCAAATAGACCTGCTTGCCACAATCCCTGCATTGCACAAATGGATGGAAGGGGGGAAGAGAGAGAAGACAAGAAGAGGGTGAGTGAGTGAGATGAGAAGAGAGAGAGGAGAGAGTATGGCAAGAATAACTTTGATAAGATGTTGCTATGAAAGGCAAAAGGAGCAGAAGCAAGAAATGCCCAAAACAAGACGAATCCAATACCAAGCACATCCATGCTGCTCTTCTTTTGCTCCTCCCACGACCGCTCTCTCTTCTCCTTCCTCGAGCTCGCGAAAATGGAAAGAAAGGAAGAGCAGCAGGCGGAGGAGGGGCGGGCTTACCATATGTGCGACTCCCACCGCCCGGTCCGGCGGTAGAACGTCACGCCGCGGTACTGCGAGCTGCGCGACCGCGGCCCGCGCCGGCTCTTCTT
>KE371396.1:131230-147863 GCA_000418225.1 Zizania latifolia | reverse complement strand
GCGATCCTATGATTGCCTCTAAAACTAAGAGACACGGATATAATTTAGATAGATTCGGGTCTTCCTGAGGATAATAACCTTAGTCCTGTATGATAGAGTATGCGCAGGTGAGTGTAATTATAGAGCTCTCGCGCACGTAAGCTGTGTGTGAGTCTAAGTGTCCTCTTGAGGGAGGTACGTCGACCCCTTTATATATCCTAGAGGTTGGGAGTTACCGTTAGGCTTTAACTCTCCTAATTAAATCCCTTTACAGTGATTAAATCACTAGGAATCGTGAGTTAATAAACACGATATTATTTGCTATCTTTACTAGTTATTCAAGACCGACGGTTACGTCTTTTATTGCCAACGATTAAGTGTGTGGATCCGTTGTTGTCTCTGCCTTCTAAGTCTTTGTACTCGAGATATTTTCTGAGTCCTCGACTCGGGGCGTCATCCGAGCTTTCCTTTACATCTTACTGACTGTTTTGCGGCTGACCACCGGTCTGACCACCTTTGAGGTCGTCTTCAATGTCTTGTCTGCTGATCCCTTGTTCTGTCAGACCACCCTGAGGCTACTCGGGGATACCTCAGGGTCATTCCCCTGACAGGTTCTAGTTGATTTCTAGATTCTGTAGCTACTGATTCCTACAATCTAGATTTAGAATCTGATCGTTTATTTCAGCTTTAGATTTTTGTAGCCGTCAAAAACTAAAATAAACATACTCTAAATATCTAATAATCAATTATGAGCTTACGATACAGTTACTGCCATGGGAGGTGGCAATCAGGTCGGTGTCCAATTACAGCAGGAGCCGTAGTACTACTAACTCCCCTGCCATTGTAAGTATGCGTGGATGTTCATGTTTAGGCCGCCACATTGGAAAGCGTCGTGATTGACGATGATTGTAGCGGCGTGTGCGTACGTTGTTAATTTTGCATGAGCTCAAGCACTCGTCCTGGGTACCAACCCTCCTGGAGCGAAATCGATTTGGGCTCAGCTCTCTGGCTGGCTGCATCGAGGATTTGATGGGCAGCAACGCTGCAACGCATTGGGCGGCGCATGAACGAGCCGTGTAGGAGCGTGTACTTACGCGAGACGCAGCAGTAAATTTTGCTGGACCAGGCCGGAGGAGAGGAACGTGCCCCATCAACACATGATGCTACTAATGAAGACACGGGCTGCAGATGCATCATACATGCAGAGGTGAGTCAGGCGACAGCAATGCAATTTGTAGTACGTACACGCAGTGTGTTTCGGTGCAGGTGCCAGGCCCCCCACTGTTCTACTTCTACACTAGCTTAGTAGCTTCCCTATTGCTGGGGAACGGACTCTTGGATCTTAGGTCACAATGCGTCAACCCGTCAAGCTCGATTGATGAAAACAACACTACAATTCTTTCGTTAAGAGAGTACGTTTTGTTAATAGAGGATAGGGGTCTATTCCCGAATCGGGCCAGCTCGAACTTTCGCCAACAAGAGCCCAGCCTCGAATGAGCAAGGCCCATCTCGTTTTCTCGTGCAGAATTTTTTTGGAAGGAATCCGTGCCAAACCGATCATCGTGTCACGGACTCACGGTGTCAGTGTGGTGCACGTATCATGATATGATATGATATGATACGGTATCAGGACACGGAATCGAGTTCTACGTAGGCCGGCGCGAATGTTTGACGGCGAATAGCAAGTGAGGGCAAGCAGCCGCGAGCTTTTAAGCTTTTTTACGTGGGGGAGATGAGTGGAGGTGGAGCCGAGACGATGCCCTGCCGGCTGCCGGTGACTATGCAGCTACAGGCTACAGCGACCGGGGGGGCCGCCGCGACGAAGCGGACATGTGTTCCTGCCGCTTTCTGTGGCGTCGCGCGCGTGCCACGACCATCAATCCGGTCCTCCTGCCCCGTGCCGGTGGACGGTGGCGATGCCGCGGTGCGGACGTCGGCGTGTTGTGTGGGGGAAGTGAGGAAAAGAGGCCGGGAGCTGGGCCACTGGAGGCCGGCGACGGCGACGTCGGCTAACGCGTGCCGGCTTTTCGCGCCATGGCGGCTGTGGCCGACAAGAAACAGATGCAGGTGCAACGAATAAAGCATTGGACGGGATCCAAAGTTAACCGAGACTGGAAGCAAGAAGCATCACTCGCCGATGAGATGACAGGAAAAAAATGAACCTTAATCCAATATACGAGCCATAAATGTTCAGTTAAACTCAGAGACAGATTCCAGGGATTATTTACTGCAGGAGCAGACGAGCAGTTTTGCAGGGACCACCTTTTTTCAAATGAAATTTGCAGGCTAATGGCAAAATTCCAAACCAAAAAACGGCACGGTGTTGCGAATCCGTAAACGATCTTGCGATCGAACAAGCAGGGGCGTTTACTGCTCTGTGCTCTCTTCTAGGTCTTCAGAGCAGTGTTTTTGCAGATCGGACACATGTTCTTCACCACTAGCCATTGTCTGACGCATCTAACGTGGAAGTCATGCCCACAGTCCAGTGTCCCAAGATCATCCCCATCAACATACTCTTCCTGGATAAACAGGGAGAACGAATATAATTAAGAAACTTCAATGAAAATTAGTCTGAGCTTTGTATTTGTTTATGTACACGAAGGAAGAACATGGCAAGTAGGTAACAAAAATAATTTTACCAAATGATTCCCAGCTCTCAAGGTATGGTATTGACTAGGTAACGCACAATATCACTAGAAACATAATCATACTGAACTTAACAGTAGTTCAGAGACCTAACTGACATAATCGAAGATTAAGGCCACATTATTGGTGGCTGAGTGTAATTCAAGTTAAAATTTTCATATTCACATCATATGGATTATGCCACCTATAAGATATGACAGGTTCAATTAACAACGCAGGAAGCACATAGCATTGCAACTGCATGATTTTTCCATGTTAACTAGTAACTACACAAGGCAAACAAGGATACAAGCTTCTAAGAGTATAATAGGCCTTGGAGTATACAGATACCTGGCAGATACAGCATGGCTCATGTTCCAAAGATGCTTCCAATCTCCATGACGAGAATTTCTTTTGCTTCAGGAGCTTTGTCACTGCCTCCTCGCTGAGGCCAGTGCTAACATTACCTATTCTTTCCTCCAGTGCTAATAGCTCCTGGAAGGAAACCATCAAAACAATCAGATTTTTTAATCAAAATCCAGGTAATATAGTGCAAGGAAACCAACCTCATAAGACATATTGTCTATGTCAAGGCGCATATCCCTGTGCCTGTCATGATTGTCGACTCCACCATAGAAAATAGACTGCAAAAATAACAGATATGGAAGCAAGCGTAAATCCCTCAAGGATAAGCAAAGCTTTTTAAAAAATATTGGGGGAACTGAGATCTGTATATAATTTTAGTACATTCAATTTCAGGCTGTATGTTCAGGCAATATAATTTTAGGCTTTTAGCTCTCATCTACATTTGTTTTTATTTCTAGAATACCCAAAAATCTAAACAGCATTCCAGCACAGTCGAGTAAATAAAAGTACAGAAAAGCAAAGTTCTGAATGAACTGGCTCCTGACAGTGTTTCCTATCGCTTAAACAATGGGAACGACCATCTGTCTATTTCCTATCTGATATAATTCATGAATGGCCTATCAACTATTGCCATATTCCAAGAAACAAACTCAAGGTTTAAAACAACACCATATGTAATCCTAACACCAACTAGTAACTTCAGTCAGCCAGTTATGTTGGAGTTTTAAAGACAGAAGGCGATTTTCACTAATATTTTTACAAGGAATGCAAATAAAACCAGTAAATAATCAGAATGGAAACAACAATCCACAGAGATCCAACTTCAGGATTGATGTTTTTGTTTCTGTCCAAAATAACAGGAAATAGGAAACTCCCAAAACCACTGTTGTTACTGACCTCAAATCTTACATTTTCCCCTCTATGAAGCATTTCAAGCGCATTCCGGATCTGGTGACAGGCAAAAAGGTAAGAAATATATGGTCTGGCATAGACTTCATGATTACAAGTAGATCAATGAACTATACATTCTTATATGGGTAGTTCCCTGCTTATTGCAAACATAACGTTATTCTGGCATATAGTTCTTAAAAAAGGAAGACAAAAAGAAAGAGCAGAAATGAACCTCAATTAATCTTCTTCCTTCCCTGCTCCTAGTTGACAATGGAACTCCCCAAACACCATCACCTTGTTGTTCCAACAGAAGACCGGACCTTAGGCGTGGGTGCTGATGGCCACGAAGTGCTCCAGATAGACGACTTATCTCCTAATAAAATAAAATGCAAGAAGCTTACAAAAATATCAATCGAATTGAAAAAGAAACAAACATATCGAAACAAGTGAGAAAAGTTACCTCTGATAAATTCTGTGGATTGCGCCTATGCAAGTTTTGATGAGTGACAAATGGAGAGCCTGCTGGTGGATTGACCATTGAACCGGTATTAGTTCTTGATGGAGGAATATTTCCTGGAATGGTAGTGGCTCTGCCATCTGAATTCCAATTAGATGGTTGCAGAAAATGACGCATGGCTAGTGTGGTTGGGGGAACTGAATCAGGGAGGTTGGCAGCCACTATATTCCTCCCAATTAGTTCCTCACTACCAACAGGTCTATTTCCCAAACTGCCTGTTCTTGACGATGAAGTCCCATGACCAGTGAAATGGTGTGCCATTTGTGGAATACCAGGAACCACATTCATGGGATGTTGGTATGGAAAGTTGAGGCTACTGACCACAGGAATTACCTCCTGTGGTTCATCAAATGTGTTCTGAAGGGGAGGTGGCTGAAGATTCCATGAATTAGAATGCCTGATAGTACTTGAAGAGGGCCATACACCATAGGGTCCAATCTGCTGAGCCAAGGTAGTTCTTGGACGAAAACTTCTCTGTGAACTTCCTGAATTGTTATTGCCTCCACTAGGATCATAGCTACTAGATGGCAATCCTGCAGTAGCTCCATAACACGGAAGTTGATCATTAACAGTGCTTGGAACCAACAAAGAATTAAGAGAGGATAAATTTGTACTAGGAGATGGGTTGTGACTCGAAGAAGCAATGTTATGGAAAATACTTCCGTTCCTGTCGGAAAAACTAGTGCTAGCACCAGCTGAGCACTGCCCATGAACTCCCTCAATGTTTTTCCTCTTGCATGCCAGACGGCGACCATCCAAGGAACTGCCTGGTCGCTGATCAATGCCTTCTGGCATCAAGGGAAAATCACCTAAAGGATTTTCACTGGCATTCAAAGAATTAAAAGGCTCAGGTTGCTCCGCGCCTAATATGAACGTCCTGTATGGATGTAATCTCAGCTCAGACTCATTTGTACCAGTACAAGAACAGCTACCATATTGATCAGGGCCTTGTGAAGAACCATTCGCATTTGAACTTTGACCACATTGATCACCACCATTGATGTTGAGGCCTATATCCACATTATCCAAAGAAAGGTTGTGCTCAGCTGCCAAGCGCCTTTCACCAATCTTCAGGCCACCACCAATGTTACGGCGCTCTGTTTTGATCTCGCTAGAGCCCCCAAAATTTAGCGAACTGCGACTTGCACTGGCTTCACCAGACTCCCAAAAACCTAAAAATGTTCCTTCTTGGTGCACATCATTTCCATATGGAATTGTTCCATCACCACGGTTCATCTGATAACCTTGAAGATTATGTGATTCCACTGAACCAAGAATGTTGTTCCAATATGTTTGTTGATCCATGACAGGGTTCCCCGAACTAGATGCATGATCAAATCCAAACACATCAGCAAGCTGCTCAACAGAGTTCCTCTGTCCTTGCATCACTGCAGATGTGCTCTTTACCAACTGATGTCTGACAATAGCATTTCAGATGTTCATCCCTTTCCAGCAAGTCAAGAACTGTTCTGTAAATGTAAACAGAGGATTAGAATAGTGGGCAACAAATTGGGCTCGAGCATTGCTAGAGCAGAACAAGCAAATAACAGTCTCCAATAGGTGGAATGCTGAATGCTACGGTATCTTCAACTAATTAATATTTATAGAAATGTGAAGAAAGCAATATTTTTCTCTTGTGCCTCTTTATCACTCCTTTGCTATCAGAAAGTTGTTCTTTTTGATAAAATGTTTGTTATCCAAAAATAAGAAGATTCGTTTGGTTTTTACTTATTAATAACTCATTCCGTCATTCATGAGTGCATTAACTCGTACGACTGTGGCAATCTTGGCATGAACCGCATTTGGTGAGGTACATGGATGATGGATGCACCAAACTATAAGGTTTGGGTTGCTGTTGTAAGCAAAGGTGGTGCTGATGCATGCAATTTAATAAGTGAAAGGCACGGTGATTGTACATTGCATGCGACCTAAACAGATGGACTGCATGCACGATGGGTCCCATTACTTCTGCGGACTCTCAAAAAAAAAAATACTGTCTTTTTATCTGCATTCAATTCCCTTCCTTTCGGTTTGCAAAAAGATTAAGTAAAACAAGCAAGCAGCCAAGAAGAGGATATAAGTGGCGATCCACGGTTTCAAGAGAAGGATTAATTATTTCCTGACGAAATTGAGAAACAACCAGCACGGAAAGATATTTAACCAGCGAAGAACAACCAAGCCGTCTTGTTTTCACACGGTTACACCAATCAGAAGAGAAACGTATCGTATAGAAAGCTTGGGGAATTTTGTTCATGAAAAAAGAGGAATTTTTGACATTTTGATAGCATGTGGCATATTCCAGACCGTAGAAACATCATGTGGAATGAACCATGAAAAGAATTGACAAGAAAGCACATGTTTTGCAACGGAACCATGGAAAACAACGAAAGAGCATGGCAGTTCATCATGTAAAACAAACGAACAAGGAAATTAAACAACACAGATGGAGAGAGACAAGAGACAGAGATGCAGCAAGCCGTACCAGAAACTGGTCCACAGTTTTCTACCGACTCTCCAGAACCGCAAGCCAAGCAAAAGAACAATCTTTCTCCGATTTCCCTTCCTTCCTCCGTCCTCCAGTTGTTTCTCGATCCTCTCCAAGGCAGAGAGAGGCACGGAGAGAAAGAGAGAATCAGCACAGCCACCGGAGGAAAAGAACGAGACCGAATTGAGAGAGATCGACCGGGGTGGGTGGAGAAGCGCAGGAAGGGAGGGAATGGGTGGAGGAAACTTTGTCAAGAGGAGATGGAGATGGAGGAGGAGGAGGAGAGGAGAAAGACACGGAGGGAGGCGGGGGGTGGTGGTGGTGGTGGTGAGAGGATGTAAGAAGAGAGAGGAGTTTGGCTGAGCTCGGATTTATTTATTTCTGCGTCTCATCTCTCTCGCTTGCTGTGGGTCTCGCGTTGGAAGGATCCCCTCTCCTCTCCCCCCACTAAAAACCCGGCCTTTAAATGCTCGCCATTACGATTAGTGGCAGAGTTTGCCCTGCTTTTAACAACGGCCAAAGATTAGAGGCCACTCTTGTATTGTCTTTCACATGACCTCCCCTCCACTTTTGGATTTTTGCAACCCTCTTTCTTTGCATGCTCATCCAGACATCTGCGTATTGTAGCGGTGGAGTAATTATATTACTCCCTCCTTCTTTCTATTGGATGACGTCGGAGAATAAGATTAAGTTTGATATAGTTTTAGATTTAGAATTTTTTGATTTGGCTAAACATGCTCTAAGAAATCCTGCATCAAAAGCTGTGAATGAATTGATGGATTGATGATATTTAGTTGTATAATTTAGTTTTTATTTTAGACTAAAATAAAAATTTAAACTATTTTATTATATTATATAAACCCTAAATCCAGCATTAATGTCAGAGTTTGGGTTGTACCAAACAAATCAAAATACTTGCTAATCTCAAAATCTTAAATTAGTAGTAGATTAGACGGTGTGATTCGATACGTAAAAAGTAATACATTGCGATATATTATGTTATAAGTATTTAAATAAAATTATATGCTGTGCTATATTTTGATAAATATTTAAATGAAAATAACGTAGAGACATATGTGTATATTGTATATTGTATATGTGTCTAGAATATTAGATATTTAAGGATGGAGATGGTAATGTTTTTTCTCTCCGTTCTTGAGAATCCTTGCATGGATTGTTTGTACGTGTAGTTGAAGTGTCATGGGTTAGCTTTAGCTGGATTTTTGTAGTGGCTGCTTCTGCCTGTTTGGCACCGCATGAGTTAAATGTGAAAGTGAGGTGTTCGCTGTTCGGATAGGTTGCAACTGCTACAGCACTGAATTATGCGCTGTTTTATCAGGAGCTCTAATTAAACAGGTTTATGTTGCAGAAAATTTGCATTCATTTCCTCTTCCAAATATAAGCTTTCTCCTTAAATTTTGCAAATCAAGAGCCTTTTGCTTGTAAGCAAACAACTTATGGCTCCTTTGGAACACAGGGATCCAAAAACATAAGAATAAGAAAAATATAGAAATATGATAAGAGCGTACGTGTAAAACAGATGATTTAAAAACATATAAAAAATCAGAGATATATTGTTTGAAACCCATGAATTAACTAAATACATGATTTTTTTTCTAAACAGAATAGAGCTACTTATAAGTTATGTTGTTTCCTATACTTTTCCTATAAAATATAAGGAAAAGAAAAATATCATTTATTTTTTCCATACACTAATCATCTATTCCAAACAAACAAGTGAATAGTATCAAAGAATTTGAATCCTATATTTTTCCTTTTAAAATCTTTTAAACCAAGGAGCTCTCAGTGTGGTGTGGCGTTTCGGTATTCTCTCTGCGACGTTGGTCCACACGCATATATTCGGATGAGGTTATGAGAATGCTTAAAAAAGTTAGGGTTCACGTGAAGTTTCATATAAATAGTCTGTTCACTGTGCATGAAAATCACGCGAGCACGTAGTCATCAACCCTTTTTGCTTGATTGATTTCGGTTCCTTTCCAGCTCAAACGTAAAACGCACAACTGCCCCGGGAATCTGCAGGATTTTTACATTCATAATAGACCCAATTAGCATTAAATATATTTAAAAAACGTCCGAATATTTTACCGTTGGATTCTTCAGCTAAGCTTCGTTCCAATGCCTGCCCTCGCCAGCAACCTCACGTAGCCACAACATACACATCCGTAGCCATTAACAATTATAGCATAAAATTAGTTTCAGTAAATATATTCTAAATATATTTATTTAATATTATAATTTTAACATATGTTTATTTGAATTTTATAAAAGGCAAATTTTAATGTACATCAAATTAATAAGCTTCGTTTATTCTTACAGATCTAATAGACAGGATTAAAAAATCAAAATCTTATCTTATAAGAGGTAATAAATCACTTTATTTTTTTAACTAATGGTTAAAGTTAATTGTATCTCTTACTTTTAAAAGAGATAGAAGATGTACGTTAAAAAGGTCCTAATAAAATTACAGAAGTTTAAAAGTAAAACATTTACGATACAAAGGTAGGCTGTAGATTGGGTGAAGTCAAAAGCTGAGACTTGTCTCGAGCGGTGCACGGCCTGCACGCGCGCCATTTCTACCATCATCTCA
The DNA here is from genome assembly GCA_000418225.1 of Zizania latifolia. Classification (NCBI taxonomy): domain Eukaryota; kingdom Viridiplantae; phylum Streptophyta; class Magnoliopsida; order Poales; family Poaceae; genus Zizania; species Zizania latifolia. The sequence goes on along the minus strand of KE371396.1, from coordinate 138,392 downwards.
TCCGAAACCAGCACACGACGGTCGACGGCAGCCACGAAGGAAAAGACATCAGAAAAAACTCGCTGCACGAACAAGTGAACGACTCCTCCTCGGCTCCTCCATCTCATCGCCGGCGCTCGCCTAGAAGAGCCCCGTTGTTCTCCACTCTCATAATTGGAGGCTTGAAACCTACACACGGTCAACTGTTTGGACCAGCTGCGCAGAGAGAGCGAGACTGCGAGGGTGAGACGCAGCTTATCAGTGGCTGCTCAGCTCAGCTCAGCTCAGACAAAGCAATTTTTTTGGGCGAGAGATTGTTTATTTCTTCTGGTCGTTGGCTGGTGCTCCGTGCTCGGGATGGCTTTGGCTTTGCGGCTTTTCTGACGGGGCTCGTGCAGAGTGGAGTAGGAGTACTTCTCTGGGGGAATATGCGGTGAGAATGCTCCTGGCCCGGCCACTGCTTTGCATTTTCTTCCCCTCTTCTTCCTCCGGCTCGGTTTGGATTGGATTCTCTGATCTTTAGCAATGCCCTTTTCTCCTTGCTGCTTTGGACTAAATTACGTAAAGAACCTCAGCTGCGGACTATCTCAGTATCTCGTCGTTGGGTTCAGATTAAAGAAAAAAGAAGTGGAGGGATTTTTATGTGGGTTGTCGAAAGCCAAAGCACATTCTAAAACATATCGTTTTGCTGTTGAAAGTTGGTAAACCGGGCATTTGCCGGAGCACACTTTCGTCTTTTTAAGCAATTTTATGTTGCATACTAGAATGAATCACGGATCTTGATCTCTTTGCATTTAAGAGTTTAAAATGAATTCTATTATTATCTTTATTAGTAATAATTTAAGAGTTTAAATGATTTCTATTATTATCTTTATTAGTAATAGAAAAATTTAGAAATGATAAAATCGTCAAAAATTAAATAATACAGAGATAATAACCGGCCGACGAAAGAGTTACATGCAAATTCACTAATAATAAATATACATAAAATATGATCAATTAGGGTAAGATTAATTCTACTCGTGCTTAATATTAGGAGATTTTTATGATGTCCTCAAATTTTGTGGACCGTCCAATCTGTACGATCCAACGGCTCAGATTTGATATCGATGAGATAATAGGTCATATAACTTTTCTTTAATATATATGAGTCCATATACATACAGCAATTAATTTCTTTCTTTGCATGCTAACAGATTAATTATTGCATGTATTAGAAAAAGAAAATAATCAATAAATTTTCTGTGTGAGCAACATACATGTAGTTTACTTTCCATAATTAAGCCGATTAGTCTATTTTCTTTTTTAATTAATTATTTTAAATATATTTAATCAACAATTTAAATTAGTTTTAACTATTACCTTTCTATGAGGTAATGGGTACCGTAAATGGACCCTAATATTAAGAGCGGAATGTGCCGTGTCTATGATTTTTCTTGCCCTATGAGATGAGCCCCAGCGCCTTCTCTCCATCTTGCTTTCGAGACAACATTTTACCTTTTATTCTAATAATGCCAATGAGAAGCCAGTTCTGATAAAAAAAAACTAGGATAATCTCACACAGTGTAAACTGATATTACCATTTGTCACTCTCTTAATTTCTCTGTTTAGCCTTGGACCGTTTCAAAAACGGGCGCATGTCCCTGTAATTGCTTCGTTTAGTTGTCTTTTCAATGTGTGAAGATTGGAGAGAAAACAAACTAGAAAGGCTCATGCCAACTTCCTGGTACTAGTAGCTGAAATAGTTGTGAATGACAACACAAATAGTTTCTTGAAAGTAAAGGGTGATACAGGAGCATATGCGTGGATTATTCTCATCAGTTCAATTGCCATTACTTCAGAACAAAAAACAAATGTACCCCCCATATTCAGAGAGAGTTTTCATGGACCTGTCCATGTATCCAGCATGTTTACCAGTCAGCCATGAGCCAACCAACCAAAGTACCAAACCCTGATAAAATCATGCAGAAAAATAGTTACAAACACACAAGCTTGGACTAAACTTGAGCCTGGCTGCTATTGCCAGGCCACTCCCTAACGGAGACGTAAAGAAGGTGACTAGTAGCAGTAGGCGAGAGAGCACTCTGGATGAGCACCATTGAAAGGCAAGCAAAGCATCCATGATAAACACGTCGACCAGCTCAACAGTCCCGAGCTTCTCAGTTAACTAGCTGCACAGTATTAGAGTACTATGTTCAAAGCATCTTTCTAATGACAATCATTACTGAGTAGGTTTTGTGTTTTCTTTCTCTCTTTTTTCCACGGCCTATGGTAGGGGGAGAGAGAGACATGGACGCTGCTTAAAAGCTGGCAATGGCCTATTATGGACAGAAGAAAGGTAGGGGTCATTCTGGCTTCATCTCATCTCTGGACTGTTTAAACATTTGACTACCCGGTGGTTTAATGTGTGTAAGGTCGACGCAGCAACAAGCTTCGTACACTAGCTCCTCGATTCAAGCCGTATGATCAGAGTCTCCGTACGTGGTAGCTCCAGAGGAGATTTCTCTCTTTCGTTTTCTCCGCTTATCAGGTTTGACCGTCTACTGTTAGCTCCGTTCTCAGACAGAGGACTCTTCGTTTTAGCCCATAAAAATTGTTCTATATTGTATGTTATTCTACCATTTGTATTTATTGATTAATTGTTTTGTGTATTTTTCTAAGTATTGAAATAACAGCTACAATTAATAAATTAATAAAGTGAGGACAACGCAGTGATTTTTAAGCAAATTTAACTTAACGATTTTAGAAAGGCTCTTTTATGGTACATCCTATATATCTTCAGAAAGTAAGTGATAAAATTAATCTTAACTATTGGTTAAAAAAGTTGACCTATTACTTTTAGGAGGTGACATTGACTTTTTTAATCATGATTATTACACCATGGTGATCCTTCTAAGAGGTAAACATCGATTTCTTTTAATCATGACAGTTAGATCTACAAAAATAAATAATTTTATTAATTCGATGTGTATTACATGTTTATGTTTCTATGTAGCCATAAGTAATACAAAACTATTATACAAATACATGTAACTTGTGGAATTCTTTCTAACAGTAGGATATACCTATTCTGTATTTGGAACTGAAACCCAAGAAGATAGAAACTCTGGTACATTTATCGGATTCCCTTTAATTTAGAAAGTTTATTCCTAAATTAAAAACATGAGTCCTACTTAAATAAAAACCAGGGAGGGAGGTTAGGATCGGTGTGTACGCAAATGCGATCGAGTTCATTTGGAATAGATGCAGCGTTGGGCCATGCTTGGTTTACGGAGTCAACTGAACAATTACTGGTGCAAGTTCAGAGAATCCAAGACCAATCTACTCTACTACACTGTGGAAAGAATAACATCGGTAGCATACTAGCATGCAAAAGCAGATGGAAACTCAGAAAGGGACCCTTTTTAATTGTCTGTATGACCTGAAGTCAATCAGCTTTATCACCATGCCACCCATGGCTTGCTCGCTTGCTTGCTCAAGTAGCAGCAGTCAATGCATGCACAGTTGCACTCACATCAGACTGATCGGTACACATTTATTAAGAGAAAAAACAAAGATGAAACTCTGAATCGGCGATGGTTTCTCGCTGATCTCTTCTCTTTTCCAGCACAAAAACGCCGGCCTAGCTAAGAGCAGGCGAGCAGCAGGAGCTTTTCTTGTGCTCCGGGTGCCATTGGGAATTAACCGGGTGATTCGTTCGCCGCGGCTGCTGCATGCGGCGGAATTTGGGGGGAGGAGAGCGAGAGGCGATGTAGCGAGCAAAGCATCGTGATTTCCGGGTGGCTTTGCTGTGTCGAAGCATGTGCATGTGCCAATGCCGGCTGCCGCCACCGCGCGCGCGCTCTCGCAGGCGAGCGGGCGGCTCGAGCTGTGCGGCTGAGTGCTGCTGCTGTGCTGCATGCTGCCTGCTCCCCCTAGCTCACCGTGCTGTGCTGTGCTGTGCTGTGCCGTGCGCCTGCCCCAACGCGAGGGCCGCCTGCCTGCCCGGTTGCTTCACGTCATGGGCTAATGGGTAAACTAATGGGGCGCGACGCGACATGCCAGTGGGCGCTCATTACCGGGGAAACGGCGTTTTCACCGTGCCCCACACAAAAAGCTGCCTCCTCTCTGCTCGATTCCGTCCTAGACTAGAATTAGCCTGTGTTTAATTGGTTCGATGCGGTGGATGCGAGGCAGAGTACCGTATGGAATGGTCACCACGGAAATACGACGGGATTTGGTGAAATTGGTCGTACAGGGCTATTCAAATTTTGGTTTTTATCCTATGATTTTCTAGTTGTTCCGAGCGAGTAATTTTTTCGCAAGATTCTAATAACTAGTTAATTACTCTCGCTGGGGGCACTCTGGCGTGTCGACCCCTCAGAAGACCTAATATTTTGCAGTTTTGCCGCACGGCACACCAAAGTTAAAGAGATTTATTGATAAGTAGGAGTACTTGGTGCAGCGCGTGCAACCGAATCAGGCTATAAATTACGTCACGGGAGTTGGTGTGCCGCTGATATCACCGCAATCATGCCGTGTTTACGCCTCCCCCCGCTCGCCTCCTCCCATTCATGGAGGCGTTACGACGCAAGTTGCAGCGATCCCGGTTGGGGTCTCTCGTGACCGCGCGCGACGCCGAGGCAGGCGTGAGGCGCCCACCACCCAGCGCAGCGCCCAGCTGCCAGCGCGCGCGAGGCGAAACGCTCGCTGCGGCCCGCGCCGCGCGCACGGCACCCGCTCGTTTCTCACGTTCTTTCGCCCCCACCCGCGTCGCGCCCGCGTCGTCTGCTGCCCCGCTCGGTTTCCGGCGACGGCGGCGGCGTTTCCCCCGTTTCTTTCGCAGTTTCGCACGGTCGCTGTGCGTAACGCGGCGGTAGCTAGCTGCGGCTGCTGGTAGACCACCGCGTTTTGTTTCAGACTTCAGACTAGTAGCCTAGTAGGTGGATGCAAACCGAACAGCAGCAATACAGTGGAGGAGAACGAACTAAACAATCCATGTGACACGACACCGTCAACTGGGATCTTGTCATCTTAACAAGATCTTGGGCTGGCCGTGACATCGTGCCCCCCTCTGCCTCCCTGGCTCCCTTTGTCAGCTGGCATGAGTTAACGTCGTGACATATCAGGACGGGCAGGCAGGCAGGCATGCATCGATCGATGGCATGAGTGCATGACGTTACGTTGGCAACCAACGCATGTTAAATTCAGCTCTGCAAGATTGCATTTTTTCCACTTGCCGTTTAGGCAGACCAAACGACGGCCATGAGCGCATGACAATGACCAGGACAAAACTGGCAGTACTCCACAAAGTTGTTCAAACTTGAAGACGTTTGAAAGAACATGTCCATAAGTTTGAAAGCTGCTGATGTGCAAGGGCATTTATCACAGTCGAAATAGAATACCAATTGACCCATCATCCTCCAAGTCTTTAAACTCTTTAACCCAGCGGTTCTACCCAAGGCAGACCACCGCAGATGGCATGGGCTCATGCAACTTTCTCCTTCTTTTCCTCTGACAAATGGCGATGGGTCTCTCACTCTCTCGTCTCTCCTGGTGAAAGCAAAGGCACATGGACAAGTTAAAGCCTAAGGCCGTAGGGCTGTAGCTGCCAACATCTTAACCACGTAAGCGAATACTCCTTACTCGATTGTATGGGAGTAGGTACACGGTCTCGCAACTAGCAGAGCATGTGAAGGGTACTAGTAGCTGCGAGTCTGTGTGACTAGTGACCTGCTCTGTTGCTCAAGTATGATACGGCTACAGGAACATGTGAAACTGGCCATGCCTTGTGGATGGATGGATTCCTTTCTTTGGGACGATGACTTCTCATCCAGAATCGATCACAGATCACAGATGAGATGGCTATCTGCCAAGTTTGCCTGTAAAGAATGTTCACCAATGAACGATGCCGTATCCATGTGAATATATTCAATTCCTGTGAGGTTTTTTTATCCCTTTGCCTTTAACTTTTGCCTTGTTGCGACATGGAAATACGCAACGAGGTGGCTTTCAGTTTCAGATGTGTTGCTATTTTGCAGTGCCAGGGAAGACAAAAGGCAGGCCAAACTCATATGATATAATGTTTACCATGCTAATACTAAATTGTGGGTCACTGCTGCTGAAGGAGCCTTGAACACACAGCCAGCCAATCAAGAAGCAACAGGCAGCCAGCAAGCTAAGAACTTGCTATAGGTGAAGCTACCCTTACTATATAATTAAGGATGGATGGACCATGTCTATCACAGGCTAGAGAGCTGGATAATGTAAACTTATCAGCCTTGTGAACTGCATCATGACCTCATCATAGCAACCAAAGAACGGGCGAGCTGAGGCATCTTTGTTGGGTTGCCAAAAGATACTTAGACAAAATAGACACTTGTCACCGAGCTTAAGAAACATGAAGACCGGCGGTTTCAGCAATGCCATGAATCTTGCAAATGCTGCATGTGATGACAGTGGGCTCCCGACAGTCGCGTACAATCTTGCCCATGGCATCCTTCTGGGCATATTGAACCACGGCGAACGGCGTCACTGCCCAAGGCACATGTCGGCTTCAAATGCAAGGCACTAGGCACCGGCAGCAGCCTAAAAGATTATACAACCATATCTCCATGAAAAGATTAGAGGGTTCTTGACTGCAACAAGTCTGCAAAATCTAACGAACGAAAGTTGCTGGAAATCTGGCTACCTGTAGTTGTAATCCGTGGAGATCTGTAGCCTCTTGCAGTGGATGAATGCGAGCAACCGTACACTGAACGGATACGCCTTATGGTACCATACATAAATACATTACACTGCCGACACGAACAAATGCAGGGCCGTCCAGTATGAATTTTTTGAGTTTCAGTACCAACCATTTACTCGAGCCGTTCTCATAGCTATAAACTTTACACAAGTTGCAAAATTGCTGGGACCTATCGTGCTGTTATTGTCGATGTGTGATGCCTTCGAATTACGGCCAGTTGTTTGCGGTGATTAAACAGAAAGCGCACCAGAATTTCGATCGCTAGCAAAGGTAGCGAACCAAACTGGCCCATCCGATCGAGGGGAAAACCTATCAACGTCAGGCCACGAGAGCTCGGCCCAACTGCGTTTAGTTGGCCTTAAACGACGAGAGAGGAGGCCCAATTAGGACGACAAAAGTTTGAATTGTTGCCGTTAGTAGCGATCCAACTCGAGGTTGCCGGAGAGTGAGTTTTTT
>KE371396.1:105187-124086 GCA_000418225.1 Zizania latifolia | reverse complement strand
CGCTCCTCCTCCCGCCTCTACGCCTGCCTCTCCTGTGCCGCCGTCTTCTGCCCCACCCACGCCGCATCACACGCTTCCGCCTCCACCTCCACCTCAGGCCACCAGATCGCCGTCGACGTCGACCGCGCCGAGCTCTTCTGCGCAGCCTGCGAGGATCAGGTCTACGACCCCGACTTCGACCACGCCGTCGTCCTGGCCCAATCCTCTTCCCTCCCTCTCCCCTCAGCTTCTGCCTCCCCTTCCCCTGCTCTCCGCAAGCGCCGTCGCGTAGACTACCGAGCCTGGGCCCCAGATCCGGCCGAATTCGCGCTCATGAGCTCCGCCGATCCCACCACCTCCGCATCCGCCGCCGCGCCCGCGGGGCTGCGGGGGCTCAACAATCTCGGCAACACATGCTTCATGAACTCCGTGCTCCAAGCTCTCCTGCACGCGCCGCCGCTCCGGAACTACTTCCTCGGCGATCGGCACAATCGCTTCATCTGCCCGCGTCGCACGCCCATGAGACGTCGTTCAGCCGACGCCGACGACAAGGCCGCATGCCTAGCGTGCGATCTCGACGAGATCTACTCCGCCGCCTTCTCCGGGGAGCGCACGCCCTACAGCCCCGCCAAATTCCTCTATAGGTCTGCATCTCGCGCTCTGTTCGCATTGTTGGTTGATGTTATCGTGTGTCTTCAGCAACGTGCTGCCTTTTTTAATACCGTGTTCGTTGCGTACTGGGAAAGTTCAGATGAATCCGTTATGAAATGGGTGTGTGATGTATTGTAACTGTCTGGGAGGGAGTCTTGTTTGAGATTGGATTGTAATCAGTCTCTTGCAAATGATAGTGGTGTAAGCTATGCCTTGGAAATGTTTGAACTTTCAAGTAGATCATGGTTATGTAGATTGCAATTGGAACTATGGGATGATGTGAGCAAGACATGCAACTGAAGGGGCAAGATCTGCTCCGTATGTTTTGCTAGAAAGGGTACTTGCTTCACGCTTGGATGCACATGACCTGATTGATGAAATGCCAGCATATGTAGTGTACAAGATAAGGTTCTTAGGTTGTCATATGGCCGTAAGTACATTTGGCATGCTTACTATTTGTTAAGCTGATCATGTATCAAGTGCAACTACTCCAAATGCATAACCAGCTTTCTGTTAACTCCTCAAACCATCTTCTTACCAGGTGCATTTGAAGCTATCTGCTCTATCGTTGGATATGACTGAGTCATATGAATTAATTGCATAATTTTTAAGTTAAGTTTTGTGCAATGACAACATATATTGCTGCTGCAAAGGATAGTGTGCATGTGGCAGGTACATAAGTTATTGCTAGTATTACTGACACTTTAGCAGGGTATATTATTTTAAAAAAAACTTAGCATCTATTCTTACAATTTGGTCATTGTGATGCATTTGTTTATATCCTATAGGTATTCAGCAAACTATTGTCATGATAGTTTGAAACTGTTTAGATATATGAAGTCTTTTTTGTGCTGCCCATCTGGTTTGATGAACATGGCACAACAGTATATCATACTGGTTGTTTATTCTGGTTCATGATTAATGTGTTTGATTTTCTTCTGATTATTATCATTATGGCTTCTTAGTTGGTGGCAGCATGCATCAAACCTTGCAAGCTACGAGCAACAGGATGCACATGAATTTTTTATCTCCATCCTTGACCATATCCATGAAAATATAAAGGATGATCAACACAAATCACATGCCCAAGGTAGTTAGCTTCTCTCCTGCTACTAATTGAATTAAAGGTTTTCCATATGTTGCACTGATATGTGAACAAAAGAAGAGTTAAAGATCATATTTTTATTCTGAACAGTGAGAAGGTGTACCCTTGAGCTATAATTAGCCTGAATTAAGATAATGACATATTGTGCATAAGTTTGACACATATTGTGTATGCAGAATACATAACAGTATTTTTTTGTGAAGTAAACAATGCATCCAAATCCATCTGTTGCTGCTTACCTAGTAAAAATTTGCGGCTGCCTTTGTTCTGATTTTACTTGTCGGTCCTACTTTACTTTAGAGGACGACCCTACAATAGGTTCCCCACCCGAAAAGGCAAACATGAGAAGGGATAGAATTATAGAAAAGAGTAGCCCTGTACTATGTAGACTATGGGGTCAGACCAATGTTTTTGGAGGCAGTGGAGAAAATAATCGGTCTGACTTTTGATGCGCTGAACTATGATTTATCTTGAGGCAATGTGCTGTTATATCTCTAACCGTCATGTGTAATTTTGCTCCTAATAGGCCATGGAGATTGTTGCATTGCACACCGGGTATTTTCTGGCATCTTGAGATCAGATGTCACCTGCACACATTGTGGGTTCACATCAACAACTTTTGAACCCTGTATGGATATTTCCCTAGACTTGGATGCTGGATATAACAGTTCTTTTGGTGTTGCAAACCCAAAGCTATATGTGCGGAACGGAGAAAGAAGCTCAGGTGGCACGAATGCCAAGCTATCAACGCTCATGAGATGTTTGGAGCGGTTTACAAGGGCTGAGAGATTGGATGCTGAACAGAAGTTCTTCTGTGAACGTTGCAAGGAGAGGCAAGAGTCCCTGAAGCAAATGTCCATTCGGAGGCTTCCATTGGTTTCCTGCTTTCACATAAAGAGGTTTGAGCATTCATCAGTTAAGAAGATGTCAAGGAAGGTTGATCACTGTTTGCAGTTTCCTTTTTCTCTTGACATGGCACCATATCTATCATCCTCTATTCTCAGAAGCAGATTTGGGAACCGCATATTTCCATCAGAAGCTAGCGATCCAGATTCAGTGTTTGAATTTTCATCAGAATTCGAAATATTTGCGGTGATCACGCATAGTGGTAAACTGGAAGGTGGCCATTATGTGACATATCTCAGGTTAAACAATCACTGGTACAAATGTGATGATGCCTGGGTAACCAGAGTTGAGGAGCATATTGTCAGAACCTCTCAGGCATACATGCTCTTCTATGTGCAGAAGACACTTTACTACAAGACTTGTGAAAGAGCAACTGCGGTCTGAATTGTAATGAGCATTGATGGCATTACTCTGATCCACCTCAAAATATAGCCATCAGAAGTTCAGTTCAGAGAAAAAATGCAGAGAAAAAATGCATATCATTTAGACAGACATCAAGGCAGATGGCGGCTGAAGGTTTTTTGGCATTTAATGACCCATGGATTTAGTTGACTGAGTTTTTTTGGCAATTTTCACAACAGCCAGTAACCCAAAGGAAGAAGGTCAAATTTACGTGCTCAATTATCTTATTACCTGATTAACGGGTTTCTTGTCGATCATACTCATAAAAACTGGAAGCATTCATTGGTTGTGAGGGTGCTCTAACCCCAATCATGCATGCTGGTATTTAAGATTGGATTGAGCAAGGGGAGAATTGGAATATGTAGAAATGAGACTGAGACAAAAGGGAACCTAATTTTTTGATGTGTTCCTTTCAGTAATTGAATGCCATCTCCACTAAAGGTAGTCTCGATACCGGCCATTCTGTCTCAAACCATTCTCCTCTCGATTTTGTTTTGTTCTGCCTGTACTCCATATATGAGCTAAAGATATAGAGAGAATAATTTCTGACAATCTTTGCTTTCGCTCTTTTGCTCTCGTGTTATTCTGTGCGCTGTGCATTTTGCTACCTCGCAGTTTGTTCCTGGCAAGCAAATCTCCCTTCTGGAACTCAGCTAGCAATGCCTGGCATCTCGATTTTTATACAGTATTAACCCCTGCTTCGTGTGTCTTCAGCTGTATGTTGCGTGAATTGTACATTTGGTTCAGATGGAGATGATGGGCCAATAATGTAGTAACTATGAAATAGCTTGATATACACCCCTATATAATTCGGCAACCTTAAGTCCTGAGGCTATACAGAGGAAGCTTGGCCTGTAATTCGGCAACTTAAGTCTTAAGGCTATAAAGAGGAAGCTTGATCCTGTTTGGGAACCAACAGAAGTGAGAGAAGAAGGTTTCCACTGTCTTCTATCGTGTGTCCACTTATTCACTTGCCCTCACACTAAACCTGGTAGTGCAAGAATTTACACCAACGATTAGCAATCTGGATTCCAATAGCCACCCAGATTAGTTATGAATGTTTCTTTATAAATTCTGAGAAATGTACATTTCTATAAATTAGAAAATAAATAAAAACCGACTGAAGTCTATTTTTTGTAAATTCTGAAACGAAAAATATATTTCAATGAATTAGAAAAATAAAAAAAATCTCCAGCCGGCGCGGCGCGGCGCGGTTTCGACGTAGACGACGGCTGACAAGCGGATGGCACGGCCCGCACGACGCTTTGCGATGCGTTTTCCCACAGCGCGCCGCGTGATGCGATAGCGATGATGGGTAGGCGGCCCAACGACGCAGCGGCCCTCTCCTCGGTGCGCACACGCAGCTCAACCGATCGGCTGCTTACCTCGGGCCGCGCCTTCTCCCGTCTTCCAGGACGGAATCGTAGGCTTGGCCACCGCTGCATTCTCCGGCGTTGCGAGAGCGGACAAGGACGGTGGTCTGGTCTCTGCGTGCATTCTCCGGCCCGGCGTTGCTTGCCTCCTCGGAGCAAGTCAATCGGTAGGGTGCACTGGGGGCTGGAGCGTGCCGCCGACACTAGCCACATGCTCACTTGTAACAAACATGTGCTACATATACATCCACAATAATGAGCTACTCTACCTTAACAGACCGATCCCTCTGCAAGTAGGAGCTATGTGACTGCACAATGCCACTAGATCGAGAGCCTCGAGTTAGACCAAGTGTCATATAGCTTATATTCAATTTAGTCTTGGTTTATAGTCTACGTTAATGAACATTAAGCTGTTCGGTTATATAAAATTTCTAATAATGTCAATAGTCAAATAATATTTGACTATTTGTTTTCTAATTACCGTGAAATTTTCAGGGATGCTCATATTTGGTATAAAACAGAAGAAAAAGAAATAAATCGATATATCATTGACGAATGATATGATGGATAATCCAATTTTAAGTTAAGAGTCCATAAAATCTAAAATAGAGACAACTTTTATTTTATACACTAGAAATCTAGTGCGAGAATTTAAATAAGTGGGTAAGCTAGTTCATTTTTTAGCTTTATAAAGCTTGTCGTCGAAAAAGCTAAAACAAACACAGATCTCTCGCATAGCTTCTGACAGGTGGGCCCATGTCGCCCCCCCACGTGAACGCGCGACGACGCTACGTGACAACTGGGCGCAGGCACGCACGCGGGCCCCCACTCGACGTGGACAACGTCGTCCCGACAGGTCAGCCCCCATGCAAAGCGAAACCCCGCGGAGCCACGGAACAGCGAACACACGGCGGAGTCTGGGGCCGTCAGCGTCGCCGCCGCACGGACCGCCTCGCGTTCCACGCGGCGCAGCTGATCCCGAACCCCGTGCAAACACCTCCTTGTTTAGTTGTTTCCCCCACGCAAGGCAGCCCGCTTTACGGACCGCGCCCCCCGGATCTTCTGCGCGCGATCGGGCGTCCGGACACGCCTGCAAAGCACGCACGCATCATATATCGAATGGTTGGTCACGCACTCACGTAGTGTAGATCACCACACGCTATATTATACCTGTATTGCACGCTTGATTATAGATCGCTGATTAATTGACATTAGCACGACGACGTACTGAAAATATTAATACATCTTGTCAGCAGCTGGACGGAGATATGCAAGTCGATCGTACGGTACTACCTGGTGATCTGAGCACATCATTTAAGCTAATAATTAAGCATCCGGCCGTCTGTTGCCACTGTACTGGCTGCAGTCGTACGCACAGCCTCTGTTAACCCTGAAGAGCAAAGTTTGAACTGATGAAAGTAGCTAGAAGAGACACCGTAGCAACCCGTCGGCCGTATCGTGTGTTCACCAGTATATACCTGCATTTGCATTCGCCTCATGGACCAGTGGAAGAAGAAGAAGAAGATCTTGAAGCAGGCCAGTCACAGCCCACTGCCAGCCATAGAAAAGATGCGTTATAGCTAGCTAGCATGCATCTACGTACGTACAAAGGATAGATGGATGGATGGATGTGAGAAGTCGACGTCGAGCATAGCATGCATGCATATATATGTACGTATAGTACACCAGTACTGTTAGCTAGCAGTGACAAAGAGATGCAAAGGTTTGAAGCAGTAGATAGAAAAGACGACTCCCCTGCACGATCGGGCGCCCTAGCTAGCTTTAATGCAGCCTTTCTTTTTCTGTCCCTTAAAAAGCTTGCTTGCTGCCTCGATCGCTACTCCATTATCCTCTTCACACCATCACATGTTCATCTACTCCTCACCGGCTTGATCTCGATCCCTAGCTCTCTTGTTGATCTCGATTCGTGGAGAGGTTGGTAGCTAGCTAGGTGGATAGGTATTAGCTCGTCGACGGCATGGAGTCTCACGCGGCGCCGGGCGGGGTCATGAGCTCGCCTGGCACGGCCTGCGTGGACACCGACATGACTTTCGTGCAGGCCGACCCAGCGACGTTCCGCGCGCTCGTGCAGAAGCTGACGGGAGTGCCGGGAAGGAAGCCGGCGGCGGAGAAGGTGCTGCAGGCGCAGGGGGACGCTGCCGTCGCGCAGCAGCAGGCGCCGCCGAGGCGGCCGAAGCTGAAGGAGAGGAGGCGCGCGGCGCTGACCAGGCTGGAGCTCTTGCGACCGCTGCCGCTGCACTACAGCCATCACCACCACAGGCTCATGCCCTCGCCGGTCTCGCCCATGGACGCCTATTTCCTGGCCTCGTCGTCCTCCACCTCTCTGCCCTCGTCGTCCTCCTCGCTGTCGCCGTCGCCACCGGCCTCGTCGTCGTCGTGCGGGGTGGTGATAACCAAGGAGGAGGAGGAGAGGGAGGAGAAGGCCATCGCCTCCAAGGGGTTCTACCTGCACGCATCGCCGCGGAGCGCTGCCGGCGACGGCGAGAGGCCAAAGCTGCTGCCGTTGTTCCCCGTCCACTCCTCCAGGAGCTCCTCCTTGGCAAGATCTTAATTAATCACCCTTTAATTACTTATTAGTCACCTCAATTAATCCCAGCGTTGCTACCCTTAATCCTCTGTGGCTCTGTACCACCAAACTACATGTATCAATTAGATGATCCATCCCATGCTACATCCATCGGTGGTTATTGATTAGGTTTTGGTCACTTAATTAATTAACTCAATCTCTACTTTTCAATCTAATTAAGTAGCAATTATTTTTAGACAGACTAATAATATAAAGAAATCACTTAGCTGTCTCTTATTAACTATGTAAGTTGATTATATGATGTTATTTAGATAACCGGGGCTCATTAATTATGAGCACATTAACAAAAGAGCAAACATGGTAAAAATCAAGTTTTTATATATCTTTTGATTTTTTTAAAAAAAATTGAAACGGAGGAAATAGTTTGCTATGTTTAATTCCATTCAATAGAAGCTTCAAAGCATGTTCATGAGCAGCAGTAGTTATCGCGTTCTTTTGCATGCACGAACTTGTCATGTACTCATGTACCGAGTCCACTCGCGAGAGGCACGAAAGTTGCGCATGCTGTTGTTCAAAGCAGTTTCTGCGTAAGTTTCGGGCAGATCACCCAAACTGATCTTGTGATCATGTCATGTTTGGTCACAAAAAGTTGGGAGAGGAATCGGATGCCAACGTCAAGTTATTCGCCTCAGCTTGCAACAACTCGACTATGCTATTATACACGTAACTAGGGGTAGAGCCACACGTATAAGTGATCATCTAAAAAATAAATCAGCATTTAGTAACTTATATCGATCATATATACACTGTTAAAATCGAATATACAGTTCAAAAATCAATTTATAAGTTGTGAAGTCTACTTTATATATCATCTCTTATTTTCGCTAGCTCTATCCTACATGTAACTACATACCTTATAGTGACTACCATATAGGGGCCCATGGAATTGTGGCAAGGAATATGTTGTTATACCAATCGATGTATAAATATGCAAAAGCCAAATATATGTAGTCACGGACGACATGCCGTTTCTATGCAGATCGTTGAACTATCCGTGCCGTTAAGATTCGGATGCGTACGTGATGCATTGATTATGGTTTTGTGTGACAAAACGGAGTACTCTTTTACCAGGTTAATTGGAGTGTGTATTTAACCATAGCAATTACCAGATATCCCCTAAAACTCGGATGCCATATCCATATATTATATTGTATATTGTATTATTAAGACATGAGAAAAGAAACAATCACGTTCACTTTAGAAACATAGAAATTACCATGTTAACTGAAGAAAAAAAATCTAAAACGTTCAATCGTGACAGGTCCAGATTGATTGATAGCTAAAGATGTATAGAAAATATAATATACTTTGATTGAATTATATAGCAACTACGGTTCAAATAAATTTACACAGAAAAATTAGCAAGCTGAAATAAAGACCGAAAATTATTCTTGTATTATCTAGAAAAATGTAGTACATAGTAAGCATCGAGTTGGGAAAATGGGATCCGAATCTTTCGCACGTAAGCAGGCATAACTCATAAGAGCTCAGCCCACGCATGCACTGCACACACCGGCGGGGCCATAGGAGGCAAACGAAGCAAAGCTGATGTACATGCACAACCTGCAATAAATACCACATTTCTTCTCACAATCAGTACAGAGCCGAGTGCCTCTCCCAACCGGAATCCCGTGACTAGTTAGCTCGATCGCTGCACCAAAATTAACTTCTACCGGCTATTTTACAATATAATAATGCTTAGAGTTTATAATTTATGTTAAATATAGCAAATTAGTAGTCATAGAAGACTCATACTATACCAGACTTACTCTCACACCGAAAAAGATAGTATTTCATTCATACCATAATATAATAAATTAGTGGTACTGTTTAGATTCGTTGTACGATAAAATATCAAATACAATGTTAAGTTGCTATATCATAAGATTGAGAATATGTTTTTTATTTATCTTTTTAATATTAATGCTCAATCCTAAAACTTCTTGTATTTTAAGAAAAATGTAGTATTAATTAAGAGTGCAGACACACACGTTCATGCTGTCATGCCAATGCCATGCCGATCTCTGATCTGATCGGCCTGCAGGCTACGAGTAAATGGGCTCATCGACTCGAACGTCATAAATAAAAAAGCTACTGCTAGCAAGCTGTTGCAGCTACCAGCATGGCACAGCATGCGTAGCAAGAGGCAGCAGGGGGGAGTATCTCTGAATCTATATCTATCGACCAGTCGGTGCAGAACAGCAGAATTCAGGCCTTCAGAGGTCAATGAAGCGAGCAAGACGGGAGGATATCAATGCGTCGTGATGCATGCAGGAGGAGAGTAATGGCTGGCTATTGGCCAGGCGTTCAATGGATGCATGCTGCTGCCATCTAGCTGAGTTGACCTCGTAAGGTATGGTACAGGTGTCTGCCACTGCTGCAGCTTAACTGTAAACCAATTCACGTCTGGTCTGCTGCTGCTCTGTTCTGCCAATTTTTTTAAATAATATTTTTTTTACGAAGTTACAATTCTGGTAGTTCAATTCAAAAAATTATAAAGATAGGCCTCTATCGATAGTTGAAGTGTTGATAGGGGGCTTATCGACACCTCAGGTGTCGAGATTCCCCAGCGTCGATAGAGGGTGAGCAGTATCGACACTTCAACTGCCGATAGGAGAAAATCCTCCCTCTGTCGACACCACTCGACCCCTGTCAATATCTAATGTGTCAACAGGAGGAATCTCAACACCTCAAGTGTCGGTAATTTTTTGAATCAGGGTATCAGAATTATAATTTTGTCAAAAAGTATTATTTAAAAAATTTCAGCTCTGCTCCGGTAATTTTTTGAATCAGGGTTTCAGAATTATAATTTCGTAAAAAAAATATTATTTAAAAAATTCCAGCACTGCTCTGCAGCAGCTTAACTGTGAAAAAGGTTGCTGTCGCCCGTAGCCTGGTGGGCATCCAAAGACCACAATGCTGATCCTAGTTTAAGCAGAGAAGTCATAGAAATAAATTTAACAGATTGCTCCAACTGCATTTTGCAGTCATAAATCCTCATGGTAGACAACTTGGCTGGTGCAAACCACAAAAGAATAATGGTGATCTCGACGTTGAAACATCTGCTACTATATCCTAGTATGATATTCTGTCACACAATACACACAACACAAAAAAATATTTTATTCAGCGCTACTGCTGCTACCCCAGATTACAAAATTTATTACAGAAGGGCATTGCGGAAAGCTTTGTACAGTTTCACAACATGCTCGCTCATCTGAATACGGTAAAACTTCCATACCAAGCGTCTAAGCTAAGTAATTAAGCGATGCGTTTCTTACAAAATATGGCGGATCTCAAAAAGTTCTACCTTGACCTTAGCTGACAGAAGTGCAAATTGACTGCTGGGAGTAGAGACCTTGTATGGGATTCACGAAGTGCTGCTTGCTTCTCCTACGTTTTGAGACTACTGTAAATCCTTCTGTATCCTTCTCGCTTTTAGGTACCACGGCGGCCTTCTGCTGTTTATCGAGCTCTTTGCGACCTGACGAGGTCTTGGTTATGCTGCTGCTCTGTGCACTACCAGCTTCTTCTGATCCACTTGGTTTTCTGCCCAACCCAGCTCCAGTGGAACCTAAGCTATCATGCACCGACTTGACAATGAAACTGAGCAAAATCTGTCTTGCCAGCTCTGTTTTGCATGAGTTTCTCATGGCATCTTTCCCTTTGTTATCCTTTCCTTTACCTAGATTGATGTTCTCAACTTGAACTTCCTTTTCTGCTGCAGGCATACCAACATTTACATCATCCGGTGTCTGCGATGCCAACCTCTGATGCACTGAATCAGCGACAGAATCGTCGGCCCTAGGTTCTCTGTTAGCCGCATCAGGTTGTCGCAAAGTTTTCACAGGCACAAATTCTGCAGCATGGGGATTCATCATGGTTGTGGTGGAGTTGCTACCCTTCATAATAGTGCTCTGGCTGTGGGCATAACCCTGTTTCCTTTGGAAGGTTTGCCCAGTACGATAGTACAAGGTGGACCTAGGACCACAGGGTACTCTAGTATCAATGGCGTGAGGGAGAATCTCCATTGCTTGACTTGGTATTGGCTGAAGAACAGCGCTAGCATCATATATTTCCACTGTACTGTAAGGGTGCGACATTGATAAGAGTGATCCAGGATTGAATGGAGGCGCTGAAGCTGAAAGTTTGCTTCCACTTGTTTTCTTAGGTGCCGTTGGGCTTCCATCGCTGTTGCTGTCCGGAGCTTTCTCTTCGTGACTGATTTCCTCCGGTTCACTTGAAAGAACTTCTTTGCAGTTGCCGTTATTTGGCTTTTCCATTTCTTCATCTGTTAACTTCCTATCTTCCTCCTCGGATGACAGTATTAGATCAGTATTTTGTCCATTATCCTTCTCTTTTGCTTCCTTCTGTTCCAAAATCGGTTTGAAGACTGTGCCAGGGGGTGACACTGCTACATCTTTGTATGATACCAACTTGGAAGTTATAGTAGCTGGCCTGTTAATTCCTGAAAGCTTTGTCCCTCGTTCTGGTTTAGACGTAGCATTGAAAAACTTGTCTTCAACAATGCTGGAATCCCCATTCACCTTGTCAGTTTTTAAAAAGCTGCCAAATGAGAGCTGGGTAGAAGAGTTTATAACATCTTCTTTATCTCCTTTTGTTTGTGGTTGTACACCAGTCCTATAAGCAGAACCTGCGCGGCCATCTTCCAAGCGATCAACCATTAATTTAGTGAGAGTTGGCCTCCTGCGACTGCTTTTCGTCCGTACATTTGCAGATCGCCCTCTCAAATTAGCTGCTTGCCACCCTTCATCAGAATACTCTTCAGGTGATAAAGGATCTGCTTGCTTCCGCTCACCATGGACAGCATAATTTTCTTCTGATACGAATGGAGGGTGTGCCTCCAATTTTATTTCTTGAGATTCCTCTTTGTTTTCTTCAAGAGGAGACCCTATGGCATGATCAAAGTTCTCCTTTTCTTCAACTAATTCACCTTGATGGGCTCTGGTATTATTCTGCATTTAATACTAAATGTGGTGAAAAGGAAAGTAAGAGGTAATAATGGTAAAATAAAAGGCCCACATAATGTTTAGGCAACAGAAGCACCTTTAAGTAATAATTTTCACAAGAAAAATAAATGAATTTTCCCCTCAAGTGATTTACGAACCATGTATGGAGAAATGAAAACCCAAAGGAGGGGCCACATATCTGATTCTTTGGTTTTTCAGGAATAGACTGGGCCTCGAACCCATGACAACAACAACCACAATATTATTCTTTACCGCTATGCTATATGGGCTCCCTATCCATGAAGTACATTAGACAACGAATGATCAAATGTCTGTATGTAAAGAAGCTAAGTTCCTAACTAAGAAGAAAATGTACTTACAGTTGATTGTTAAGTTAATAGGTTGAACTGGAGGTAGATGCCTGCCATTGATTAACTAGGTGTCTTATCTAAATACATAGGATTATGAGCTTATCCCTCCATAGTTCATGGTCCAACAATGACTGACGAGTACCCAACTTTGCTGAGAACAGCTTGGTAATGGTTGTTATGTCAGTCATGGCTCATAACCCTATACCAGTTCCATGAACTGGATAGGGATTGCTCGCTTGCTGCCCAGAACATTTCAATTAGTTCATATATACCATACCATCCAATATTGAAGTTATTGTTCCAATTGTCTTCTCATCTAGACTTTGCATGAATACTGATGGCATCATGCCCAATGTGCACAGATCTCTCCTCACTAACATAACAGCATAGTTTAACAATGGCAACCTTGAAAGGTAAACATGCATTGCTCCTAACGATATTCAAACAATAATAATTTAGAAAAGTAGACATATGTTACAATCACCTTTGCACGCCTGCACTTCCTTTGCACATCCCTCTCTTTTCTTTCCTGGTCCGGGCTTATGTAGTCAAGTAGATCTGATACACTGGAAAGATAGATGTTTCAATCCAGATCAACACAGTTAACAATTGATAATTCACAGTTTATTCATACCTAAGATGTCCTTTGCTTGCAATAGATGAATCAGGTTTTGGGATGCCTCTTCGGGCAGCCTCCTGTTGTTCTAATGCTTTCGACTCAAAATACTCTAGCCATGCAGCAGCATCCTGCAGATTGCAGAAAGAAAATTATAATGTATAACAATCCAAGAGAAAATAGGAATGTTTGGACTAAGTGTTGCATATTTTCCGAAAACCAACCTGAGTTCGCAGGTCATCTTGTCCTAGTTTCTCCTGAAGTATCTGTAAAGTAGTTTGTTCATGTTGAACACTCAGGGAGTATGCATCCATCATTGAGAGGGCTATGGCTATGGCATGGTAGCTAGCAGCAGTCTGTTTGTTCAAAGAAATGAATTGTAAATTAATGTTAATTAAGTCACAGGATCATATGCATAACATATATTTCATTGAAGTTTATTTACATATATCATGGCAAACAAATTGAAATATGTATAGAAAAGGTGGTGCTTCTGTGGGTCTAGACACCAAAACAAACCCTTCCTTAAAGACAAAGAAGTCATCATGGTATGGGTGCTACTGAAACAATATATAGTTTTGAAACTTGGAATACATGATAGACAACTTGAAGAGTTAATTGAAGGAAACGTGAACAATCAGGCGTGGCCTTTTAAGGACAGTAATGGTGAATGGCTAGAGATATTACAGCTACATAAAAAGTAGGTTTGGATGGGCATAGTTATAGCATAAACAAGGCATTTCTAATGTACCAGATGTGTACAATATCACACATCCTTAATAAGACAAGCGTGCCAGTACTTCTGTAGAAATATTGGTGCAAGAGATACATACAACTGCAGTTTAGGTTAGATAACTAAACTATACATGGATTGATCTCACAAATATTGTAGCATAATGCACACCAATCAAGTCCAAGAAAAGAATTAGATTATTGTTTCCAGACAAGTTACCTTCAGCTGAAGTTATGAAAACATGGTAAGAAAACTATGTAATTTTGTTTACCTGTATGTGATCAGCTCCTAGCAGTCTCTTGTTACACTTCAGAGCTTCATGCAAGTACCTAAGAGCAACATGAACATTTCCCATACCTTCTTCCATCATAGCCACATTAATGTAGGTGGCAGCTGAATTTGGATGTGAAAGCCCACAAGAAAATTGGAGCAGATATAGTGCACGGTTGACATACCTTTAAGAGAAAAATATCATTAGGAATACAATAAGCACAAATAAAAAAAGATGGATGACAACATGTTGAAATACAAGTGCCAATCATGGGCCATAAGCCCATAACACAAAACAGCATGGTCCAAGTCCACTGGCTAGTACAGCGGTACAAATGATGTGGTACCCATTCTACAGCAATATATTTAATGCATGTGATGGCTAGAAATTAACCAGAATAATGACACTGTAAATGGCAGTGCCGCAGTATACCATTTATGAGCCAAGTCATGAATGTAGCTTTTGTGTTTCCACAATGAAAAACCTATAACACTTACTTTAGAGCCATTTCGATGTGTTGCAGACGATAGTAGAAGACAGATAAATCCCCATAACTCTTCATAGTTTCTGGGTGGTCAAGACCTAGCTCTCTTTCATTGATATCAAGTGCCTTCTGCTGATATATAGTTGCCTACAAAGGAAGAATAAAAGTCAAGTGAACATGCAGTTGCCGAGATTTCCACATCATGCAACAAGACAGGTCACTGTTTTAGGAACAAAGTAATCTTTTTCTTTTGCCTGCAGAAGCTGATATCCACAATAAACTTTGCAGCCTACGATAACGTTAATACTGGTGTGGCTTTTAAGCAAAAAAGATGTGCATAAAACTAGAGCATGCAGCAGACAGAATACAGTCAACCAACAACAAATTCATTGAAGTACCTGATTAAAATCTCCAGTATGATAAAGAACTACAGCAAGAAGGCTGTATGCATTGGCAGTCAGCCGATGGTATGGCCCGCAAACTGCTATGATTTTGGACAAGGCCTTCAACATAAAAAAAGAATAATAGTTAATAATGAAGATAGACTTTACTCAATCAAAGCAGGCAGAAAAATATTTCATCACAGATCTTAAATAGTGTACAGAAGAAAGGCCGATTACTGCATACCTTTGTTCCATAATTGACAGCATCATCAAGTTTTCCTTTATCCAAAGCCATCTTAGATGACTCTAATAAGTTTCGGCCATCAATAGATGAGTACACCATATGCTGTAAGAAACACAATGACAAAGCAGGCCTAATCAATAATTAATCCAAGTGATGGGAAAAAGGACAGTACTAAGTCTTCCATTATTGTGCTACCTTGCATACAGGAATAATGTTAACAATGTCAGATTTCTCAAATGGGTTCGGGCTATTCATATCATAATCTCTCGCAGCCAACTCCAGTCCAAGCTGAGAAACAAACATATCAGTATACCTGTTCAGAAAATGAATACTGTGAATGTTTTCGAAACACATTTTACAATTGTACCTTACTGCAAAGCCCTCTCAGAATGATAAATTTCCGTAAGTGTGCAAATTCGTCTTTCAATTTCCAACAGTACCGTTTAGAAAGGAAACTCTCTACCCACTTCAATCGCAAATTATGTTCACTATGGGCATCTGCGTCATCACCATTTTCTAGTCTTGGACATCCTAGTAAAACGTTCAGAGTCTCAGCTATAGCTGCAGACATATTTTGCATGTCATCAACAGCTGCAATAACAGCTCGAATGATGTGCTTAAAGGATCTAATGATCATTTCATGTATGCATATTGACTGGATATGTGGAAGCTTCTCTGCTAGCTCTACCTGTTTTTTAAGAAAGAAAAAAGACAGGTTATTCTGGAAATTCCATCCAAGCCTAGAAGCAAAAGTTATCAGCATAAATTTTCACTCACCACACGCCCTAAGGAGCTCATATTAAGACCCCTTGCGTGCATGAAATCGGTCATGGTTCTTCCATCCACAGGAGAAAGTTCAAGGGAAGCAAAATCAGCCACCTGTGAGTATTTTATTCCAAGACAAAACTAACTGTTTATTATGGGCATCAAATAATATTTAAGAAAGTTATACTAAAAATATTTAAGAAAGTTTAAAGAGAACATAACCCAAAAAAGCATTGTTTTTCCTCTCTACAATAACAACATTTTTTCCAGTATTGTAGTTTATTTGGACTTTGTGGTGCAAAATGTTGGTGTTGATGAGGTGTATTAACTATTTTTGGACTTTGGGATGCAAAAAACAACTATTTGTTTTCAGAGAAGACAATGCTGACAAAAGGTTTGAAAATTTAAATGAGGTTCTCCAAATAGACAAGGCAAGGCTTACCAGCTTTGGAAGTGCAGTATCATCATAGAACTTATGGGCCATCATAGTGAGCTCTTCAAGGGACTAGAACAAGAAATAATAAAGTTAGGTAATAGAGCAACAAAATTACCATCAATCCATCATATTCCTAATTACTGGAACACAATGATGTACTTCTGCTATTAGATCATATTCCTAATTACTGGAACACAATGATGTACTTCTGCTACTACATCATATTCATAGTACAAGGTTTGTAGTGGAAATTTTGACAAATTTTAGAACTTTAATCCCAAGAAAATAGCACGTTTGAGCTTACTGGACATCAAATTTAATTCTCCAAAAACATATAAATTGATGAACTGTATAATTAAATTACCTTTTGATTAAATCCAGCTCCTAAACTCTTAAGGCGACCAAAATCATCCTCAGACATTAGTGTGCTAATATCAGTCTCCTTATTGTTTTCACTAGATTCTTCCATGTCATTTATGACTGAGCAGTTATTGTCAGATTCTTCCTTCTCAGACATAGCACCATCAACATGACATTCTTTCTTTTTAATCTTCCTTAGTTGTTCAAAATGCTTACCAAGACCTTTGACAGCTGGCTCTTTTTCAACATTTCCTACATTTTTCATGCTATCCTCAGATGCTGGAGAATCCTTCTTCTGCAAGTGTTGCAGCCAGGAGGACCCAAGTTCCCATCTGATGATTCTAGGATTATTGCCAGGCATGTTCTCCAGCTTCATCAAGCTGTCTTCAAGTACTCTGCGCGCTAGTTTCCTTGCATGATTATCAACATGAGACTTCGGAGTACGACACTGAGTACTAGAAGCGATGTCTGAGCTGACAATTTTCGGCAGTGGTATTCTTAGACTGAAACTCACAAATACACAGATACATACAGAGAGAGGTGTCAATGGAATATTATTATGTGCCCAGAGTAAGAAAAACTAGTTAAAGGTAAACATTATTTTCTCTAGTGATGAACAAGTATATGAATAACCAAGTACATTTACATGAGAACATATACAGACCTGTTAATGTTCAAGGCATTAGAACCTCCATCTGGAAGATCATCTATGTCAACATTCAAAATTCCATCAAGATGATCACAGACATCACCGGTTTGTTTGCCACTATTTCCGTCCTTTGCACGCCCTGAAACCTTCACTGTTGCTGTATATCCACAATGTTTAACAATAACCACTCCAAGTGATGAAGTGTCCTGGATGGTAATCATGTTGATGGAAATTGGAAGTTAATATTAAGCGCACAAAATTATTTTGAAAAAGAGAGATGAAAGTAGCACATAATCACCTTAACAATGACACTTTCATCAGAAGTTAAACCTTTTATAAGATTTCTTTGTGATACATCCATAACACTGTTTCGGTCAAAAGCAACTCCATCAACTTTGTCCTCCAACTTCAAACTAGCATCAGCCTGATCCTTCTTTACGGTTATATGCAAGTCACCAACATGTTCCTCGATTGCTAAAGAACCATCTGGACCAGTTTGTTGACTAGTTGAGTTCACAGATAGATCAATAAGTCGTCGTATTGTTGATGCAGCTCTAAAAATTGATGTATCCACAAAGAGATTGTGTAAAAGGAAAGCCTTCCGGTCTCTGATCACCCTCTCATCCTCAGTTTTGCATGGCATTCTAGCCAAAACAGAAAATTCTTTTGTCCATCGTCTTCGGTCATATTTTCCATCTCGTCCACTTCCACCCCCATTTCCACCCCAATTCTCATCCTCAACCGGCAATGCTGGGCACATTGTAGTAGAATCCAGATATATAGGAGGAATAAGCCATGTGTTTGCACGAAATCCATATGGTAGATTCCCAAACTGGAGATGCAACAAAAATTCAGAATTTTACTTGATTCAATCTACACCACAAGGGGGAAAAAAGGAAAAAGCATTTGCTATAGCCACCTTGTTGTGATCCAGAAAAGCTTTCATCAATGCGTCATATGCCTGTGCACAATAAATTAACAGTTATCACTATCAGAAAGTTCTCCTTTATCGTAAGTGAAGGGGATGTGTGGTTAAACGAAAACAGATAGGAGTAGAAAGTAAATTGAGCACAGCATAGCTAATGTAACAAACATGAAGGATTCATGGAGCTTACATTGGCAAATGCACTGCTAAGCTGTTGCAACAAATCCACCAATGAATGGCTAATGGTATGTGGCTTCCCTGCCAAGTAGAAACCCTTGATTGAAGCAACAATCTGCAGAAGCTTCCCATTGCAAACTTTCACCTGGCAGCATATCAACTTGGTCAGTGAGATGCATGGTTATAGACTCGTCCTGGAGATGGCTACTGCAGATCAAACGAACCGTAGTGTTCTGAGAGAGCGGAGGAGGAAGAGGGGGAACACACCTCGATTTCGAAGTAGTCGCCTTCCTGAGAAGCGCCATCGCTCTCCTTCCTCCTGATAACTGCACACCGCAAGCACGCGTCAGTTTAATCCCCAGTTCAGCCATCGCACGAGGAGAAACGCAATGCAGCATTCGTCGTACAGTGTACAGGCGGGGTGAGGTGGGCGAAGGAGAGGAAGTCGTAGAACTCCCCCAGCCTGGGCGGCGGCTGGATGGCCGCCATGT
>KE371396.1:94669-105107 GCA_000418225.1 Zizania latifolia | reverse complement strand
GGGCGCGCGTGCTTTGACGACCTGTGCTTGGCGCCGTCGCGGGGCTTGGCGAACGCGGTGGTGCAGGCCACGATGTCCAGCAGCCGGCGGACGTGCGCCACCGCCGCCGCCTCCGACGCGTACCCCTCTGCACAAAAAGCCCATGATCTACATTAGCTTCAGAAAAATCTAGGCCTAACTCCCATTTTTCTGGGCCAAATTGCACAAAAACCCAGCAGTAGCTGCACTGGCCCATCAACTCTGGATGGACAAAATTGCGACAAATTTCCCTTTTTGGCCATCTATCTCACAGAATTCTTCGATCACTTCTACCGTGACATATGAACCCAATAATATGTCAGAGCCTACTGAGATAAAGCCACCGTGAAGTCGATGTAGAGGAATAATTCCCCTATTTCACTAGATTGACAAAATTTCTTCAAACAAAATGCATATACAGAATACGCGTGTATTTCTACTCATTTTTTGCATACACTAATTATAATATTGTTTTATAATTAAGTTATTAGTATGCAGTAATTTTAATCCTGCGTAGCAGGTACTGACCAATGAGTCAGTGACCACCAAAACACCAGTACGAACAATACTAACAAACCCGTCGATTCGTTGCAAGTTTGGTGATAAAATCGTTGGGAAACAAAAGCTTGGAGAATATGTTTCATGTGGATCAATCTGAGATACAGTAGTCGCCATTGTTTGGGGACAAAATTGGCCACTTGAGGTAGCACCCCACCCACCGCTGGTTCCAAGAGGCGTCCTTTTCTCCCGTTTCCGGTGGTACACGCAGGACAGGACAGGCCAGCAACCGGTGACCCCTTAGCTCAGAAGTTGGAGCAAATTAACTAGTCAAATCGTATAACAACTTGACCCATTTGGTTACAGGGATTAAACTTTAGTCCACGTTACATTGAATGTTTAGATACTATTTTGAAGTATTAAATGTAGACTAATTATAAAATTCATTCATAATCGGCGGATTATTCACGAGACGAATCTAATGAGCCTAATTGCGTCATGATTTGACAATGTGATGCTACAGTAAATATTTGATAATCATGGATTAATTAGGCTTAATAGATTTGTCTCGCGAATAATCCTCTGATTCTGCAATTATTTTTATAATTAGTTCACGTTTAATCCTTCAAATTGATGTCCAAGCATCCGATGTGACATAGACTAAACTTTAGTCCATGGAACCAAACGCCCCCTTAACAATGGACACGACTACGACCGGACGTACTAGACATAGACAGAAAAAATCAGGTAGAGACGTCTGATTTTGATCCCATATATAAAGCATAAGAAGTAGAAATAAATGAAATATTATTCATAATTGGTTAAAATATTATATATGTAACCAGTTGAAATAATTTGCGTTTCTAGGTTACATATTTTGAGAAAACACTACTAATATATTAGTGAAACATTGTTTAATATGTAAAGTTAGAGATAAGAGATAACTAAGAGATGGGTAAGAAAATAAAAATGAAGTGTTTTTTAGACAAATTTAAGTACTACAAATAGAGTCTTTTTAACAAAGAGAGTATAGTCCTTCCTATAAAGATTTTAATTTTAAGATATAATTAATAAATAAGTGTTGAGAGTAAAAAAACTAAAGTGTGTCTCATTAATACGAAAATAACATTGTAAAGTGGTAGATAATTAATAAGTAAGAGATATTAAAAAAAATAAAACCTTTTAATTTATAAACCGAAATTAGATTATGTAAAAATAAAGCATTTTTAGAACAAACTTAAAAAACTACAAATAAAGTTTTTTTTATGGAGTAATCAAAAACGGATGTATTTGAATACGAGACGTGTCAGACCAATCGATCAGCCTCGTACGGACGTGCGCCATAGTCAAATCGTTAAGTTCTATGCGGTCAGAAGTCGCCTTAATAATCAAATCAATCAGTCCAGCAGCAGCAGCAGCAGATCGTCCCCGGACTCGTCTCGGCATCGTTGTCTCGCCGGCACACATGCCACGACCATCGCAGCCACGTTTTGTTGAAAACGAACGCCGAACCTCACCGGCAGGCACGCACGCCGCCGCCGTGAAACGCTCGCTCGACGACGGCTAATGCGACGTCGGCGAAAGAGACGGACGTGGAAAAAGAACTAGCCAGCCACCTACCACTGCCACTCATCCATCCCCCCAGCCTTAGCCGCCGCCGCAATCAGCCATGGAGAGGCAGACAGACGACGCCACGGCCACGACGATCCGCCGTCTCGCGGCGACAAGCGACAAATCAGGCGGCAACTAAGTGCACTGTGTGTCCGTGTCGTCCCAATTCTGAACAAACGCATGTTCAGAGCTTGTGCTAATTCCTGTTTCCTCCCTCGAGAAAAAAAACCTGGACCGTTGGTTGATCGATCATTGATGGCGAATTATTTGGGCTGAACTGAAATCCTGGAACATGCTAACTACTGACATGCTAACTATTGACAGAGGGGAGGCACACTACACATGCACATACAGCACAAGTACTGAACTGAAGTGCATGGTTAATTTTTGTCATCTTGTATGTTGTTTCTACTACCTAAGCATCCAGCTAATTCTACCTTCTATTGCCAGCTACCCAGCCAAGTTTGGACAAAGAATGGTGTAAGGGCAAAAAAAAAAACCATGTGAAACATTCAATAGTGCAAACTGCCAAGCAAAAAGAAAAGAAAAGAAAGGAGAGGGAAATAAACAAAAGGAGCAAGGAAGAATGAAGGAAACATCAGCTAGCGTGCTGGTTCTTTCACCTTGGACGTACCTTCCACGATGGTGAGAGCGCAGGGTTTCAGCGACACGATTTCCACTCCGTCCTCCAGCCGTTGCCCGCGCGCCTGATCATACAAACACACACTTCACGAGTTCAGAATTCTTCACAGCTCACAGAGTTTCAGTCTCCCACGTATATTAATGTTACTGTACTCGAATTGACCCCAGGTAAATTCCAGAAGAGTAGCAAGAAGTTGCTGCTAATAATAACACTTTCATCCAAGAACTTAACGGAGTGGTAGCTGCTAGCACTGCAGCTGAATCATCAGAGGAGAGGCAGACATTACCACATGCGAGAGCGAGTAGTTTGTCAGGTGGCACGTCTCCACATTTGAGCCCAGCAGCTTCCTCACGTCCAGCACACGGTCAGTAGATATCCCCTAAAACACACCAGCACAAAAATGTCAGGCAAAACGTGTTATACATGCACACACAGAAGAAAAATGTTCATCTTTTTTTCTTGGGTGCACTGTTTCATTGCAAGGTCTAGTTCTTGGACTCATGTTAGTCATGTAAGCATGCAGTGTGGTGTAAGCAACTGGCTTGCAATGCAAATCAGTGCAAACAAAGACATCAGCTACAGTTCAGCTCTTGCTTGTCCTGTCCATTGCCCTTTCAGGTTTTTTTTGTGTTGATGTGCAGGGAGCATCCAGCTAATGCAGCCATGCATACCTTGAGTGTAACCTGGGATTCATAGGGAGTGGCAACCGTGATGTCTATGGCACTCGGCACAACTGCAAAACACAAGAAAACCCCGTGTCATACCAACTGTGAGTCTGTGAGTAAACATCAAATGGAGAGGGCGATATGCTGTCGAGGTGAAACTGGAACAGAGCCTGGACGAGTCTGCACAGATGAGCAAAATTTACCTCTCGCTCACAGACAGAATGCATGACTCAACCGCACGGTGTACGTTACGTTACACACACAAAGAAGAGAAAAGAACCAATCATTCCAGGTTGCTTGCTTGGAAGCGAACGAGGAGGATTCATGGAACAGGACGAAGGTGCAAAAAAGAAAAAGAAGAACTTGAGCGCAGAAAACGAAGAGAGATACCATCATACCAAGAAAAGTGTTTAAGCAGTAGCATAATCTCCCAATTCAGCAGTACGAACAGGCAACAAAAGGAAGGCAAAGCAAAAGGAGGAGGAATAAAGAAAAGATTACTGCCACTAATAGCTCATCATCTTTTACCCTTTACGCATGCAAAGAAGCGAGAAGCCGAGAACTCGAACGGCCACACAGATTACCGCAGCGGCGGGCCGGCGGCAATTCAAATGCTCGCAAGAACAAACTCATCAAGCGTCGACAAACCGACGACAACTCGAGGCACCAATCTGTAACCTGTATAAGTGTATAACATATACCTTTCTCCTCCTTCTTCCTCCTGTCGCCGCCTTTGCCGCCGCCGCCGCCCCGGCCCTTGCCACGGCCGGCCTTGGGGGCCATTGCGCCGGTCGCTCCAATCCAACCACGGAAATGGAGCGGCGGGAGGTTTAAGAAGCCGCAGCGATCGAGGAGGAGGCCGGCCGGAGAGCAGGGGCTAGCGAGGAGGAGGAGGGAGACCCGGAGACGGGAGAGACGGCTCGACGGAACGAGGCGAAGTGAAGCGAGACAGGGTGCGAGGTGAGGTAGGAGACGATGGGATATAGGATGTGCGGCCCGCGTGCGGCGCGGATCGCAACCCACGGATTTCCGTGCAATCCCGGCCACTCGTTGCGGCCTCGCCGATAGCGTCCGGTCACAGCCAGGTGGGCCCACGTTTCCGGTCACAGCCAGGTGGGCCCTCCCCCACACGGGGTCCGCTTCCTTCCGGTGCACCGTTACAACGCGACACGGCAGCAGGCAGAAATCAACGGCTCAGCTTTGCTCAACACTACCCCTGCGTCACGCGAGAAATAAAGGTGTTGAATTAGTGATGGAATTAAGAAAATAAAGTGTAAATTAATATTATAATCGCCATGTACAGTCATAAATTCGGAAGAGAAATTCGGTCAGTTAATAATAAAAACAAAACAAGCTAAGCTTGCGAGTTGGACAAAAGCTGGTGGTAGTGTACAGTGTACATCATGCAGCTATCACCGCTGCACAGGTGAGAGGAACGTGGAGGGGACAAGCAGGCTAGCATTTCGACGGCCACGAGAGAGAGAAGCACGGTGACAAGCGGCGGGTGCACAGCTAATCATCTGGCTACAGCGATTCTCAATCGGTCCACTGTTTGTGTAAAACGGCCGGATACTGCTAAATCAGATCATCAATAGTAATTAGTTCGATAACAGTTTTGTTATACGATGATTGATGGTAGGTTACAATGGTTTTCGTCTATCCCTCAGTCAACAGTTTATATAAACCGGTTCAATAATCGTTAAATTAGAATAGTAAGTAACAACAGTAACATAATCATGAAAGGGATGTGGATAGATTAGCACCGAATCCTATCAGATCCCCGAAGTTGAGTGTGCTCAGACGAGAATAATACTAACATAATCATAGTAATCGATTTGATAATTTTCATTAACCCTTACGTGATCGATGCGACATGGCTTTGCTCCTCCAGCGTGAGGAGGCCAGATAGATCACAGCTAAGTCAGCTAAGTTGTCAGATCAGAGCTATTCTATTAAGATCTGTTTAGAAGTCTATAATCTTAACTTATTTTATGTGGATGTGACCCATTCACGTAAAACGAGACATGATTGTACGCAGTAGGCCTCCAAATAAAACCTTGAAGTGATGGGGCACGCCTGTGTGTGTGTTTTGTCAGTGTGCGTGGCAACAATTATATCAGTTTGTTTGTGCCAAGTCCATTCGCAATTCGGAGCACGTTGTTGGGATTAGCTGGTGATGATGCAGGTTAATGATAGAATATTCGGGTGAGGTTAATTATTAGCTCGGAGAAATCAGGGACGATTGGGACATGGGCGGAGGTAAACATGACGAGGAGGTCAGAGAGCCTAGCATCGTAGCCACTGTGGAAATTTCAGTGGTCGTAAAAAAATGGGGTCTCGTCATCTTCAGAGAATGCGGTGTCGGTGTGTCCATCAACCGACGGAAGACGGTGAAAAATGAAAATTGTCCCCTGTCCAGCTTACAAAAGATATGAACTTAGAATCATAGAATGATAGCTGGTGTCATAGAACAGACATTGCTTTCTCGTATCTGTACCCGTGAATTTTGATATACCGTGAGTATGTCTATGAACGACTGCTGATGCTGATGAAAAGTGAGAAATATATCTACTGGACATAATATTGAAGATAAGGATCTGTTTATTTTTAGTTTTTGGTAGCTATAACTATTTCTAGAATTTAAAACTGAAATAAACGGTCTAAATTTTAGATCTATATTGTAAAAATCAGTAATTATAGAATCTAGAAATGAATTAGAATCTAGAAACTGGATACTTAGACTAGCCACTAGATACTTGGACCAGCTAGCTAGTAAAAATCTTCAGTTAAAATAAACAGTCCTTGGACCTATTTGTTTCAGCTTGTAGCAGCTAGAGATTCTTAGTAGCTATCTAGTTTGAGTAGTTAAATAGTTTAAATATCTAGCTGGTGAGAATGTGAAGAAGCTGATATTTCCTAACTTTTCGATTCTACTTTATTTTTAGATTCTGCGGCTACTGATTTTCATAATCTAGATTTGAAATCTGAACCATTTATTTTAACTTTAGTTTTTAAAAATAGCTGTAGCTAAACAAGTATGCCCCTTATGTCCAACAATAACCCAAACGTCTATGCATGTGTAGATTGATGGGCTAAATACGTGTACACAAGATTAAAAAGCTGCTCTTTGTGCCGGAAACTGCTTCAGCCGCAATACGTGTGGCAGATTGTGGAAACCGAAACAGTAGAAACGCACCTGCTACGTACGATCTCTGACACTGCAAGCATCTGACAGACGCTTCACGGTCTGTGTAGCATCTACTTGCGTATCCCGGCATGTCGTATTAGTACGGGCCGTGCAGATGGCAGTTCAGTACCGCTTAACAAGCTGTTCATAAGAAAAGAGCAACATCACGTTGATAAATTGATCCAGGGATTAAAGCTGGAAACCAGTGCACATTTCTCTCGCATGTATGTAGCGTCGTGACAAAAAGTAAATCAGCTAGTAAGTACTCCACATGTAGCTAGTAAATGGCCTCACAAGTTACTCCCTCTAATTCCAGTGGTCAAACT
The DNA here is from genome assembly GCA_000418225.1 of Zizania latifolia. Classification (NCBI taxonomy): domain Eukaryota; kingdom Viridiplantae; phylum Streptophyta; class Magnoliopsida; order Poales; family Poaceae; genus Zizania; species Zizania latifolia. Next base: position 98,159 of record KE371396.1, on the reverse strand, counting down.
AGAGAAAACGGAGAATAGAAGATATAAAATTAGATTGATATGTAATGATTTTTTAACTAGACTGTTGTTAGACAATAAGAGGGGGAATGTATACACGACTAAAATATAAAGATAATAACTGGATTTTTTTGAAGTGGTGAATTTGCACCCACGAAATTCAACTTAGCTTGGCCTATATCTGATTTCTTATATTAGTCATTGAGCATTATTATTTTTTTCTAAATATAAGTTATTTTATCTTTTATCTTTTCTCTCGTATTTAATCTTGTTAAATAAATAACACCCTCTCTCGAGTGACAACAAAGTAAACCGGGGCATCTAAAGCTGGAGGCACTTTGCTCATATCAGCCATTTACTCGTTCCCAGCTCGTCCCCATGTCTCCTCTTTTAATTAGCCATCGTTAAAAGCTAGCCTCGTGTAGGCTGTCAAAGCTTGGCTAGATTGCGATGTCTAATTAGACACTGTAAAGTGCAGCAACAAATCACTTGCGTCTGTGGCAAGAGATACCTTTGGTTTTTACACTGAATTTTTTAGCAGGGAGGAGCTAGCGTGCCTGCCGCTGCTGGCTGTGGGCTCGGAGCTTGTCTAATCGGTCGCTGGATGATGCATGCACACGGCGATGCTCCGGCGGTAGAGTCCAAACCCGATCGAAACGAATCTGCCCATGTAGGAAACCATAGGATGCTCGTGTCCTGGCCTGGAACGAAGCCTGTGTTTCTCCGTGAGAATCTCCTGCTGAATTTTATGCCAACGATTGCTTTTAGAGATTTATTACGGAAAATATACAGGGCACATAAAGGAGCCAGAGATTACGAGAATCAGACAGTCTAAATATTTATGCTAGTTAGAGTAGCTAACCGGTTTTAGTTATGACTGGTTTGAATAGTTGATCTGTTTGTGACTAGCTAGTGTCCCGAGAGTATATTAAAAGTTAAAATGTCTGAAATATCATTAGAGCAATTGTCTGAAATATCATTAGAGCAATTGATGTTTAATTATGTGCTGAGTATTAGTTTATATAAATAAGCAAATTTTATGGTACACCAGAAATATCGTGGATCATCAATTTCTTTTAATCTAATGGCTAGGATTGAAGATGGTGACCTATTACCTCCTAGAAGATAATAGGTCACCCTTAATTTTTCTGCGTAGACTTTTCAATTTTCTACACTAACTTTACAATTTTCTACACATACTTTTTAATTTTCTGCGCTGACTTTTCAATTATTTGCTGGTCACCAAGTATTTTTAATTTTAGTTTATTTTTAATCGTAACTAAAATCAATGGTCCAAATTAATCTTAAGTATTACCTCTTAAGAGGTAATGGGTGTACCGTAACAGAGCTCAAAAAATATTGTATAATTTTATAGTTTGTAAGATTATTTTGTAATGGAAAAATATATATTTTGATAATAATAAATTAAAAAAACATTAGTGGCATGTTGGATAATTTATGCTAACTTTTGATGACACGCCGATAAAAGAATCGAAGTTGGATGGTTAGCTTCTCAGTAACTAATATATCGAGGGATAAATGCGTTTGAATATTTTCAAAATATGAAGAATCTGATTACTTGAATGTTGTTTAAGGGCTTCCCTAGCCTAAAAGCTATCCAAAACAATGACATACTCCGTGTTCGGTAAAAGAAAGCCTGAAAGGTACGATGATCTTGTTGGTGACACAAGTCTATTCTGGCATTCTGCAGATTTTTCACGCTGAATTCGCATGGCAGGAGTTACGCGAGGCTGCGTAGTGCGTACGCAATTAATTGACTCAATTCACAGATGAATTTATTTTTCTCACATGTGCAGAAATGTGCTTTGAGCATGCATTACAGAACACATACACATTGTTTGACCATCCCATTAAGCTAGCCGATCAACACCATACCTCTTCCATGATATGTGCAGCTGAGCAAATTGCACCACAAAAACGATGATGACTGAAGTCAGCAGGTTTTCATAAGAACGCCAGAGTGATCCAGTCGTTGACAGCAGTCAATACATCTGCCCCCCAGAAACCTGCAGATGCCCGCGCTCGCATCTGCGAGCACATACTGAAACTCATCTGAATCTTGGGCTGTCCTCTTCTCGCGAATCACGGAAGATTGGTTGCGGCGACCACTTCAGATGCAAGTTCAGTTTCCCAGTCTTTGCTCCCTCCAAGATGAAGCTATCCTCGTAGTCCTCTTCGATCAAGACCTTCGTTAAAGTCAGGATGCACCGTCCCATGTAATCCTACAGAAAACATATTCAGTGGATGGGTGTCAATGGTTATCACGCATATCTGCAGATGAACAAACTACTCTTCCAGTAATAATAACATACAAACTTCAATTGAACTTACTCTGCGAAAAGTATCATGATCGTAGACTTCCAACATAAGCATATCATGTAAACCATCTTCGACAACAAAGTCAAAAGTTTGATTCCAAACTGGGTTCAGGCTTTCATTCACGACCTACAGTCAGACACATAACAGGAACGGTCAAGTTATGGTAATAGAGTAACTGTTAAATGTAATAATTATTCATGATCAGTAGTTTGTTCATATGTGATGAGTAAATTACCCTTGTCTTGTACTTTGTTTTTGATTTTTTGAGCGAAAGTACGACATATGGGTCAGACTTGCCATTCATATCCATCGCTGGCAGATCTTCCCCAGATAGCACAGTTACTGACAGAACCCCCCGCATAATGATCTCCTTCTTCTTCCTTGAAGATAACCTGTTTAAATCAGTGCTGCCTGATCCATTTTCCATACTCGTCATTGTCCTCTCCAAGGAAGTCATAGAAAATTGCTGTCTGAAAGGATTTGGAGTCTCCTCCTTCATGTCAAATGGGCAGTAGAGTAGCTCAAGATGCACCTGTTGAGGTGACATTCAAACAAGAAAAATGTTACATATCCATTTTTATAACCCCAGATGAATGGCAATATAAGAAGCTCAAGTTACTTTATTGGGCAAGAGAAATAGAAAATGGACAAATATATTTCCAAGAAAACTGGGCTCACCTGACCCCGATCTTTCCTATCCCTTTGAATCTCCAGGTCTTTTACAAGCTTCAACCAGATATCCTTCACTTTGCCTGGCTGTAGATCTTTCAGCCCAACTTGAGCACAGCCAATCAATTCAGATTCCTGAATACCGTCATCATCATAAATCTTCACTGTCACACTCTGGGTGTCTGCATCTTCAACAATAAACTCGAAGTGTTCATTCCAGATAGGGTTTAAGTCGTTGTTCTGAAATTTTGATGGCAACTGTGAGTAGGAATTCAGAAAAGAAAAAGGTGAAGCACATAAACGGGGAATAGAGTTTGTGGCACTTACAATTGTTTTACTTCTCTTCATTTTATCTGGCAAGGGTCGTACATACACAATTGCAAAAGGGTCAGATTTTCCTATCAGATCTTTGTTTGTCAAATCTCTTGCTTGCACTAGCTTGACTTCCAATGTACCGACAGGCTTCAGTTCCAAATCACTGTTA
>KE371396.1:76372-91069 GCA_000418225.1 Zizania latifolia | reverse complement strand
CTCCTCCTCCTCCGGCCTCTACCCCAAAACCCAACCACTAACCAAGGAGTCGCATCTGGGGGGCACGGGCACGGAAAGCACCAGATGCTAAAAGCCGCAGCGCACTCCGTCGAGCTGGAGGCCGCTCGGCCAGCGCCGGCGCGGAATGGATTCCGTTCCAAGTGGAGCTCTGCTACGGCTGCTGCTGATGTGAGCGAGTAGGAGGAGGAGTTTGAAACGAGAGAGACGGGGAGGAGGAGAGGTGGAGACAAGCGAACGGGGGAGCGAACGGAAATCGGGAGGACGGGAGAGCGACAGTTTCTGTTGGACTTTCGTCAGGTAGGCAACGTGGTAGGGAAGACGCCGTCGTATTAGACGTAGGGGCGGTCGGTTTTTTTAGGATTTTTTACTCGGTTTTACCGGTTTCTAACCAAGTTTGTTCTAATTTCTCCGTCCCGTAATATTACAACTAGAACTTAATTTGATATTTTACAGTATAATAAATCTAAACTGTTCAGATTTATTATACTATAAAATATCAAATCTAGTACTAAATTACAATATTATAGGACGGAAAGAGTAAAAGTTATAAACTTATTTCAAAATAACTAAAACCAAAATAATTCTGTTCATTTTATTAAAAAAATTAATCGAAATATGCTATGGTTATTTTTTGAAGCATCTTATATCAAGTTAGCTAAAATTAAAATTATATCAATTCGATATATCAGCTTATTGATATATGAATATTAGACATTATAAATAGTAAATAGTTGTTTGGTTATTTTAGTTGTTCAGTTTCTTATATCTAGAAATCGAACCACAAACCGAAAATCAAATCTAATTAAAATGAAAACCCAGTATAAAAAACCAGAAATGATTGAAGTCCGGTTCGGTTTATTTCTACACACCCCAGTTGTGGAGCCGGAGGGGTTTGGCCGCATTCGATGACAGGTGGGGTCGTTGGTGTAGCTGGCAGTTGCCCAGTTGGAGGAAACGGATCGGTTCCCATTCGGATTCGAGTCGTGCGTTCACGTTTCGGGCACACGTTAACACGTACACTGTGACATGAGGTGTGCGAGGATTTTTTTTTAAAAAAATCTAAGCCTTTAAACAATACGGGCACTTTTAAATCTAGGTTTCAAATTCAACTTTTTGGAGGCCATGCATGCGAATTTTATGTTGTTTCAGTGAGTCCGTGTACTGATATAAGTTTTTTGTATTTACTGTGTTGGTTTAGCGATCATGAAGAAATTTTATCAGAATTTTAGAGGATTTGAACTAAATCCTATGAAAATTCTATAAAATTATTTGTTCGCACCTATAAAATTAAAATTCTAGAGAGATGAAAGGGTCGGGACCTCGGGAGTTGAGCTGAACTAGCTTTCGTTTAATTGGGTTTGGTCTATTTGGATATTGGGCATTTCATGGATTGGCCCAATTTGTCTTTGGGCATTATCCCAATTCGTTTATTTCAATATCCAAATGTGTTTGAATTTAGACGTTTATGAGTTTCCATTCAGTTTATTTGATATGAATCGAATGTTTGTAATGTATGGATATGGTCATATGGATACCCGTCCATTAGTAGCTGTAGTCGGGGAGTGTGACTGCAGCCGTGTAATCACATCTTGGACGGTTGAGATTTAGAATCTATTCCTGTTCCTCTGACCTGAATACATACTAGTGATACACATACAAATATAAATAGGATGCTTATGGGCCTCAAATCACACACAGCCCAACTACCACAGGACAAATCTAAAAAAAAATCAAAGGTCTAGATTTCCTACATGCAGTGAGCACTGTTGTACTGTGAACGTTCTGAATGTGATGCCATCATGCCTCTTCAAGAAAAGAAATGCAGTACAGTTAGCTGCTCGATCCTCATGGAGCTGGATAACCTACTTCATCCTGTGTGATCCTCCTCCTATATGATTATTGATTATTCTGTCCAGCTAACCCAGTATCAAGATGACATGAAATATACAGCAGCGGCGCCATACTCGAGCAACTCTCAGTTGGTAGCAAGCGTCAAAAGAGATTGCTGAATGCTGACTTGCCAAATCGCACCTTCTTCCACCTGGTCTTGAAGAGGAAAGGATGAAGACCCAATATATGCTGAGGCATGAAATCATGCCTTGTCAATATGCCCACAACAGGTGCCCTCTGCATTGATAAGAAATTAACCAGAATTCTCTCAGTGCTAATTATGAGATTTTTTGTAATTTCGCATCTAGTAGAAGAGATAATGCTGCTAATAATGACATGTATATATCATATATGCACGTCCAGAGTTTTGTGCCACTAATGTCTTAGTAATAGTCATGGTTGGAAGCAACATGTGCCCTAGATAAACAATACCTATGGTTCTAAAACATTTAACAACGGGTACCAGACACAGGACGATTGTAAAATAGCTAGACTTATCTAGGCAAAGCAAAAGAACTATAAACTAGAATTAAGAAATAGCCAACAAAAAAACAAAACAATTTATTTCGACTAACCTCAGAGGATTTTGGTAGAACCAAAAGGTGCCGCAATCCAACTTGACGGAAAAGCACATGGGCCTTGGCCAAAGACATAGTCTCGACCACAGTGTAAGGAGATGTGTTCGTGAACGGATGCAAATCCACAAACATTTCCATTTCTTCTGCGCTTAATTCTATTTCTTCAATTCTGTCATGCTTTCCTGAGCCACGTTTAGCAAAATCATCAGGCAAGAAATGCTTTGAAGCATCTTGTGCTGAAGTTGTGCAGTTCTGGAAAAATTCTTTATTTCTCAGCAGAACAAGCAAGTGGGCTCGAAGAATTAGACCATACAAGACAGGAGAATGTAAAAATGGTGGTTCATCAACAACAGGGAAACCATTGTGTCCAGTTGTCCTCAAGACATGCACTATATGGCCAACCTTCTCTATGCCACTGAATGTTTGTAGAGGACCAGTTACAACATCACTGACTGACAATTGCCTCATATAAGGTTCAACATGGCCTTCAAGATAAGGAAATCCTTTCAACTTAACAAGCAAATCATAGACATCTGCATTGAAAGCATCCGCCACTGTCTTCGATATGAGAAGGACCAGCATAACCAAAGGAAGCATAAGTAAATTATTAGTCAGTTCTAGGATGACAACGCAAAGCGAAACAGTCATTCTCATTGATCCTCCTAGAAGGGCAGCAGAGCCAAGAACTGCAAAAAGGCCATGATCTAATGTTGATTGGAACCCAATTAACATGCCAACCAGACGTCCATAAGCTGCACCAGTTAATATAACTGGCACAAAAAGGCCAGATGGTAAAGCAAGGCCATAGCTGAAAATGCCCAGAAAATACGATGCGACGAAAAAGACAAGTATCGAAGAGAGATGGAATTCATCATCAGTGCCAGCACTGTAGAGGTTTCTAATAGTGTCATCATTGGTGTTGAAGAACAGGCTAGCTAAGTCATTGTACTCATTCATCGCACACTGAAACTTCTTAAAATTACCAGATCTTCCTATGGATGGACAGGCTTCTTCGGTGTCACTCGGACAAGGTTTGCAAGAAGCAATCCATGGCAAGCCAAAGAGACAACAGGATGTACAGATGGTAACTATAGCAGCCAGGAGCAGTTTGTATGTTTTGCCTTTCCTGAAAGTAAAATGAAGAGATTAGATGGCAAGTAAATTTGGGGATATGCTTCCACTTCAAAAGGATAATAAGTCTAACTGGTAACTGCAATGTGCCAGTAGGTACACTTTGCCTTTCTTAGGAACTGTTTTAATTATTGTCCATCAATGTAGATAGGACATACAGTACAGGGAACTAGGGAAGTGATGTGTTCATGGTTGTTAAAGCTTTATGAACTAGAAATATGGAACCCTGCAGTTTATAATTACAGAAGTGAAGATCACTGACATTAAGCCAACACTGGTTACATACTCGTTAATAAGATTGTAGAGACGAAGAACCTTGTCCAGGAAAAAGTTGTAAAAGCTTCCCAGTATTCCTCCAAAAACTCCTAAAGTGATTACTGGCGGTAAATCAACCAAATGATAGGTGATGTAATCTGAAGTCACATCAAACATTATAAGGCCACCTTTCCCAAATAATCCACACCTATCACTTTTACAGAAGTCTATCAATGCCCTAAGCACAACAGCAACCATTGCTGTTGTGAAAAAGGCTCGCCATAGTAGGGCACTCCTCCACCTGCAAAGACAGCATAAAGGTTGGTACTTTACGTAAAATTCCGTATATGAATGGTACCATTTTGCAAAAATATTTAAATATTCAAATATTTATTCCTTCTTAAACTTGGGGATATGCAAAAGGAGACACATCTATATTGCATCCTACCCCCAAAATGCATCAATAAACCCCTTGCTTCAGTAAATTTCAGAGTTTGGCTTCACAAGAACAGAATGAATAGAAAAACTTGTGGCTTATGGTTTCAATCTCCCAGCTAAAGGAAAGCAGTAAAAAAATCCATTCCTCATTCTATGCATTAGGGGATTGCCTAATATACTGTGTTGGCCCGTACTTTACCACTGGGTGAAGTACTCTTCTCCTTAATAGTAAAAGGATAAACATTGATTTTAGGAATATAATGCTGCAGTAAATGTGCCCCATTAAGTATACAAACTGTAGTATAAGTTAGCAAAAACAGATTTTTCATGGTTAGACATTTAGAGCTGGTGGGTCATTGCTCTCTTCATCAGCAAATAAGGCAATTCATGAGGTAAGTACCACTACAAATCATAGAATGGATAGAAATGTTCACTGTTAGTACAACTTTGTGATTCACACTTTAATTAGACATAGAAAGAGAATAAGAACAAGGAGTCTTCACATGTATTGTTACCATGAAGATACTGTTTCAAGGGCAAAAAGGACTCCACCAACTGGTGCCCGGAAAGCAGCAGCAATACCAGCACCAGCACCACAAGTAACAAGGTCCCTTCGATCCCTATCATTCTTGAAGTACCTTAGCCATTTACAGGTCAGGTGATATTTACTTGACCCACCTTGCCCAAGTATAGATGCAATGCATGCACCTGTGTGTACTAGAGGACCAGCTTTTCCAACATGCAGTGATGATGATACTGCAGCAATGCAGCCCACAAGCTGTCCACAAAAAACAGTATATATGAGATACGGATATATACAGATGAAGAAGGGAAGTATGGTATCCTTCTTGCATAACAATTTATCACTTATCCCTTAAGTCAGAGAACACATTGTCTAGCTAGATCTGGCTTCCAGTGCCTCAGCAGTGACTTTGAATAGAATCTATCACTCAGAAGTCAGAATCCTTTCAAAATCTTGATCGTGTACCAACATTCGAGTGGAATAACATAAGCATGTTGTGTCAAAAAATTATCGTTTCATGTCACAAGCCCTATATGTCTTCTTTATTTCCCTTAAAACATCAGAAAATAAAGTGAAAAAGATTGGTCCTAGTTCTATATATGCTACCTGATTTCTTAGCCCACACAGACCTGATCATGTATTCATGTCTAACACCATCCAATAAAACTGCGGGACAAGCAGATCAGAAATATGTTGCTACAGAGGTACCCCTCAAATTACTGGTCATGAGATCAATCAATCAGTTCGTTACTTTAATTTAATCACAGAGACAACTAATAAGTATAAACCATCATCAGTAAAAGGTGTCATACTAAACGATACACTTACGTGATGAACAAATTGAATGAAAGCAAGAGGAGCTAGTAGCCTACCTTCACCAACAGGGTCTTCAGAGAGAATATGTCGGGGGCATCAACGCCGTTCAAGTAGGCCTTCACCTCAGGGATGCCCGACCCGGCAGCCGCCGGCGACACGTACACCGTCAGCACCGCTGCAAACATTGTAAGCCCGAAGTTTGACACCAGGAACACCGCAAATGCCGACCCGTATCTGACCAATTCAACTTCGAGTCAACGCCAGAAGCCCACAGCTCAGTCAGAATCCAAACGACTCTGTACTAGAAACCAGTCTGCAACTGCTGCTTACCTGCCGGCGAGCATGAGATTGGAGGTGACGACGAACTTGGCGCCGGCGACGTTCTCGACGCCGAGGTTAGCGACAAATCCGGCGGCGGCGGCGAGGGCCCCGACGAAGAAGCAGAGCGCCCACTTGATCGCCACGTACCGCAGGATGTGTGCCCTCCCCTGCGCCCTCCAGTCCTGCTTGAACACGTCGTTCTCGATCAACCTGCAGGACCCCAAAAGCACCGCGTCCATGGAGTCAAACGCCAAATTGGAACCGAGCGAGCGAGCGAATCGCCTCGGATTGGGGGAGCTAGCGGAAGCGCGCCGTACTCGTAGTCGAGGCTCTCGATGGGGCAGACATCAGCGCCTACGAGAGCCACCTGGGAGGTGGTGTTGGACTGGGAGCAGCCTGCGAGGAGGAACCTCCGCCGGCGCCGGCGCTGCTCCTCGTCGCCCTCGCCGTCCTCATGCGCCGCGTCCTGGAAGAACGAGGAGCCGGAGGAGAGGAGAGGCGCCTCGATGTCACCCTCCAGATCCACCTCCCCGCCGTCTCCGCCCTTCTGGTGCCTCGGAGCCATCGCCGCGGCCACTCACCTCCACCACCACGCACGCCGCTGCGGCGACACACACACACACAAGACCAAGCCGACGAGTGCGGTGGTGGTTCGGGCCTTCGGGGAGTTTAACGAGCATAAATTCCCGGGGGCTGCGAGATTTTTATCAGCGGGACACTGCCACTGGGCCCAACTCAAACACGGCCCCACATGGAAGCGACAGCTGGACGAAGCGCGGGCCGTTTGGATCGTTGAGTTCAGAAACGCTGCCTTAAAAATAAAAGAAGAGCGGAGCCGACGTTACGGCAATTATTTAATGTTAAAATTAAAATAAATAAATTTAATGTTAAAAAGTTGGTATAGTTTTAATTTTTTTTGATATTTTTAAAAATGTACCATTCAAAAATATACTTATAGTTGATACAACTTTAGATTTATATATTTTTTTAAAGCTGATTAGATCAAACTTTAAGAAATTTTAAGGGTTTGTTTGTTTCAACTGAAGATTTTAGTAGCGGTGTAAGTAGCTAGATAATTTGAGTATTTAATTGGTGAGAATCTAGAGAATATAATACTTCCTAGGTTTTGAATTATTCATTTTCAGATTCTACAGTTACTGATTCTAACAATTTAGATATAAAGTCTAAACCGTTTGTTTCGGCTTTAGATTCCAGAAGTAGTTACAACTGCCAGAAACTGGAATAAATAGGTCCTAAATCTATATTTAATTCTAATTTTTTTAATTGTGTACTAAAAATAAAAGTTATTTTATTTTATTTCGTCATATAAATTTTAGATCAAGATGAATATTAAAACAGAAGTTGTACCAGACCCAAACTAATAGGATACGCACCGAGCCACTGAAACTGACGCCCCGAATCCGAATAAGAGGTAAGCTGAACTGAAACGCTTCTCGACCAGAATTCTTTCCGGCGTTAGCAAAAGCTTTGCACTGCCTGTCTCGATCGCCGTTCGGATAGTCACGCACAGTGGCTGATGGATTATAAGCTGGAGCTGGACTCTTGTGTCTTCTCTCAGATTCTTTCTTCCACCTCTGTCTCTGTCCTTGATCTTTCAGTTATCTTTTTCAAGTATCAGGTCGCTGGATTTCGCACTCCTCTTTGGGGCTAATTCCAACCCCTTCAATTGGCAGATTTATCCAGCTCTTCTTAAGAAACCAGCTTTAGTACGTATTATTATGGTCTTGTCGGTATAATGTCACTGTCACATGTGAGATTCAGATCTCGCATGCTGCCTTGTCCGGAGAACCGAAAACATCATGCTGTCTGTGGGTCTACATTTTAATCCTTAACCTGCGTTTTTACATAGTTATCGTTTAGGAGTGGAAGAAAAACAAGTTTATCAATAGATTCACGGATCTTCAAGATTAGCTAACTTAATGCATAGTTTTATTTCAGTCAAGACAATGTTGTATCAGTTTATTGAAGTGTATTACTTTTGTTGATTGTCTTGAACTTCTACCGAATAAGCGTTAGCTAACTTAAGATCTGTCTGGGGAGCTTTCGACAGCTAAAGCTACTTCTATAATCTAAAGTTCTCTCAAACAATCTATATTTTGTTTTTGATTGTGAAACAAATGAACTAAAATCCAGAAACTGATAAATAACGATGTCTTCAAATTCTTTCTAGCTAGATATTCATCAGTCACTTCTTAGAATCTAAAGTTTCTCTAAATAATCCCTCAGGTCATTACAAGACGGCAGTGTTGTATTGATCTGATTTATCAACAGAAAAGTTCTGCAGAAATCATGGCAACGCTTGGCAGGCCCTTCAGTTGGCTGCAACAGTTATCAGAATTACAGTTCAGATTAAGCAATCGAATGGTACTGAAATTTAACATGCAGTGCTCTAATATCTTGATTTGTCAATAAAACAGGGCATTAGGAAAAGGCTTTCGAGATGAAAATTACTCCTCGAGTGGACAACAGTGTAGAATCCACTTGCTTCAGATAGAGGGATGCAGACTTTCCCAGGTTCAGAGTGCACGCAGTGAGGTTAGCAAGAGTTTCTGCATCCTTGGCATCCTGAACAGTTTGATTGCTCTCTGTTTGAGAAGAACATTAGCATGCTCTGATGCTCGGATGGACAAGCTAATAACATCGTTAGAACTGACATTGGTCAGTGATTCCAGCAGCAATCCCTCTGCATCTTCAAAGATACCCACGTGCATCAAGCACAATGCTTTCCCATTAAAAATCGAGCAAGTTGCAGGGTAGTTATCTGACAAATCTTGGAACATGAGGTGCGCTTCTTGGATCTTTGACCTACTCACCTACCCTGGTACAGAATCGGAAGCGATGGCAAGCGGCAGAACTCAACTCAGATTTCTCTCCCTGTCCATTCATCCACATAAACAACTCTCAAGTCACAACCCGTAACAAGAGGAATTCGTGCCTACCATGGCAAGATCTACCCGACCCATGCGTTCGCGAGCTAGCTGCTTCAGTGAGTGGTCTTCGCCCAGCTGCTGCATGATCCTCAGCTAGCTGTTTCTCTGCGTGATCAGGCCTATGCAGACTGCTGTTTGTCAGCTGTTTTTTCTGGAAGTAGAGTTCAGACTCGGGCAATCGTGTCGTGGAACAACAAACGGTCTCAAGAAGGGAAGAATAGTGAGCAAAGTGAACGGCATATATGTAAAAACTATTTTGTAGTGCCCTACTACGGACGCGCCGATGTTGTAGAAGCTGTTACACATGCAGGCCGAAGAGGTGGCTCGGCGACGACGACGACGACGACGACGACCGACGCCATGCCGCCTAGCTTACGTACGTGGCTGCGCGCGGCCGTGGAGATGTCGGACGGGGAGCTCCCGGGAGGTATGGATCTCGTCGGTTACGTACGTGGTTTACGCAGAGGGCAGCCGCGCTATTCATGACTCACGAGAGAATTTATTCATGGGGAAGAGAGAGAGAGAGAGAGAGCTAGTTTGGTGGTGCCAGAAGCCCAGAATACAAGGCCTGATGGGCTTCCAAAGGCCTTTTTGAGTTATCCATGGAAATGGAAAGCTATTTCCAGCCCAAAACTCTCTATCATGGCTCATGTAGTTTTGTTTAGGCCCGTTTAACATAGCGTCAGATATAGAATTTTTTTAATCTGATCAAACTTAGCTAAATATTGGATCTGGAGTTATAGATAAATTGAGGATATTTAATTAAACAATCTAGTTTTTTATTTTAAACTAAAAAAATAAACTATTGAGCTTATTTAATTAAGCAATCTCAGAGTCTGGAGTTGGTGTTGTATTAAACATGTCCTTGGAATTATGTTTGGTGTTGTATTAAACATGTCCTTGGAATTATGTTTTTGTCAGTACCCTGAATAAAACCATGCAGACATAGCATTCGAATAAGGAGGAAGGTAATTAATTGAGCTCTTAATTGCGTGCACACGTTCTGAGAGTTTTTACCGATCACCGGCCAGTATAATTGCGCGTTAATTAACTTTCATACATAGGGTGCGTATGACAGTCCCCTTATCTTGTACTCTCCCGATATAGAAAAATAAGTCGTTTTGATTTTTTACTAAAGTCATATAAAGCTAATATGCAGCTATTCTCCCTGTTTTAGCGCTCAGTTAGCTTCCTCTCCCGTTGCGTTCCTCTCTCTCCGCATGCACACCTGCGCCCTGCGCCATGCAAAAACGCTTCGTTTCCCGTGGCTGTGTTCCTCTCTCTTCCTCTCTCTCCTCTTTCCTGCGCCATGTCGCTTCGTTTCTCGTGGCTGTTTGATCCTCTCTCTCTCCATGCAAAAAATCAAGACACACATGCAGAGAGGGGCACCAGGAATCGAAGTGCAGACCCACAGGTTGAAAGCTCGCGTCACTCACCACTGAGAAATGTTATTTAATGCAAAGAAGAAGAAATACTCTTTAATTAATGACTCTTTGGAAACTTTAAAGAGAGTTTCTTTGATTCTCCACACACTCACAACCATGGGTAAAAGACCGAGTGTGTTCCTTATTTGCTATCTATGGACATAAATTGTTACCCAACGAATGTATATGAGCATGGATATAGGTAATTCTTATCTATACCCATGATACTTATTTATCTATATATATATATATATATGTGTATATGTATGAGCGTATGACATGATAGATCTATACTCAAACTGCATTATAACTCAAGTGTGCAACTCTAATCCTAAATTTTGAAATAAAAATTGGAATCGAACCTTTATCAAGTCGTTTGGCTCAGTAACTACTGGTTACCAATGTCGTTTTATGCCTAGTTTGATGTTTGTAACCAGTTGTTGGTTAGCTATAGTAACCAACTCGATAAGTTTAAATAAATGTAGAAAAAATCATATAATTTTTATAAAAAATTTAGGAAAATATACAAAAACACAGGAATGTAGATAAGATTTATTATGCCATGATTAAAAAATTTGGTATGATATTTGTTGTTTGGGTTGAATTAAGTGGCAGAATATCACGGATTTAGTTTTGCGAAAATAAATTAAAAAATAGCAACGGCAAGCTATTGAGACAGTGTATGTGCGTGTGTGTGTGTGTATATATATATATATTCAATGATATTGTTTGCTCCAAAACTATCACAAATTTAAATATTTTAAAAAACAAATTTAGCAAAAACTACCGTATATCACAAAGTAGTTATAGAAAGTGTTTCGTTTTTTAAAACGTAAATTTAAATTTTAAAGTGAACCCTGCCGTACCCCCTAGTGACTTGTGTAGGCCTGTCGCCTTCGCCCGCCCACTACATCCAGCCTCTGCGCGCGTCGGCGCAACCGCGCAAGCTGCAAGCACCTCCATTCCATGTCCGCCCCGGCCACCGCGCCGCTCCATCCGTCGTTGGCTCGCTTTGCGCCGGATCGCGTGCAGGGGCACGCACGCACGGTCCGCGCGCCCTCCCCATCCCATGATGGGCCATGTCTCCCGCGCACGTGAGCGACGCCGTCCTCTTCCCGGCGCCGCGCGCGCGCGTCGTCGCTGCTGCTGATCGCCGTAGCCCGCAGGGCGCGCGCAGCGCATGGCCTGCCGTACGCGCGCACGCAGGCACGCTACGCTACGTGCTCGCCGCTTTGCCTGCCAAGCTCCATGCACCACTGGCCTCGGATTCGGGAATCAAACGGCAAACGCACGGCCGGCGAGCTGAGCTCACGCTGAGCTTCCTGTTAATCGATTCCGTTTTTTGTAATCTTGTTCTAGCCAGATCTTTTTCTCTGCTTCCGCGAAAACCACGTCAAATTTCTGTGGATGCGATCGACTGATCGATGCATCGTACGTACGTGACATCGATGCTGAAGCAGCAATGCTTAGCAGTAGCAGGCCACGCGCACATCAGGCTCACTGGCGTTGGTGTCGCCATTAGCTAGCATGGATACACTGCCCCTATCGTCTCCCCTGTCCCTGCTTTGTTCCATCGATGGAGCCATTTCCTCGTCACATGACCTCACACAACGAGCAGCGCTCGATCGATGAGTCGATCGGATACGCTGTTCCATATGCTCACGTACCTAGTTGTTGCCACGGGACCATGCAGGCATGGACCATGGGAATTGCAGTCTTTCGGTCGTCACATCACATCACTATTAATTATTCGACGGAAAATATCGTCACACCACAGTGCATAGCTAGCATACCGTATTGTCGAACACACACATACGTTTTCTACATAATTCTAGAATATTCTTCAACGGAACATCACTAGATTACCTGTCCAGTTTACCACTATAGTGAAAAATTAGCAAGTTAGCTTATCTTCACTGTAGGAAAAACATAATCTCATAGTAGCGAAAATCACACCTTTCATGGAGCGAATAATGTTTTTGTCAATGTGAAGAGGTTTAAGCAAAGTATTGCCCTGTTTGGCACAGCTCCAGATCTAGAATTTTTTGGAGCTGATCTAATCTAGCTTCAAAAAATCCTAGATCTGAAGCTGTGGATAGATTAAGGATATTTAGTTGAGTAATTTAGTTTTTATCGTGGACTAAAAATAAATTTTTTAACTATTTTAATATGAATATCAGAGTTAAACTGTAGCAAATAAACTCTATATTTTCAGTCAAACGAAGACGGTACGATGCAGTTCTTTCTAGTGAAGCGCATTAGGATTGGACAGACAGTTCTTGCATGTCGGCAGGGCAAGAGTGTCCTCACCAGTATGAAGACAAAGTCTAAGAGAGAGAATCTGAAAATTTTCGACTCATTTGACCATGAGGTCCATGACTAATAGTGCGTCTATGTGTAAAGACCATTATGTCCCTTGTTCACCTATTTTCTTTGTGAAAATAGATGGTCTGAATAATTTACATCTGATATAATATTGTATTATTAATAGGGTATAGTTGTCAATGTAAACGAGTGTACTTGTTTCAATACAAAACGGGCTATCGTTTCTCATTGTGCCATCGATCTCCACGAAAGTCACTAGAGTGTTTGGCTCCTCGGCTCATTTTCTGTTTGCTTGCATCGATGAAAATGCAAAAATGTCATTTTTCACGTCAGGTTTTTGCAGCATTGCATAGGTGGGTACGTGCTTGGTATAACGCAGTACAAAAATGTATGCAACGCGCACGACGACACGGCACAGGCTGATAGGCAAGAATTAATAATGGCTAGCCGCCGCGACGTACGACATCGCAGCGCTAGCTCGCCCTCGCGCTGCTCCTCACCACGGCGACACGGTCGTCCGCCGCGGTCACCGCGCGCGGCCTACGCGCCGCGCAGGGGGCTGTGGGGGAAGGACACGCCGGTTAACCCGTTCTGCCCGTGGAACGCCGTCAAGTTAGTTCGGCGCGTGCGCCGGCGTACGTGCTCAGCGCCGTGAGCACGTAGGCCGACGCGCACCTCGGGAGCAAGTGCTAGCTGCGCGCTAGTGGACGGGCTCGCCGCGGCCGAGGCGGCGGCGTACGTGATTCTGCACCACCATCAACGAGCGCGTGCTCGGCATCCCGACGGAGTGGCCGGACCGTCGGCGTCGTCCTCCTCGCCACCACCTGCAAGAAAGATCTCCCTGACGGCTTCAAATGTGTCTGACTGAATCTGCATCAATTCTACAATTTGGCCAGTGTTCCAAGTGAAGCAGCATTGCAATGTTTTGAACAAGATGAAAAGACAGTCACTTACTGCGTGCAGTGCACTACAAGCTTCGAATCTTGAAAAGAAAAACGAAGCAACTTGACAGATCAAGCCACAACAATGGCGATCGAGTTGCATTAAAGAATCCGATCAGAAACAGAATGCATGCGACGTGACGTGTGTCACGTCGCGCTTAACTGTCCCTGACATTGTTTGGCCAAATAATTGAAATTTTAAACCACGGCATGGCACGTCCTCGTCAGTCGTCACATGCATGATGATCTGCAAATTTCTTCCGGGCAGCTCGCCGGGAGGGGCTACCCTGCGCTGGTCTCTGTGATTAAGATGAGGTTATGGCTACTCATCAGGGAACATCGAGCCGATCGAAACAGATCGATAGAATGTGTTGATTGACTTATGTCAATTCTAATCAAACACTAATAAATACTACCTCAATAGTAAAATATAACCATCTTTAACCTTATATATATATATATTCTATACAGCGCTAGGCACGCTGTTTATTATTCAGCGCGAGGAGGTCAAACCTACGTCAACCACCGCACCGCTCCACCATCCACCGTACTATATGCAGTGTAATTTTTTACTACCAATCTAATAGTTTTACCAACAATCTAATATGCGAAGTATAATTTAGATGGGTCGTAAATCTTTTACTACCTTCGGTCTGTTTCTGTACTATATGCAGTGTAATTTTTTTACTACCAATCTAATAATTTCACCACAAATCTAATATGCGAAGTGTAATTTTGTATGGGTTATAAATCTTTTACCACCTTCGGTCTGTATCTGTACTATATACAGTGTAATTTTTTTACTACCAATCTAATATGCGAAGTATAATTTTGTATGTGTTGTAAATCTTTTACCACATTTGGTCAGTTTCTCTAATGGTTTGTTTGTGTGGTAAAAGATTTACGATCCATATAAATTACACTTCACATATTAGATTGGTGGTAAAATTATTAGATTGGTAGTAAAAAAATTACACTGCATATAGTACGGTAAATGGTGGAGCAGTGCGGTGGTTGATGTGGGTTTGACCTCCTTGCGCTGAATAACAAACAGCGCGCCGCGCGCTGTTTAGCGCTACCGTA
>KE371396.1:23766-58500 GCA_000418225.1 Zizania latifolia | reverse complement strand
AGGCAAACTCCAAACTGAAACCGATACAGTAAACTATGAATCAACTTATGAATTAAGGGAATGTTTGGCTTGTATGTTTTGTTTGTAGCCTAAATAAACCATGTCAAATATTAGCAACACCAAATTTTGTCAAGGTAAAAGGGTGTGAGGTTGTGTTTAATTTGAGGGCCTGGTGTTGTTTTGGCTCTTCTAGAATCAACAAATTTGACATAGCTATATTGGTAAGAACATATTTGGTTTATTGTCTTAACAAAATTCTGCATGTTTATAGGTGGCAATAAACCAAACAAGCAGAAAAATCACTGAAGTTACGGTTGCATCCACACAGAGCAATCTGAGCAATCTTGCTTTCTTGTGTACTAACAAAGATCACAGAAATTACCGAACTTATATGAAACGTGATTGATTATAGGCTGGCACGATTAATCGTAATTAACCACTGCTTGTGCAATGTTTACTGTGAAGCAACAACCTTACTGGCTGTTTTTTACCAACAGGACAGATACCACTGATCAAAATAGAGCTGAAACAATCTGTCTGAACTCAGAATGCTTGCTTGGAATCTCTGTTTTTTGTTCTGATGTTTTTAGAAGTCAACTTCATAATTTCTTTTTTGAAAGATCGAGCATATTAAAAGTGGATCAACAAAGTAGGCTTTATCTTAAAAGCGGATCAACAAAGTATTTATAAGAGAAAAAGGAAGAGAAAGGAAGAGAAAAGAAGAGAAAAGGTGTAAAAAAGTATTATCAAAAGCTAAGAGAGTAATCTCGCAACTCCTTCGTGAAAAAATCGGTTGTTCGGTTCTAATTTCTTAAGCTACTATGATAAATAATGATTCCTATCATTTCTTCTTTTGAGCATCTCTATCATTTCTGTGCACTGGTATCACCAGTCCAGCAATGACAGTTTGAAATGTAGGCCACGAATTTGGTTCAATTTTAGTCTATTAGTAACCGTGTCCTAAATTGCACGAGTGATGAGACAATCCTCGCACTTCATAATTTCTCAAGCTTAAGAAAAGAGCAGAACCACCAAAGAGAGCAGCTACGTCAGAGTTTTTTTTTGTTAACTTTAACTTCATATACAACTCAATCAGAGCATCAGATTGATGAGGCAGCAAGCACCGTTCTTTCACAGCAGCTTGCTGCGCGAGCGCCGCCGCTGCTGCCGCGTGTGCAGCATCCAGAAGATGATGGACATCATGACGGCGACGGAGATGACGAGCAGGCCGATGTAGACGTGCCTGCTGTACCGCTCGAGGCCCGGGCAATTGTTGTCGCTGATCGCCGTGAACGTCTCCCGGACGAAGGTGCAGTCCTGGAGCTGCATCAGGAACGGGCCGTACTGGTAGAGGCCCTGGCTGATGCTCGTCGCCGCCGTCATCTGGCCGTACGCCGCCGGCGTCACCCGCCCCTCCGTCGTGCACACCTCCGACCCGGTCGGGCCGGTGGCCTGGCACTCGAACTTCTTCCACTCCGCCGGCGCGCTGTCGAAGGTGACCTCGCCGGGGGCGCAGGCGCGGACGCTCATGTCCGGGTTGAAGGGGTCGCAGAGCATCGGCATGAGGGGCCCGGACTGGTTGAAGTAGAGCGGCCGGAGAGCCGGCGGGAAGTCCCGGTTGGAGATGTTGACGATGACGTTGTTCACGAGCGCCACCAGCTGCGCCGTCACCTCCTGGCTCCGGTACATGGACTCGTTCGCCGTCGCGACGTCGACGCAGGGGAGGATGTCGTCCAGCGCCGTGTGCGCCTGCGGGTGGGTCACCCAGTCGTCCATGGCCACGCACGTGTCGGCGACGACGCTGCCACGGCGCAAGCGCAGCTCTCTCAGTGCCTCTCCACCCAATGCATATAGTGAAAATTCGGTATATGATATTTATCTTTTTTTCCATATATGTCGTTAAAAATTTAGTGCTTCTATATATATATATTACTGTTTCACTTTTTTACATATATATCGCTGTCATCAGTTTCAACGTTAATCAATATTAGTTTTTTTTCTAAATATCAAAACTGTCTTCGACTCACAAAGCTAGCTAGCTTGCTTTGTTCCCAACCGATCCCAGTTGCGCTGGATTGAATGAGTGATTGATACGCGCGTTTCGGCCAGAGCGAGTGCTAATTGATCATGAAACTTAAATCATCTTTGATTTTTAGTGATTTGGTATTTAGAAAAAATTTAACGTTGAAATTGACGGCAATAGTACATGCGGACACAAAAAATTAAAATAGCGATATATAAAAACATCAAAATTTTAATGACATATATAAAAACCGATAAACTATGAATAATATATACGGAATTTTCTCATGCTTATACCACGTATTCGTTTCTTCGGAAAAATGCACGCTTACTTGTGCAAGAGGAGGAACGCGGAAGACATCATGATCGTGACGGCGAGAACGACCCATCCAGCGATCACCAGCCTGCAGAGACATGAGATGAATCATCATCTTCTCGAGATTAGTAATCAGCAAGAACAATATCATGGATTCAACGTTGCATCAAGTATCTGCAATTAAAAGTTCAGAACACCTTTACTTACAGGGAGACAAGAAAATGCAAACCCAGTACGGAGAACACTGCAAAAGGAAGAACAAAAAATGAAGTCAAGATCACCAGTTGCAAGAGCAGGACAGATGTTGGTTAATTCTTACGGAATCCGAGCACTGCAAGGCCAAGCATTACGGCTGCAATAACCATCAAATTGTACTGCCTGAAATCAGCAAAACGAAACCATTCAGAAAATTCCAGGCAAAAATGCGGGTACAGATCGGTTCATTAAGCAGACATACGCACATTTTGTCCACCACATTCTTGATCTTCTTGGAGTTTTCAAGTGCGCGAGTGGAGAACTCATTCGCCGAAGAATTCAGCTTATCTTCGATGACGTCGATCCTCTGCTGCACATCAACCGGCAGGAAGATCTGATCCACCCCAATGTTCTTGGCTGCGGCCAAGCTGCGCGAGAAGTTCCTCAGGTTGTCCACCGTCAGATTGCCCTGCCCGACGACGTAGTCCACGGTGTTGATGGTTGTACTGTGGAACAGCTCCTGCCCACAGTGCAGGATCACACACCCGGCTCTGAAAAAAACAATCGTCGAATTAGATTGTTAGCTCGAGATAGGCTTGATCGGTCAGAGAAGTGGTGAATCGGCGACGAGAGCTGAAATGGTTTGGAGCGATTACATTGTCGCGAGGGTGAATATTATGAGGAGGACCAGCGAGCTGAAGTAGGCCGCCGGCGAGTAGTTGTTGCTCTTGTTCCGGCAGAAGCAGCAGCAGCAGGAGATGATGAGGAGAGCTACCCCGAAAACGATGAACCACACCATGGCGACGAGGAAGAGGGGAACAGCAGTGTATGCCACCGACTGCAGCAGGAAAAAGAATTACACTTGGAAAGAATGGCCACATGGAAAAAAAAAGAAATTTTTAAGAGGAATTGAATTGGTGTGGTTGATCTGACATACAGCCCAGTAATGCTGGTCGCTGATGTTCCAGCCGCCGCTGTACATGGTGAGGTTGCCAAGGGGGTCGCACCGGTGAGTCCTCGCCGCTGCAAGCACGAGGGAGTTGTTCCCTGGAGGGGGAGCAGCAGCACCAGCAGCAGCACCAGCACCGGGCAATGGCGTCTCAACAATCAGTCGCCGCCATGATGCCAGCAAACCCTTTCCTTGCTGATCACCATCTGCTCGTTTCCATGGCGCGAGTCATGTATTGCACAGAATTGATCAGTCGAGAGGCTCGCAGAACGAAGCCATGGATGAATTGCACGCACCTGACATAACACGCCTGCCCTCGAAGCTCGCATCCGAAACTCCGGCGTTGGCGAGGAGCAAGAGCAGAACGGCACACGCGACGACGACGACGCCGCCGACGGACGAGGTGGCCGGCGGCGCCATGCTTTCCAACAAGGCGCAGTGGCAGAATGCCGGAATCTTTACATGAGACCAAACCAAACCAAACCGATTCAGATCGATCGATCGATCGAATCAGACCTCCTAGCCACGCGTTGCTCCCGTTTCTTCCTGCCTCGGAATCCAATTCACGTGCTCGTTGGGGAATTGATCTCCTCACTCCTCCCCGCCTTGGGCACCCTCCCCCTACCTCTCTCTCCTCCTTTGCCTTCGTCTGTGTTTGCTCCCATTACCGCATCAACCTCGGGAGCTTGGTGATGGCAATCGGCGGAGACGGAGGGGGGCTCCTCCTCCTCCTCCAGGGTGGCCCGCTGTTTGCAACCTCCAAAACTGCCATGTCCATAAATAGCAGCAGAGCCTAGCGTTCTGCATGCAGCTGACTTCCGTATTTCCGGTCAGTGTCAGAAATTTTTTATTTTTTATTTTCTCAATTTACATAATTTTGAATTTTTTTAGACTTTTTGAAAAAATATAGTTATATAAATGGAATAAAATAAAATAATTATGTCTCATACTCTCATGGCAGATCAAAGAAGAACAAGTAATTCGGCCCAATAAGCCCATCTGCACTACATATTCATGGAGATCTATGGGCCAGCATGGGCCTACACCATGGCCGGCCCATGATGTCTGGTTAAGTTAGTTGGGCCTGTGTACCAATTTAGAATTGGAAAAAGTCTACATTTGATACTTGTGTATGGCATTAGTCTAGTTTTCGTCACTCAACTACGAAACCGGTTACTATTAGCCTCACAACTTTTCATATTTTATCCCCCAGCCTAAATCAAGGTGGTTTTGATGATGTGGCGCCTACGTGTAGTCCACATAGGCAGAGAGATGATATGATATCACAGTACTAATCAATAATAGAAAACAACACAATAAGATTTTTTTTAAAAAATATAGAATCCACATGTTGTCTTCACCTCCTTTCCCCCCTCTCCCTCCCATCTCATATGTATTTTTGTATTTTAATTTGCTAACTAGGATGCCACCTGGCACACCGTCGCCAACTTACCCTAAATATGAACGGTTTTGAGAGTTGACGGACCAACAATAACCGATTTTTAAGTTGATAAATGAAAATTGGACCAAGACCATAGTCGAGATATCAAATATGGACCTTTTCCTTCAGAATTTCAGAATCAACTTTTTTGTTTCGTCAACAACTCACAGGTAGTAACTTTCGTTTACTCCATGAAGTAAGATTTCTCCTCTGATCAGTCCAAAATTTTAAGAGGAATGAACAGACTCCTCCACATATATAAACTCAGGGAACAATTGAGTTTTCAGTTTGTCATGAGTATCAGAGTATTCAGTAGGGAATCGACTAGAGTATTAATCGAAGAACAGGATGTGCTACGTGCACTGAAAACATATGCATCCGTCTCGTTTCACGTGACTCCTCACTAATTTTCGCCTCCGATCGATCAGACTCGAGAGTGGCATGCACACGCAGGCAAGGCAATCATCAAAAGTGTCAGGTGCAGTGGTTGTCAGCATACACAACCATATGTACAAGAACGCGAGAACAGATAAAACACTAAACAAAAAGGGCCTCGTCAGAGCTGAATGCATAGATAGACCAGCTGCTGCAAATGCGCATGCATCCTGGTGCTTCTATATATCTGCTGCTGCTGCGAGTAGAACAGTACACATTCCAACGCATGCGTCCATGTGCCACGGAAGGGAAGTGATGGCCTAGTTACTACTTCATGCTGTGCACTGCAAGGCGATCGATCGATCGATCGAGTAAGCAAGAACTCGTCAGAAACTTACAGTGGCAGTAAGCCAGTAACATTCATGGTCGTATATGCATGCTCTGTGCCGTTTATGTCGAACTCCAATTTGTTCTTCTGAATTTTTTACTGCACTTGCTATCTATGAATTCATATGCTGTATATGTTGGTATGCTGTATGCATGTCAAGTTGTGGCTGTCGCGGCTCTTAATTACTCCTACTTGAGTACGAGATGAGTTAGCTAGGGCGCACTAAGTAGTTGTTAGTATTCAGTAACGTACGAGCTAGCTAGTGTCCAACCGCGGGGCGAGCGGGCGGGCGGCGCCTCGCTGTCTTGCCCGCCTCTCGCGGCGCATACGCTGGTCTACCACGCGAGGGCTGTCGCCTCCGGCGCCGGCACTCCGTAGCCCACATCGCCATCGATCGACGGCCGGAGGAGTGGCCGCGCGCGCGCGCGGCGCCGTCCGTCCGTCCGTCCGTCCAATCGATCGATGCGAGACATGTCACCGCGCGCGCGCGCGTCGCTCGCCGGAGTGCCGGACAGCGACGGCCGGCGCCTCGCCGGAGAGCTAGCTACGACCGCGCGACAGCGCGACGTGCGCCGGGTCTGATGCATGCATCCATGGACGATCCATCCGACCATCCGTGATCCGTCCGTCCGCTCGAGCGGCGACACGAGAGCTCGCCAACACGTACGGCCGGGCCGCGCCCATTACACGCGTGCGTCCTGATAATTAACCTCGAAAAGCAGCTTCAGCTGCTGTTGCATGCATGTGACGAATTTCTCTCACCAACCCGTCTCTTCAATCTTAATTGGCAGCAGATGGATCGATCTAACGACATAATCATATCGTAATCACGATCTCTCGCTCGCGTCACATGTTGAATGTGTGCAAGACTTAACCGATCGTCGATCGGTCGATCTCACTAGCTGATGAACTGAACTGAACATAGCTGTGCACCGTTTGGAGATCTAGTGTTTTCTCGAGAGGGGAGATATCCATTGTCAACACACGAATCCAGAGAGAGATTAGACGAACGAAGCAGCTAGCTAGCTAATGGTCAAAAGAGCGGTGTTACACACGCGCGCATGTTACATCCGCGGGATACTCGAGAGAGACGCCAAGTTTTGTAGTATCATCTTCTTCACAGTCTTCACAAAAGGTGCAGCATTTCCTGCAATGCTGTCCAGTATCGGGTGAACTGCCAATCTATTACTTTCTCAGTTCTTAAGAAAATATATTTTAATCTATTAGTAATTTAAGATTTTAAGATTTGATTTCACACATTCTAGGATGTTAACTGTTCGAGAATGGAGGCCGTAATTCGATCAGGACTCGCACTGCTACCTAATTATACTGGCTAGCTAGCTAGTAGCTAATTAAACTAAGCTAATACAGCAACAGCAAGCACAATACCAGTCACACTACCAGCTTGCTAATGTTGTACAAACTGCGTGCGTGTTCGCGGCTCAGTTGTGGATGGGCGGCTTCCTCGTGGCCGGCGAGTAGTCCATCCCGGCGATGTCGAGGATGTCGGGGTACGTCGACGACGTCGCCTTCTCCCGCGGCTGCTGCCGCGGCACGCGCGGCGCGGTGGCCCCGACGACAGTGGCGCCGCCGCCGCCGGCCGTCGTCTCCTGCTCCTTGGCGCCGCCGCGGTTAGCCTCCGGCGCCGTGGCATCGTTCGTTCTCATCTCCGGGCTCTGCAGCCATTCGCATCGATCGCGCGAGGTAATTAAGTCTCATGCATGCGTGCGTGACGAGAGTGTTCAGCTGGTGCATGTCTGAACTCTGAACCTGCATCTCTGAATCTCTGAAAGCCTGCAGGGGGTGCACTGACCTGATGCTGCTTCTGCTGCTGCGGCTGCGTCTGCTGCTCCGTTTCAGCGTGCGCCAGTGTCCTCTTCGCCTTTCCTGCATCAAAGGTCGCAAAAAACAGTTGGGTTAAAGCTGCTGGAGGAAGAAGCGGAAAGATGCGCAAAGCTGACAGCGTCGATTACTAGCTATTCTACCACTGTTTACAGCCGTGTCATCACAAGATCCCAAATGTTCATGCGTGCAGGCGCCGAGTTTTCTACTGTGGGATTTTCTTGCTGTGGTGTCCTGACACCAGTGACTAGTACTATCGTTACTGCCCAGAATGGAACTATGGGCCACGCACGTCAATCGATGCATGCAGTTTGCAGAGAGGATCAGGAAGAAAGCAAGAACTGAATCAACAAAAACTCATCAATTAACGACCCGGTGATCGAAGAACTGGATAACAACTCCTCCCTTTCCTTACATTTTCCATCCAAAACGCAGCATCAGGGAGAAGAAATACCACGGATAAAAACATTAAGCTGCTGCTGCTGCTAAAATAAAAGGGCAAAAGGCGATGTGATGCAGCTAGCTGTGGTCAGTGGTGATTAGGTTCATGGCCACTTGGCCCGTAGTAATCTTCATGGAACCTTGGTACGGGCCGCGCAATCGCACTGACAACTTCTCTATCCTCGGCGACAATAGTAGCAGGAGTCGTCTGCTCCGTTGTACCTGAGCAATGGCGCCCATCGGATGTGCAGTGCTTGTTCGTCAAAGTCGCTGTGTCGAATGGCTGCCCGGCCGCCTTCGATTCACCCATCTCCTGCTCAATACATTCAGGAATGCAAAGAAATGAGCAAGCTTTGAGCATTTTGCTTCTGACAGGAAGAACAAAACTTGGACACTGCCCACATATTACAACTTACCTTGCTGCTGATTGCTTCGTGTAACTGCCTGTCCAGTCTGATCCCTGCATCCAGGATACAAAAGTTAGAGCTTTTGAAGTGAAAACACGCTAATGGTCGATGAGCCACGGAAGAAGGAGATGGATGAGTAGCCAGTCATGAATGAACTATGAAGCATAGCATACCGTGTGCTCTTTCAGCCAGGAGTAGGAGAAGAAGAGTGGCCAAGAACAGCAACGAACTCCTCATCTGTGTGTGCATATTCAGACGAGCTTTGTCCTAACTGAAGATCGATGCAAGGGTGTACAATTTACTCCTGAGAAGCGAGCAGATCGAACAGAAGGCCAGAAGGGCATGCACTGAACTAGCTAGCTGGAGATCGAATGGAAGCAATATATGCAAGCCTAAGACGAGATGGACTCGGAGAGCTTGTATTTATACACAGGCAGTGAGTGTTCTCTCCCTATCATCTCCCATGCCCCCACTCTACTGCCAGATGCCAAACTGCCAATTAGGACAGGTTAAAAAACAATTAGTAGCTAGGAACAATGTCAGCTTGGTGGTAATTCTTTAATCCACCTCTGTATCTTGAGTTTCGGTTGGGCTGTCACTTTTTAAGGAAGGATGTTCCCCAAAATTTGGTGCCTGGCCTGTTCTATTTTACCTTTGTGCATGTCCTGCTATGATTCAGATATAATGCCAGGATTGAAATTGTTACTGTCTCCCCACTCCCCTGTAGCTTCTGACCACTGAGCCTTACTGGGAGTGGCAGCTTGGACCCAACCGCTTCCAAGTTTGGTTAGGTTATTACTGCTGCTCCGATCCAATATATAAGGTGTGCTGTCAATCCTGTCATAGAACAACAATATCTTATTAGTTAATCTAAATACTATTTTCTAATTTATTGTTGATGACAATAATTTGGACTATATCTGGTGACCTCAATAGCCCACTGAAAGACGTTATCGTTAGTTGATAAGTTTGTGTCGACATTATTGATCTGAATTTTCTGATCCGCTCCTCCTACTGCATTAATAATCAGGAGCCGTCTAGTGCTATAATTAAGTCAATGTGTCTGCCTTTTAGCTTGTGGCACTATAACTCTTGAAAATATGTCCCTCGAAAGGCTAGGGGTCACTTCTGCTCTAGATTGATTATAGTTACCTGAACATTTGAACTTAGACGAATTCAATCAAACAGCTTCATAAATCATGAACTATAATGTTCATATGTTAACTGGCACTTTTGAGTTGGCACTAAGTGCACAAACTTTTTTTTTTGAAAGCAAGCAAGAGGATCGCTGCAATGCATTAAGAGAGGTGAGACCTAGATCCTAGAAAAAAGTTTACGGAGAAAAAACTACAAGTTACTGCTCCAAAGAAGTAGAAGCAGGAAAAGAATCGAAGTCGGCGGCAATCGCATCAACTACGGAGGAGATGGAGTCGAAGGAGGAGTCGAAGATTCTCTGATTTCGCTCTTTCCAGATATGCCACCAGGTAAAGATGATTAACTAAAAGCTAGCATGTGGAACTAGATCAATTTTCTTTTGACTGTTTTAAAATATACTCCCTCCATCCTATAATATTAGGATTTAGGAATATATTTAATATTTACAATGAATCTTAACAATATTATAGGACGGGGGAGTAATAGAGTAATAGTAGTATTACTACTATGTCACGCTAATATATATGTAACAAAATGAGGATTTCCATGCATGCCTAAATAATCCGAAACATCAACTTTCATATGTACGGCATCGCACACAGGCGCAGACAGAAAATTGTGACAAAATGAACCAAAGTTTGAACGAATTCGTTCCGGTGGCAAAGGAATATAATTCCGAGTTCCAACCAAGTCAATGCCGCTGATACAGCCAACACGCCATTTACTTAGCACCTGATCTTGTGGTTACACTACATCATACCGGCACAACGCCCTGTCTCTCGAGCAACAGCTGCCGTACGTACGTGCAAGCCAACAGGTCACTGCTAAACCTACTGATTAAAAACTGATTAAGCCCTACCTACAAAACATCAGAAGCAGTATAATATATTGTGTTCATGGGACCCTCCTGTGGCTGGAGAGATCTAGTAAAACACAGTATCCTTTCGAGGCCAAAATATTCAGAACTCTGCATGCGCATGGAGAAAGAGAGGATTAGTTTAGATGGTGGCAGTCCTGAAACTGTACCAGCCCGTACTGTGTGTCCTAGGACCTGAATTCTTTTGGCATGAACAAGAACCCTGTCCCCTGACAGTGCAGCTGCAAGGATCAAGAAGATGATACAGAGGATATCAGTGGTGATTAAATTGGTAATTGAGCTGATCAGTAGATTGCAAGGTCGAAAGGTCGATGTAAATGGGAGGTTGTCAGGTAGATAGGTACTGTGCACTGGTAGGCTGGCCTGGCTGGGTAGCAGCAGCAGGAGTATGTCTTGGGAGTTTGGGCACGTTGGAACTTGGGCACCAGGGGCCGGTTGCATGTACGAGCACAGGCAGGCGTATCATCTCGTCGTCGAATTAAAAGCTCCTGTTTCAGGAGGCGCGGACGTGTCCCAACTCCCAGTGGGATATGTCGACGGCGCCCTTTGACCGGATGCTGTTCAAAGCCCAGGCAGACCGCAAACGCAGCGCCCGCTTAGATAATCATATCGCGGTTAACGACTAAACGTTTGAATTTTGTGACGTGAAACTAAAACGAATTCTTGCTGACAGAAAAAAAAATGGAGGGTTAGATGTGGGAGTCGTTCTTATTTTGATGCTCAAGGAAATTGACGATCAGTGTAATCAAGGACACTGTTACGGTTCACGTTAATCATATCTAGACCATTAATTTTATTAAACTAAAATTGTAAATACTCGTTAACCGGTTATTACCTATCCTAGCTACCCCACCAGCTCCGAATGAATCCCACCGCGCCGTTGCAAGCAGGAGGTCAGAGAAAAATCTAGAAAAAAATCGGGAAGATGAATGGGAGAAAAGAAAGGAGGCGCGCGTCACGAGTAGGAGAAAATTTTGGAAGATCAGAAAAAATATGAAGGATAAAATTTGGAAAATTGGAGAAAAAATAAAGAGACTTACGAACGGTTGATTCTACCGCATGATAAATATTAATGGTTGATTTACATAATTATTAAAATGTAAAAAATCAAATCAAATAAACGATTCATATTATTTTAGATATACCGTAAAATTTCTAATTTAATGATAGGGCTCAACAATACAATCTACATAGTATCATTAAAATTTTCAAAAAAATTAGAAGAATTTTCAGAGTGAATAAAAAGATAAGCCTAGAGTTTAAGCCATAATTACTCTAGGCTCGTGTCCGCCACTGCGTTAAACTGGCCGGCAATAGTGATAACCGGTGTTGTTCAGCTGCTAGCTGCTCCCAGGCGTTCGTCGCCGGCCGTTAGGAACGTAAGGTTCGTTGCTGCTCTCGAGCTGCATTGCAGATCATCGTCGGAGGCAGGTGGTCGAAAAGAGGTGGAAAAACATGGAGATCGAGGAGATCATCACTGGGAACGTGCTCTCGATCACTAGGAGATCATCACTGGAAAAACATAGTAACGACACAGCATAACCCACTGATTCGTGGATTCAGAATAAGTGAGATCCATAGGTCAGTGAGCAGTGACATACATATAATGTAAAGTCCTCTAAAATTTCATCAAAATACTAACACATTTTAAAAGAAATTTAAGAAAACCCTATATGTTATCAATTGCGGGCTCCAGCATCACTGTAGAGGATCACATTCGAAGAATGCAGACAGTGTGTAGGGCTGGATGTTGGTGCGACGCAGGACAGAGAGAGAAGGGATGAAGGAAGAAGAAAAGGAGGTTCCTTTTCGAGGATGCATGCATGAATGGCTAATTGCGGTGTGAGCTGAGCTAGACACTGTGTGAGGAGATAGGAGATGATGGCTTTGGCTTTTCTTGCTGCACGGTGCCACACTTGGCTCAAGGCGCCGGGACACGTACGATCGAGGCCCGCGCGGGCCGGCGGGGGTCAATCGGCGACGACGCGCGCCGCTCGCCGTCGCGCCGGATTGGATTGGATGTCTGACTGTCTGATCAGAGAGAGAGAGAGAGGGGGGGAGGGGCCACTACTGCACCACCAATTATCCACTTATTACTGCGCATCTGAAGATTCTTAACATCGTTTTGTAAGCAGGTTTAACCGGAGGATCGATTACTATTATCGATCCGATTTTACTGTTATCTAGATTATTTACATAAGTCATTGTCCGACAAAATGATTAAAAATCGCGTTAACCAGACTTGAGGATCAATTAGTATTGCTACTGGTCCAATTTAATGATAAACTGCCATAACGGGTGATCCAATTTGACGGTTATCAAGCTAGTTTATATAAACATCAGCCGACAAGATGATTGAAAATCATGATAATCGATAGTCCAATTTAACAGTAATTGAGCTAGTTTATATAAATCATTGGCTAATTAGATGATAGAAAACCGCGGTAATGTAAACACTGCATGTAAGGCTGAAACTACAAAGATTACTGCATGATCACCGCGAAGGCTAGTGCTTGTTTAGTTCGTAAGAGAAGGATTACTATTACTAATTATTTTTTCTGACAACATCTCCGATTGAGATCAGAAATCTCTGTTTCGAGTTCGACGGCCTGACACGATCAAGGTGTCGACGCTTCCAAGTTCCAACAGTGTAGTTTCCCATCCTTTACGAGTTGGCAAATCCGTAGCACGAGCCAATGACCGTGCGCAATGCAAGCGGATTCGATGGAGCGGTTAGAGCGTCAAGTTGGGGAGCCCAGGTGTTCGTTTCAGGCAGGGTGCGTACGTATAACATGTCGCCGTCGTCTCATGATCGTGTCGATCGATCGCGCCATCAAAATCGAGGCCACGACTGTTGTAGCTAAGCTATGATACCGACCTAACGTAGCAACCCCTTTCTCGCCCACGGGCCAGGGCCATGGCCAAGCACCGCGCATGAGCTGAGTTCACTGATACAAGAAGAGACATCCGTATTAGATTAAAATGGTTATTAGTGACGGATTTTAAACCGTCACTGATTAATCAGAACTGATAGTCGACGGCTATTAATGACGGTTCATGCCACAAACTATTGCGTAACTTTCAGTACCGATTCGTACCACGAACCGACACTGAAAGTTGCGCAACAGTGTCGGTCCGTTTAAGTTCGAAAAATTTAACGGCTTTCGTTTTTTAAATCGATAGTGATACAACTTCTGTGTCGATTTGAAAATAACCGGCGCTAATGTAGTGTTATTTTTAAGCAGTTATGTGTAGCGGTCGCCGCAGCACACAGCACTGTCTTTACGCTACTACACCTGCCAGAGTACGAAGCCATGCGCCGGCCGCCGCTGTCACGACGCCGACGTGCACGCGCAACATGCATATATATATATATGCGGGAGCAACAATCTCACGGCGATGATAGACGCACGGATCGACCTCATGCACGGCGCTATCTATCATCGGTGGCGACGCATGGCCCGGCTTGCCGGGTAGCTGTACGCAACGCTAGCGGCCGGAGACGCCCCTTTCGACGGGCCGGCGGCCGACCGGCAGCGTCGCCACCACCGCGTACTGTTGCCCCGCGGCTCGAATGCTCGACCGCCATGTGTCACGACGTGTCGTGGGCGCGTATGTAGGCAGGGGCCCCGCGCCGGACGCTGCTGGTTGTCCGTCGACGCGGACTTTCACGTGTGCCCGGCCGGTTGCTCGGCTGAAAACGGCAGCATGTCTATGCCCAGAAATAACCGGCCCGTCAACGACCGAAAGCTGCGTGCGCAGTGCAAGGCCAGTGTCGCGTAGGGCCCTGCGCCGCTGCATGCGCACGCGTTCCTTCACCTAGCGAGAAAGAAAGCTGGCAATTTTTACAGATTTGGTATGGCTGGCCTTGCCGACGGTCGAGCCGAGCGTGACGCTGTCATCGTCTCGGCTGAGCGTCGTCGTCGTCGTCCGTCCCGGCGCGCGTTGGCGCGCACGCCGCCTTGTCGCGCGCATGCACGGCCTCTCGCTGCACGCGCGGCGGTTGCGATCGGCAGCGACCCGCGGGGCTCGCGTGTCGCAGACATGTCCCCCGCCCCGCGCCGTGGCGCCATTACTGCGCTGCCCCGGCGCGCGGACGCGCGCGGGGCGATCGATGCTGCGCGCGGCGAGCGCGCGCACACGCGCGCCCCACGTAAGCATACATCCGCCTCGCGCCATGCCGTGGTACGGCGACGCGCGCGGAGACAAGCCGGTACGTGCACGGGAGTCCGTGGCGTACCGGGAGCAAGCCCGCCACGCGCGACTGTGGCCGTAGCAGGCGGCAGGAGAAGCCATTCTGGTGACGCTGTCGCCTGTCGGCTACCTGGCGGATACCAACGCCGGCGACGCATGGAGCTACTCTGGACCAGCTCACATGGTTGATCATCACTTGATCGTCCAACTTCAGACCGATCTATACTTCTCATTATGAGAGATCAATGTCGCGCAGCAACAGCATGGCCATATACGTCCGTAGCTGCCGTTCCTGTGTCTGCGCGAGCATTGATGATACAATACATTCATTCATACGGATCATTCTCTTTTGGAATACAAGGTGTATCCCCAGTTGCTAGAGAAACAAAAGACAGGTACAGTTGTCACAGTTGAGAGAGTTGCTGCAGAAAGCAGAGCTATTAAGTAGTATTAACGGCAGGTGAGCGCCTGGCCAACTGACAGGTTTTCCGGCAGCTAAACACTGGAACATCTCATTGCCATGATAAAGCCCCAGCAGCAGAAGGTACAGAGGACAGAAGAACACTGTAGCTAACCGAAGTATACGTACTGTGCTGCAGTGTGCATTTTCTCTTTCAGGCTGTAGCTTCATTGCTCCTGAACTGTTAGCGAATCCTCCATGCAGCTAAAAATTCAACTTCTGCACACACACCATCAACTTTGGCAGCTGCTGCACCAAGAATTAATTGTCAGTGTCGCATATCCGCCTAGCATAGTCACGATCTTTCCACTTTCTGTAGATCTGTTGATGACACTCCCCCCGCCCCAAGCATCTGCTTCCTTCTCCCTGCATTTGAAAAGTGACCCAATTTAAGATGAAAAAAGTTTGGTGCAAAAATACAACGTCGACGTTCAGGTGCTAAATTTCTGAAAGTGACAGCAACGTTCATGAGCTTACAGACGGCTCAAATGAATGGCGCTCCACATATCCATTTTATATTTAAAAGGTCATTCCTAAACCACAGTTTAAGACACCTCTCATTTACATTTGATACTACTAAGATGTAAAGATTGTCTCGTTTATAGTTTTCTCCTTTCTTTGTTTTATCCTGTTGTATTTGTATAGTGCATTGAAGGAAAACATCTAGCATGCCACGTTGAACTGTTCGCTAGCCTGTGCCATTATATGACAGCTGCCCGTACCAAGATAAATCCCAGGGGCCAGGAGGCAACCGCTAGTACCTGTAGCCCCTAACAACTAGTTTTACCTGATTTGATGGCAGATTATCACCTATTCCAATCAAGTTTGGAGTAGGTTCTGAAGTAAACATATGATTCAGCATAAAATACAAATACTCGAGAATTCACAAGCTAATACCTTGGACACACTTTGCTGTAACCTAAGCAGATAAAAAAAACCAGAATCACTGGGAAATTGGTGATGGTGACCCTGAGAAAACCAGCTACTGCACTGCACATATTTTTAAGCTTTTGACCATTTACAGCTTATCGTGAAGTGAAGCGATAATGAGTAGGTGGAAACATTCGAGGAATACATAGAACACTCGTGTTCAATTCTTCCAAATGATGCAGCATGCAAAGTGGGCACATGAGAAGCCTTCTTTGTTTAAATTTTCGTAAATAGCCACAAAGTAACAGAGAAATGGCAAGGAGTGAAACTACACTAAATGAAATAAGTTCACTTTCAAATTCAAGAAGCTAGGTGTAAGAGCATTTATTCCAGTCAGGTTTTATCACATCAAGGATCAGTAGAAAGATCCATGAGTGAATAATAACTTGATATATTGTTTGCAATGCAACAACAATACATGCATAGGATAGTATCTTGGAATAAAAATCAAGAAGACTAAAAACTTCTGTACCAGAACAGTTGTTGAGTATGTTTACCTGTAATTTGTATGAACAAGTCACAAGTCCTGTATGCTAGGGATGCTGCTGTTCTAAACTTTAGCCATGTCATGGGATGTCCTTAATATCCTTAGTTTTCTCAGATAGCAACCAAGTAATAACTGCAAAGATGGGAGCTACCACTGTCTGTCATGATTCCATTTCAATTCAATATAAAATTTATCATTCAAGCGATAAATGCAAAGATGGAAGCTATCACTGTCACTGGTTCCATTTCAATTCAGTGTAAAAATTATTATTGATTACTGCCGAGACCATTGTCTGCCTGCCCTTGAGAAACATCAACATGTCATCATTTCAGTTGGCTATGATAATCATATGATAGCTGTGAGGAACAGCAGCTCTCAGAATTCACCCTAGTGCCCCCTTCCCAGGTCTATCCTCAACTTGGGCAACATCCCATTAATGAGGAACTCATCATAATTCCTATGCATATGACCATGCCCACGAATGCTTTGGCAGAAACACAGCAATAAGCACACTTTCTGCAAAAGCATCAGGGGTTTAGTTCCTCCTCTTTCACATGTTTTATCTGCGAACATGCAATAATATTCTTTACTTCAATGTTAAGTCCATGCACACAAACTAGATCTAAGCTTTCAACATAAATCATCCTATATTTAGGAAGCATGGACATCATCTTATCATTGCTACAAACAGCCTCCAATGGTTGCATGATAACCTTTGGGTAGCAGAAGATGATAATACCACTCTTCTTGCCTAGCTCTCAGTAGTCAAAGTACACCACTCAATGCATCATCACTGTCAGACTCTACTCCTGGCAGCTTAGTCCCCAGCTCCTTTGTCTGGGTGAGAGTCCCTTTGCAAGCGTCTCCTTGTCATACTTTCTAGCCAAATCCACCATTCCCTTTTGCAGCAATGCATCAATAAGGGCATTGTAAGCAAATGCATCTGGGCTGAGCCCTTGCTCTTCCATGGCCTTCTATACAATGAATACCAGCCGTAGGAATCCCCACAGCCCAAGCCTCTTGAGCATAACATATGTGTCCATCCTTGGCATGCAACCCCTCTCGAGCATTTTCTCAAACAGTCCAAGGACCTCCTGTGGGCGGCTCAAATACTGGAAGAAACAATGGTAAGTGAGCACATTGGGCTCAACCCCAGCCTTGCGCATCTGTTGAACAAATCCATACCCTTCCTTGAACCATAATAACTTAACAATCGCATCAAAAGTGGAAGCATTCGGCTTGCAACCAGCATCGACCATCTGCTTGTACAACCGAATAGCGAAATCAACTCCCTGTGCAAGCCCAATTGAGTGGATTGCAGTATTGTACGCAACAACATCAATCGGCAAGCCTTTCTGCTTCATCTCCCTGAACACCTTGAAGGCCTTCCATGGCTTGCCTGACTTAGCAAGCGCATCCATGTAGATGGAGTAGGAGTGGAGGTCCTTGGCAACACCGCGATGGTCCATGTCGGACCAGAGATGGCGGAGGCGCGCCCAGACGCGGGTTTTGGCCCATCCGCGGGGGAGAAGGTTGTGGGTCTTCGTCACCGGCGGGAACGGTGGCGGGTCTTTGCCGAAGCATAGGTGGTGGGCCTCGTCGACGCGGCGGTGGTCGCAGAGCGCGTCGACGAGGGCGTGGGGGTTGTAGCGGGAACTCGAAGTGCTTGCCGACGATGTCGACCGTGCGGGCGACGGTGGCCGGGGTGGGGGGCAGGTTGGCGCCGGCGGGGGAGGGTGACCAGTGGAAGGACTCGAGCGCGCGGCGCCAGTCGTTGGCGTAGAGGGAGAGCGTCTCGAGCCCCGCCACAGCGTCGATAGGAGATGGCGGCGTGGCGCCGGCGACGGCGGACGACTCGGACGGAGAGCATGTCACAAGACGGCGGCGGTGAGACGGCAGAGCGCCGCGAATAGCTTGGTCACGATCCCGTCAAAATTCGCGTAAAAACGGGCGTTTCGCTCAAAAACATGAGGAATTTCTGCTCACCAGTTGCCAACTTCTTCCTCCAACCAATGATATGGCCGTAAAATAATTAAGATTATAACATAATTCTAATTATTATTTCCTGCGTCTCGTAATATTACAACCGGTTAAATTTGACATAACAAAGTACAATTAATCTGGACACTACCACCATCCAAATTCATTATATAACGTAGTGTCAAATTCGATCATAAATTATAATATTATAGGATAGAAGAAGTATCAGATAAGCTAATTGTGATTATCAGTTGTATTTATTAGAATTATGGGTATTTGCTTTTATACCTCATAGTGAAATGTCATTTGCTCTTTTTATACACGCGGTGTATATAACATGTGGATGTCATATGTGAAAAAAAAAACATCACATAACCACTTAACTGTATACATAGAGAGAAAAATCCTTAGAATTATTACTTTAAGCTAAGAAGAGCCCAATAGTGATTTCAGCAAGCGACTCATCCGACGAGAGCATGAGTTCACCGTAGTATACACTACAACACTCCCAACTGACGAAACGGGAGGAAGAAAACGAAAGATAGGCACATTGGAAGCAACAAGAACAGGCTGAACACAAACACAAACTCACGAGATTACATTTGCATCTTTTCTGTAGGCTATAGAGGTGATTTAGCAGTACCAGACTAGCAGTACATGCCATCAGTTATGGATCGGGCGTGGTTACAGACTTGCAGGGTTTTTACAAGCATGACTCTGTGCTGGCTGTGATTGAATTCTGTACATAATCTACAGACCCCTCCAATCCACCACTTAGTACAGGCAATTTCAGTGAGATTGTTGTTTTTAGTCAGCTTCATCAATGGCAAAGTCTGGTTCTGGAGGCTTTGGCAATCTCACAATAGTAGGGCCACCCTTGCTTCTGAGCCTGTGAACTCCTCGGAGCGCGTTAGCTGCAAAGCGAGATGCGAAGATGGTTGCTGCAAGGCTAGGGTGGTGGCTGCTGCTACTTTGCCGGTTTGCGGCCTCTTCTTCCTTGCGATGCTGCTCCACCATCTTCCTCTTGTAATAGCGGCGCCATGCCAGTTGAATGAAACATGCTGCCCATGTCCTCCAATGCTGGGAATAGAACCGGAAAGTGTGCTGAACTTGCCTACTGTGCAGCCTCCTGAACTGACTGGCAACGAATTTCAGCTCCTCAGCACACAATGCAAATGCCTCAACCTCAGAAAGAGCTTTCACTGCCCTAGTGGAAGCTGGGAAATTAGCAGCAGATTTAGGATCCAATGCCCAAGTTAGCAACTCGTCGCCACAGAAAGATCCCTCCTTTAACTGGACCCTGTTAAAGAATCCGCTTCGTCCGCCATCGGTGGTCACACTCTCCAAGCAGCCATGGAGGATGAAATGCATCTCATCCACAGGATCGCCTTCTCTCAAAATGTATTCATTTTGAGTGTATAGTGCAGGCCTTAATCGCTCACATATTGCATCCAGCAATCTTTCATCCATATTCTCAAACAAAGGTACCTAACCGGCAAAAAAAGGACAACTGATATCAGTACAAGATTGCTAAAACACTTAAAGGTATTTGACCTGAAATATCTAACCCTTTTCACTAAGCCCAAACAGAGATGGCGCTTTATGTCCCTCCGAAGGTCTTTTGGAAGGGTTTGAACCAAATTTTCTTCATCTACTCCTCTGGTCTCCAACCACCTGTAGCGTTCATATCGCCTTACTCGTTCTCTTATCTTAGCAGGCAGTGCACGGTGATGCATCCACTGCTCAGCATCACGTTTCTTAACTCTCATCTCTTCAAGGCGTATAGCAACTGATTGAAGGTAGGTCTGAAAAAAACTACTCAAAATCAACCAAAAGGAAAAAAGGACTGAAAAGAGTAGTAAGTAAAGCACTTCACTCTACCTGCATGTTACCAATGAGGAGAGCAAAAAGAATTAGCCCAACGACACATATTGCAATAGAGAATAACACCTCCCCAGGATATGTGCTTGTTGTAAGTCCTTGACCAAGAGTACTGTTAAATGGAAACGGAAGTTAAGCAGACAAGAATGGTGCACCATAAATAGATATAGACATAGAGACATATAGACATCTAATACTTTGGCTTCAGGTATAAACTTAGGAACGAAGAAATATCAAATCAGTCATTATGCAGAGAGTACCACAAATATACTCCAGTTCTATAGGAATTGACCATTAGGCAGGCAGTGAAATGTTGCAGAACATTGAAGCATTATCTTAGTTTATTTTCATTCCTTTAGAAAATGGTGAATAATGGACTTCTTTACACAGACTAAGGCCATCAAAGATCTTGCATTTCATAAAGAAGTATCCATTTTGTGGATGGTTTTTAACTTCTGGGTTCTGAATCATCCAAACTTCCGCATCATGAGATATTTCCTATACAACAGTCATCAGGGAGACAGATTACTTTCCATTACCTTAGATTCTGTAATCCCCACCAGAAGCAATAACAGATTTTAGGGACAAAGTTTCCTGGAACAAGTATTCCAGACACCAGAGCTTGTTTATAAATTCCAAAATTGAAAGTGGGATCACTACCATTGCACTTTTGAAATAGTTGGGTCTTATCAGACCAACTGCTATAGTTGCCATCATGATTATCACTGCAATACAGGTAGCTTCTATTGCATCCAACATCATCAGGACAGTTCAAATGCCAGCAATCATCTTCACGCTCTATGGTTAAAAAGTACCACAACGTACCAACATTCTGCAACAAATAGTATATATGAAAAAGTAAAATATGTCAGCAAAACATGATTGTCTACAACATAATACTAGATAATGTTAATGAATGTTGTTGCAATTTATTTTAGAAAAAACATAATGTTGCAATAATGACAGGCGGAAATCAGCAAAACATGATAGAATCAGGAAATACAAAATGTCTAAAGAAATTGGCCGTGCTAAGAATATATTACGAGCAATATTCAAGTGCTCAGAAATATGTAAAACTAGAGTTTAAAACTACGATATCTGATACATTAGGAATACAAACAGGTACTAATGTGCTATGAGGTGCATTTATTTTTAATCTAACAAATATAGCAGATTCCAAAGAATTATATGCAATATTAAAAATCTAAAATAAGATAAAAAACAGCAGAGAAGTCAGAAATCAACTCCATTAATAGTCCAAACTCCCATCATCTCGTGAAAGACAGGGAAATAAAATATCAATGTGATAATACCCTCCAGATGAAGACGCTCACAGCTGATTATGCATAAATAGAATATGGGAAGCACTTACATGACCAGCCAGCATAAACCATAGAAGATAGTAAGCAGCACCAACCCAAGCAGTTTCGATAAAAACACCAGCCGTCCTTTTCAAATCTGTGATCACAGGGAATATACGTAGCAACCTTGGAATATACTGAACCAAGACAACCCAAAACAATGCATTTTTTGTAGACAGTACGTCTGGACCATCCGAACTGTGGAGATATCTCCAAACAACAATCTGTTGATTACCAGCAAGATAGTTGAAGTAAAACTGGAAAACATGCTTAAAAATAAGCACAGTTCAGGATATGAGCAGAAGGAAGAGTAATCCAAACCAGATATGACAAAAGCAATGATACAACAAATTGTGATACAAAAAATGAAGGTATGTACCTGTGGAAGTGGTAGTAATGCAAAGAAGTCCATTATAAAATAACTTTTTAAGTACCGCGCCGCAATCAGCGTTGGATCAATCACAAGCTCACCAGTTCCAAACACTCGAGAAGATGGAGCAACATAAGCAGTGCGGAATTGTAGAAATACACGGACAAGATAGACCAAATCCAGAATTGTCCGTATTGTTGTTGATGTCACTGCCAGTTTTTTATCTATACCAATGCATTTTAAATCATTGATGATGGGTAGGAA
This sequence comes from Zizania latifolia, assembly GCA_000418225.1. Taxonomy (NCBI): domain Eukaryota; kingdom Viridiplantae; phylum Streptophyta; class Magnoliopsida; order Poales; family Poaceae; genus Zizania; species Zizania latifolia. The sequence goes on along the minus strand of KE371396.1, from coordinate 36,165 downwards.
AGCTTTGTTGTTGTTGTTGTTGTTGATGATGGGTAGGAAAAAAAATAGTGGATCCACGGCAACAGCAAAAATGCATGACAGGAAGAAAAACTTGTTCATTTGCAAGAGAAACTTGTCCTGGGGATCAAATATAGTCTTCTTAAACAATTTAAGATCTTCTGCAAAAGCTGTCTTAGGAGCACCCGATGTAAGGGATTGTCTTAGTGATTTAAGTCTTCCAGAACCATTTCTCACCCCTGACAAGAAAATTTTCACAGGATTAAATGAACCATAATCAAAACTAGGCATGCTGAACCTCAGGCTGCTCTTCGCTCCCACTTCAGAGGGTACAGATGACCTAGGGCTTGACTCATCCAGTCTGCAGAAATACTGAGATGTGATTAAAAAACAGTTGCAACAGTAAAACAAAAACAACATATGTGCATGAAAAGCAATAATTGCCAAACATATAGCATTTGATAGAAATATGAAACTCTCCTTTTAAACTGTACCATTCCATCAAGAACACATGTCAGGTCAGATTTGGTGTTTTTGTTCAAGAAACACAAGATGAGGCAACTCTTACGGATAAAAAAAACCAAAGTAATAACTTAATAAAAGCAAACAAAGAGCCAAAGACATGTACAACCTAAGAAAAAACATATATAAAGAATAGCAAGTACAGCCATACAGAGGTGCCACAAAACTAACAGTCGACAATTATGTCCTCTATAAGTTGAATGGAATAGATTTTATTCATAATGTTTCTACTAAAAGAAAAGGAGAGCAAACTATAGGAGGAACAAACTCATGAGTATTTATTGCGGTCTCATGGACACACCCAAGATAGCTTTTTCAGCAAAGGATTTCCATTTTATACAGGAGAAAGGACAAAGATTAATGGGAAATGCCCAGAGAACATTGGTAAAGGTGTGCAAACATAGGAAAGGTGCCTTTAAACTAAACAAACCAACCTCTTAAACATCTCTCTATGCCCGTCGATGTATTGAGTTTTCTGCGCCGGATCAAACATTGTTGCACAGGAAGGTCGCACAAAGAAAATCCTGTTGTATGTACCACAAAGTATTTAACAACAGACCGGTTTAATTGTGACAACTCCCTGAAAAACAAGTTCAATTGTGATATCTAGAGTAAATATGATCATAAACAAAAAAGGCAAAACCACGCGAGAGGAAAATGAACAGTAAATCATAATGTAACATAATGTCTTGAAGGGTTGATGGTGAACAGGTTACAGGTGAAGTGGAAATAATTTAACTTGACTCCACTAAGTTCTGGGTAACAGAATAGGCTATCTTTCACAAGTTGTAACTTGTAGTAAAGACAGAAGTGGAAGTTATACCTCTATGCCAAAGGAGAAGCAAAGGTAGTGAAACTGCATACAATAATCCTCCACGCCAGTACAAACTGCAAATCATGCCATCAGTTTTAGGGATTTGTATTCGTTTCTACTTTAATTCATGCGGTGAAAACCCGTCCTCTGTTCAAGCACAAGACCCCCTGGTTCAAATCGATCAATCAGGCAGAATCAGTATAAGCAACAGCAAAACATATAGTCGAGCCTATTTGGGGATAGCTTTTGGCAGCTGCAGCTACTCCTAGAATCTGAAACTCACCCAAATGATCCAATTCTATCTCTAGATTGTGAATTCAATAGTTGCACAGTCTAAAAATATGAACTAGAATATAGAAAATAGGATTATGAAAACATCAGCTTTCTCTAGATTCTCGCCAAGATATTCAATAATTTCTTCTCAGAATCTGAAGCTTCCAGACTTCCACACAAACAGGACAGAAAATTAGGAAACCAGGTATTTACGGGCAGGCACTAAATATAGCAGACTCGAGCAACCTGCTATATAAGAAAAGAGATATGGATAAAAATGCGCGTGGTTCTTCACTGTCCCAGACTCCCAATTCCCAAGGTAGGCTCCGTACCAATAGAAACTGCACCTTCCCTATCCTATACCCAAAAAATGGATGTAACCGAAGCAGTCCACTCGCCTCTGTCCTCCGTCCCAGGCTGATCCAGATCTATGTGCGCACAGAACGGGCAGGGATCAATCTCCCCGAACGCGAGCACACACGACTAGCAGTAGCAGATCGAGCGAGCGAACACCCCATATACTCCGACACGGCAGCCCCAAAAACTGAGAATTGAAGGCGGGGGAGACGTCGATGGCTGGTTGCTGGGTCACCTGCGAGCCGTGGAGGAGGCCCGGATGGGCGCTCGAGGCGAGGAGGGGAGGAACCGACGGCGAGCTCGACAGGGGAGATGCGCAGCTTCGCGGCAAGTTGGGGCCTGGGGGGAGGCAGCCGCACGGGGAAGACGAGACGAGACAACAAGACAAGAGGCGGTCAACGAAGGCCTCGCCTCTCCAGTCTCCTCTCCTCCCCTGTTTGGGTAAGTAGGGGTCTGTTTGTAAAACCTCCATACCATAAAGGCCTTGCCGAAAAAAACACACTTTTTAACTCATATAAAATATTTAGAGTAAAAAATATTTAAAACTTGCTAAAAAATAAACTCACTCTAAAAAAGCAACATCATCAACATTAATACATGGATAGTCATGTAGCCAATTTAGACAAATACAATAATGTATTTCATCCATTTTACAATGTAAGCCGTTTTTTTTAAATCAAACTTTAATAAATTTTATGAAAAAATATGCTAACAATTACAACATCAAATTAATTATTAAATATGTTTGTCAATGTTAATATATTTTTATTTAAATTTGATCAAAGATGAAGAAATTTGATTTTTTAAAAATCAAATTACTTACATTATGAAACAAATAACATTTTTAGAGAATATTTTTATTTTGGCCACTTCATCCCAGGTGGCGGGTATCTAGTATTTACCCAATCAAAACTACATTGGCTTATGTATTAGCACCGACACGCTTCTAAAGCATAATCAATGTAATTTCTTAAAAACGAATTTTTCTCATAAAAAATTTCTATATAAAAATTATCAAAAATATATTTAAACATGTTATTAGTTTTTCCATTAAATCCATTGTTTGAACACTTAAATTATTGTCATAAAATCAACTTCATCCATAATCATATTTCTGTTTTAGACAGATGCTTAGACCCTTTTGGGTTCATTGTCAGTTTATTTTTAAATTAGAATTAAATTATATTTAAATTAGAATTGAATTATGTATTAAATAGAAAAATTATAGCCGGTTTAACTAACAATCATAGCCAACTACAAAATTAATAATTTAGAATCAATCATTGTCATATTAAAAAAATCAGAATTATATTATAATTTCTATTATTTTAATCTATCGAAAAAGGCCTTGTCATTTTGATGCTTTCTCCATCTGGTCTCCTGCCGACCGCGGAAAGAAAGGAGACGGCTTTATCTGTAACAATCATGGTCGCTAGCTCTCCTGCTCTCTCCCTAGTGCCATCTCAAATCCTCAATCGTCTCGATCCTGTTTGATTTCCAGGTGATATAGCAGCAGCGTAGCGATCGCTTCTGCCAAGCACAACGATCGGAGCAAGGCTTGAGCAGAAGAGGCATGGCCGCAGCCAAGGTCGGCGGCGCGATCCCCGTCGTGGACCTGGCGCCGTTCTTGACCGGCGGGGACGAAGGCGGCGCCGCCCGCGCCACCGCGGCCGTGCGCGAGGCGTGCCGGGAGTACGGGTTCTTCCGCGCCGTCAACCACGGCGTGCCGGCCGGGCTGATGGCGCGCGTGCTCGATCTGTCGGCGGCGTTCTTCGCGCTGCCGTTCGAGGAGAAGGCCAAGGTCCGTCCCGCCGAGGGGGCCAAGGCGCCGCTCCCCGCCGGCTACGCGCGGCAGCCGGCGCATTCCGCCGACAAGAACGAGTACCTGCTGCTTTTTGGCCCTCAGCTCGGCGTCAACGTGTACCCAGCTGAGCCATCCGGATTCAGGTTAGTCAAGACTGTAATTTTCTGCATGTAATCTTTCAGACAAATTAAAGAGAGTCATTACGACAAAATTATACTTGTTTCTTCTGTCAAAGAAATTGGTATGATTTGTTTAATACTCCCTTCAATTTAACAAGAATTAAAAAAAGAAAAATATTTACTTATGAAATAAAAGATAAAAAATGACTAAAGTTATAAAGCAAATTATAATTAAAAAAGAGTTAAGAATAGTAGAAGACTTGTTTTATATATCTCTGAATCATTTATTGAAGAAATTAAATTCTGATGGTTCATCTTGGCTTGATTCAGGGAGGCAGTGGAGGAGTGCTACAGCAAGCTCACTGAGCTGGGTCTGCTCATCCAGGAGATCCTGAACGAGTGCATGGGCCTCCCACCGGGGTTCCTCGAGGCGTACAACGGCGACCGCAGCTTCGACTTCATGGCGGCGCTGCGCTACTTCCCGGCGACGGAGGAGGAGAACACCGGCATCAGCGAGCACCAGGACGGCAACTGCATCACCTTCGTCCTGCAGGACGGCGTCGGTGGCCTCGAGGTCCTCAAGGACGGCGGCTGGGTCCCCGCCGACCCCGTCGAAGGAGCATCGTCGTCAACATCGGCGACGTCATCCAGGTAAATCAACGCCGGTGGTACGTACACTTTGGTTTATATATTTCATGGAACAGTAGAGTATATACTCTAGAATGAAACAATTTAGAATGTAACGATTTATAATTTAAAATTTATTCTAAATATATTAACTTAATATACTATTTTTAGATTTCACTACTCATCGCTCCCACACAGTCAGACTTATACCATCCATTGATGAGAGCACAGTCACTTCCATCCACTCCGCGGACGAGGATAATATAATCTTTTATCGTCTTCGGGAATAATAAGTAGAGTTAGGGTAACAAATTTATGACAGTACCCTCAATTGTTTCAAAGGTTGTACAGATTTTGTGCGACCTGATATCTTGATAACAACATGTCCTGTTTTCTACTTGTCTGATCACGAAGGTGATGAGCAACAACAAGCTGAAAAGCGCGACGCACCGGGTGGTGAGGAAGCCGGCGGCGCACAGGCACTCGCTGGCCTTCTTCTTCAACGTCCACGGCGACAAGTGGGTCGAGCCGCTGCCGGAGTTCACGGAGAAGATCGGGGAGGCGCCGCGGTACAGGGGGTTCTTGTACAACGAGTACCAGCTGCTGCGGATGAGGAACAAGACTCACCCGCCGACCAGGCCCGAGGACGTCGTCAACATCACTCACTATGCAATCTAGCCTTGAAAAAAAAAATATTGATGATCTGAGTTTGTTTGTTACAGCTTAACTCCAAGATTCCTATATAATATAATAAAATATTTTATTTTTTATTTTTAATTTAAAATAAAAACTAGATTGTCTATCTAAATAGACTTAATCTATTCATAATCCATTCATAGTTCTCAGTCCTTAAACTAGATTTGGTTAGCTCAAAAAAATTCCGAATCTGAATTTCTACCAAACGAAACCAAAATAGAATAGAATGATCTATGTTTATATTTTATATGATAAAATAAAATAATTTAAACTTAAAAGTTTAATATAAAATAAAAACAGATTGTTCAACTAATCTACTCAATCATCCACGGCACTCAATTCCTCGAACTTTACTTCTAAGCCTTTAAATTTATTCTAAAAAGAGTTTACTTTTATCTTCGGTTCACAAATAAGTTTTACTCATTCAATACCCTTAACTATTTCTTACATAAACACAATATCAAATCTTGAAAAAAACGAAGTATTTCAGAGGATAACAAGTGAAAGCAACAAATTCCATGAAGCATTGCATTCAGGATTGACTTACAGCATTTGTCCTCCCTTCTTACATGCTAGCATGCTTATTTACCAATGCCTCAAAGCTGACCACAGTTCAATAAAAAAAATCAGAGAGCAACATTTTAAGAAGGCGCAGTAACTTTACAATGTACTTCCAATATTCTCTAATGGCCAGCTAAGTTCAATCCCGGATGTAAATAATTCTACTCGACACTCGGAAGTCGGAACTACAAAATAGCTAGTACAATGCAGGCTTGCTGCTAACCACACTGACAGCCAACTTGTGTAATGAGCCAAAGGAATAGATGAATAAGGCAACGCCCAATGTTTCATGTGCAAGTAAAATGACGGAGACTTAAGAAAAATGCCGGAGTGGCAGACAGGGAAAGGATAAATGATCCCTAGAAGCTTAACCCTAGGCCAAGTAGATGAAATCTTGGACTTCAGTTGTTTGTTTTGTTGCCATTATTCACCAAGCGGAATGATTAGCCCCATTTGACAATAGCTGAACCCCATGTAAGTCCAGCACCAAAACCTGATGCGGCAATAACATCGCCTGTCTTCACCTTGCCAGCGCGAACAGCTTCATCTAATGCTAATGGAATTGAGGCTGCACTGGTGTTTCCGTAATTAGCAAGATTTGAAATAACTTTGTCAGAAGGGATATCCAGTCTAGTGGCAGCAGCATCAATAATCCGCTGATTAGCCTGTGACATGGAGGGTCAATTAGATAAATGTTTCTGCTGAAAGTAATTTCATCAATATAAGATACTCACCTGATGCAGCAACAACCAATCAATACTGGAAGCAGATAGACCAGCCTCTTCCAATGCCTTCTCAATGGATTGTGGCACACATCGCACAGCAAAGCGAAAAACCTCCTTTCCATTCATTTCAATGTATGAGGAATTCCCCTTTTTTGGTGGGAAACTAGGGACACCATTGGTCTTTGACAGGATAGAGTCAATATTCGATGATGGACAATTTAAGTGCCTATAATAGGTAAATAGAGAAATCAATACAACATGATAGCAGAAATGCAATCTCAAGACATATTTACAAGGAAGCCACACCTTTGCCCATTGCCATCGCTTTGAACGCAAAAACCTAGCAAGCCATCTTCATCAGCATTGCATGCCTGAAATGTTGTGAATTAAATATTAGACAGAAATAACAAGCAAAAGATTGTGTAAAATACAATGCCATACCACTACACGGTTGCAATACATAAATTGCAACGCTTTCCCGACAATGGTCAATTACTACCAACTTAAACATGTGATGTTAATAATTTAGTGGGTAGTGGAAAGCATATCCATATGTCTGAAAATAATAGATACCTGAACCAAAACAGCACCAGCAGCATCACCAAAGAGGATGCATGTGCCTCTGTCTGTCCAATCCACAAATTGTGAAAGAGCATCTGCACCAATTACTAGAACATTCTGGATGCCTCCACCTACAAATTTGTCATATATTAATACAACAAGGTGACTCCTGGCTCCTGCAAATATCTGATAGCTCATAGCTGACAATCCTCGCAAGGAAAAAACAAGTAACCTTTGATAAAACGAGTAGCCGTGATTAAACCAATAATAAAACCACTACAAGCAGCAGTGATATCAAAGCCAAATGCATTTGTGCACCCCACCTCTGCCAGTACCTGTTTACATTTTATCCAGATGTTATATGCTGGCCATGTCAAACTTTTTTCTTTAAAAAACACCACAACAGAAGTCAAGTTAATGTGCATTTATGACCAGAATTTACAGTTTTACTGGTAGAAAAAAGCGCTAAAAACACTAAACAAAGAGTCAACTATAAAAGGAAATACGAAAAACACAATGAGCAGATACATTGTGTATATTATTTTATAGTTACTCCATCAACACTACATATAAGTTGTACTAGAAACACATATCTAAAAATTTAGTTTTGACCATTGGTATGTCAAAACTATCAAGATTGGTCACATGGGTATTTGAAACATACTTTCATTATATATATAATGTTTTTCATGATCTCCAACATCTTGCTTTGGTCGCTTATTTTTTTAGTAAGCAAATAAGAAAAGTTGTGAATGATAACTACTACAATGATAATGCATATTTTCTAGCCATACCCGAGCAGCACCTCCAAACAAATCATCTGGAGTAGATGTACAAAGGAGAACAAGGTCAACATCATCAGCATTTACTTGAGCCATCTCAAGAGCCCTTTTTGCTGCCTGTACTGAAAGCTCCCGCATTGTTTCATCCCCTGAACATAAAAAACTACAAATTACTTATGAAAAATGAAGAAATGAAGTGTGGCTGGACACCTGAAGAGATGTTGGTGACTTGGTCCTAAAATTGTCACAACACAAAGAGGATAGCTTTCAATGGTGTCATCACATCTATAGTATTAAGATGTCTACTGACTTATACAAATATGTGAAAAGTGCAACATCTGTTTATATACAATCTCAGAACAGTAACAAGATACATGTTTACTATACTTCTCTTATTGTAAAGTATCTGTGCAGTGCTGTTAAGCCTAGACCGTAAATGCAAAAGTACCCTGTAATGAAGCATATGTTCATCTATAATCTATCACAGTTGTTCATAGAATGATAGAACCAGCATATCCATGATGTAAAAGTACTTCAATCATCAATGGCGATGTGATGCACCAATAAACCATGGCAATTGCCTAACCAAAAGAAAAATAAAAGAAACAGACACATAATTTTCTATGCATCTACCAGGAGGGGGCACAATTGGCCCTAATGAAACTAACCTTTAGTGAAAGATAACAGAAAAGGTGAACCGAAAGTACCTGAAAGAACTCGTCTATTCCGAATCCCAGTCCGTGCTGCAATCCATTCATCTGATGTTTCAACTATTTTTGAAAGGTCATCATTTGAAACGGTAAGTGATGGAGTGGCTGATCCGCATCCAATGAGCTTTGAACCCATGCCAACGACCCTACAAGTTTTCTAATTAATTTTACGAGAGTTCATGTCACAAATGAATAATTTAGACACCATAACTGAAAAAGGAAATGCAGATCAACCAATAAATCCCAGTGATACAGTTGGACAAAAACCAAACAACAGCCCTGCAGTACAGTGAAAGGTATATCAACGGCGTCATTTGCAACCACATTTAATGATAATTCTGGTTTGTCATAAGAGGAGCCATGAGCTACCATCTCTTCCAGTCCATACAAGAGGCCGGGTGGCCTATTCTGATCACAGACAGCAACACTAAACGAGTTGAGGCATCTTCACATCATCAATGGAGTATCAAAATAGTGAAGCTTGTGAGCAGTTATAACAATCTGACTACACAACAAGCTAGTGCATTTCGATCATATAATAAACCCATGTATGATATCTTTGGCTGTGTGAGCCAAACATCCCAAAACACCTAATAAATGCGGAATCATCACGGGCAGCGGCAAATTCCGTACCGAAAACCCTCCACCACTGAACAACCAAAGCAGATTGAGAAAAATCCCTGATTTAAATTAAAACCCAAGCTAAATCAACGGCATATCATCTGAGGAATCCCACCATTCCAAAAAAAAAAACAGCGGAAAGCCCCCGCCATTCGCACGAAAATGACCTCGACTCAACAGCTCCGGGAACGAACAACACGGAAATGGCACCTTCCGCGCGAGGAGAACAGCCTATAGGATCCCCAACTTTCACACAAGCAACCACATCTCACCGCCTAATCACTGCACGTGAGGCACAGGCGCAGAGGCACTGGAGTTACCTCGGGAGGCGGGGCTTGGGTGCCGCTGCGGAGACGACGCCGTCGTCGACGGTGGAGGCGCAGCACCGGAGCTGCACAGCCGGTGGCGCCGATGCACCCGGCGCGGATCGAAGGAAGCCGAGCCGGTGTCCGCCGCGCGCCCGCGGGCAGGAAACCGCCAGCCGCGGCGCCGCGAGGCCGGAGGCGGCAACCATGGCGGGATCAGCCGGAGATCTCGCGCCTTGGGGCTTGGGCCTGGGCGGGGGTGGCACAGAGACGAGCGAAGCAACGAATCGCTCGGCCAATGGCGGCGAAGCTAGCTGGGAGGCACGCGAGCGCAAGGGAGAGGCGAGACGATGATATAGGCGCGGTTGAAGGGGAGGGGGCGAGAAGTGACGGCAGAACGGCGGCGGCGGCGATGGGAACGGTGGGCAGCGGCGAGGGGAGCTTCGGGAGCTCCGCCCTGAGGAGGGCGAGGGTTTTTTTAAGTGAGCGCGACGTGGGTGATGGCACAAAATCTATATCTATGGACGGTTTCGCCTTCAACCTCAGGGGGCGTGCGTCTCACTGTCCATGTGCATAGGTTTTTCATTCATATGACTGTGAGAATGAGACATGTTTCCTTTCCACAAAAACTTTATGCCGAGGAAATTTCATCATCTATCCTATCCTATATCCTATACTATATAATTGACGAGTTGAGAGAGTAGACACATCACCTCTCTAGTAAATCTCAGTCCTTCATCTTTAATCATCTACTATCTGAAAAATCTCAGTCATTTATCTTTACTCTATTAAAAATAAAAATATTAAATCTCAGACATTCCTTTCAGCGTCTCAACAAAATTATAGGAGATTAGATCGATCTCCTTCCTCCCATATATTTTCATAATGTTAGTCAAGACTTTTCAGATTATCTAAATTATTCCTTTTATAAGATGTATATCTTTCCATATAATAACTTTATATTTAAATGACTTTCTTAGTGGATCGATATCTTCAATTTAAAGGACTTTCCTTAATGGATGGATATCTTTCCGATTAAAGACCTTCTATATAAAGAATTTTCCTTAGTGAGCTGATATATTTCCCTCTAATAACTTTTCTCATATTGAAATCTTTCCTTTTCGGTTTAATCTCTTTCCATCTAATGTGAGCTTCATGATCGGAATGTGCTTTCTTTCTATATGGATGAGTTCCCGATTTCCACAGTGTAAACTATAAAAGAGGAGACCTGACCCAAGCAGAACACACTCCTTCTTCCTGCTCGGCAGTCCTACTCCCAAGACTATCCCGATCATTAGTTTCGCTGGAGGAACTTCGAATGGCTATCCAAGGGCAGTATAGATGGCATCCGAAGGGTCGATGCCATCTATCAATTGCTAGAAGATCTACACCAAACAAATAGAGAAGAACAACTACACTTTTCTTATGGTTTCTTCATTCCGGTTAGTTTAATGTCTTATTCCGCATAAAGGGTAATCATGAATAGGCTAAGAATTAAGCTAAAGTTTATGATTTTTTAACAGATTGATCTCCTCCTGGTCCCTCCTGTCGTATCACCAGCGTCGTCCCCTCTCCCTCCCTCGCGCTGCTCCCTGTCCAGCGCAAGGTCGTCGTCCATGCAAATTGCAGACGCCAAATCATGTAGCCTGATGGCTTGGATTGCAAGCAAATATTTTTCTTGTGCTTTTATTTGATTGTTTGAGGATATGACAGTTTGATTTGCGCCTGTAATTGTTCTTTGATGCTGCAACAATCTTTCTAACTACTAAATTAAAGTTATAAAGAATCAAACTCCTAACTAATAATATAATTGTTTTTTGATTTTCACCCGTGCTACTCCTAACTAATAATATAATTGTTTTTTTATTTTCACCGGTGCGTAGCACGGGTACAATACTAGTGTCAGAAATAGCTGCAGTATATTAGGCTAAAAGTTCAGCCAGTTTTTTCAAGATACAATTTAGCCGGCCTAGAGTAAGACTTGTTTTTATATATATTAGTTTAATGTGAAATTGTGTGCTAATCTTATATGAAGTAAAATAAGATGTATTTTCTCGGATACAGTTTGACATGACTAGTATATACTGGTGTAATGTGAAATTGTGTGCTAAACTTATATAAAGTAAAATGAGATGTATTTTATCCATCATAAAAAAATTATGATGTTCTAAAAAGATTTTATTTCTGCTTTTTACGTACCTTATGTTCACAAATAAGGAAGTTTTATTTTTTAAAATATTTTTTATCTTCACACCCTCTCATTAATAGAGGGACATGATAATTAATTTATTAATTTTATCTTACAAATAAAGTCTCTAGACTGAGGAAATATATTTTATCTGTTATAAAGTGTAATTCCTATATCACTCTCTTAAAGATTCTAGTGGTACTGTTGGCATGTTGGTAGTGAATGTACACCTGGCTGCTTCTCAATGCATTTTTTCTAAATTGCCTCTAATAATATACTTCTAATATTATAGATTTTTAATATAAATGGATTTTGTATTCATAGCATAGCATGAACATTTTGCTAATACCCATTTGTTAATAATAATTTAGCACCAGAAGGATACACTCTTGCTCAGTGGTAAATGGTTTGTTAGAATTAGACATGAATGTTATCTTCAATATTTCACAAATTTAAAAGACATAGGATGAAAATATTTACATTGAAACTTTAGGCAACGGTTAGAGCTTGCCCTCTAGGTAAAGGAAGCTAACTTTTAATAGAAACGTGCATTGGATGGGGTAGAACAGGATCGGACGGTGAGCAATCGTTCCAACTCCACGTGTTATCGATCCAACGATTCATTCGGCTACCCCATCTAATCCCTAGGCCAAATCGGCACAGAGACAAACCTCACTCTCCACACCTCATCTACTCAGCCCCCAAACCCCACGCCCGGCGGCGTTCGCCGGACAACC
>KE371396.1:7731-23756 GCA_000418225.1 Zizania latifolia | reverse complement strand
AGGGTGGGGGCCGCGCGAGGCGAGCTTCGGGAGCTCCGCCCTGAGGAGGGGGGAGGGTTTTTTAAGGGAAGCGCGATGTGGGTGATGACACAAACTATGGGTGCGGTTTTTCGCCTTCAACTTCAGGGGGCGTGCTACGACATGTGAGACATGTTTCTCTTCAACAAAAGTTGAATGCTAAGGAAATTTCATGTGAAATAGCTGCAATCTTAGAGCAAGAAAAAACTGATGATTTATTACATCATTTTTATTATATTGCAAACTCATCATTTAAGTCAATGATACGTAGCTTAGAAAATCCATACAAATGTCCTAATTTTTTTAAAAAAATTGAACACGCTTTCAACACTCAGTGAATAATATTTCATTAGTTAGTAAAAAATATTTCAATAAAATAGATAAAGTTAAATACAGTCAAATCTAGGTTAAAACATTTTACTCCAATATATGAAATATCCGCTTTCAACTACTGAAACATAATAGCAATGTGTTACATATAGTTATTTATTGATATTGCAAATAGCATCGCATAATATTTTATTTGTTTAAAATATTTTTAATAACGTGATGAAATATTTTTTACTAAGCATTGAAACATCGTCTGATTTTTTTAAATCTTAGAACATCCTAAATGAAGAATTATTAAAAAAAATCAGAGTCACTTTTTAGCGGTGATAAATTATTAAATCTATAATCTATAAATTAGCTAAAAGTTCAATCATTTTTTCTCTGATTTTACTACACAATTTGGTGTGCAATGAAATTTATTTCAGAATACACTGTTAGTAAAGTAAACACTTAGTATGAAACAAAATATATTTTATCACATGGGGAGTGTAATTTACTCGTTTATTTATAATAACCTACCACGAGCAGGATATGCTCCTGGTAAGGATAAATGGTGTGCTGATTCTGGGGCATTTTTTCGTTTTATTGACTGGATTATTGCTACAAATTATTTGTTTCACGCTTTGAGAACTATGTTTTTTAAAGTTCTATATTGATATTTCTTAGACTATATGTTCTAGATTAAATTACACTTTACAATGAATAGAGTGTATTTTTTTTCACTTCACATCGTTTAGCACATGCTTTCACTTTGCACTAGACTGCATCATAAAAATTATAGAAAAATCTTTAAAAATACAAGTAAAACTTATAAGGCTTTTTAATGTAATTTTGATGGTGTTTCATGAAGTTTCATTTAGATTGTATAAAAATTCGATTTTTTATAGATTTAGTGATGTATCCTGCTGTTAATTGATTTTTTTGGATACATCTAATGCAAAGTGTAAGTCTACACTAAACCCGGTGCAAAATATAATTTATTCTTTGTTATAAGTTATTCGTTTGTTTTATAATATATAATATTTAATTTATTTCTACAACTAAGCAGATCAAACATTTAATTCAAACTCGTCCTTAGACATCAATATTATCTTCGATATTTCATAAATTTAAAGACACAAAAATATTTACGATGAAATTTTTGACCAACGGCAAAGTTTGACCTCAAGGTTAAAAGGAAGCTTATAACAGCATCGGACGGTCAGAAATAGTTTCAACTCCACGTGTTCTCAATCCAACGATCCGATCCATTCGGCTACCCTATCTAATCGCCAGGGCTAAATCGGCACAAACCTCCCTCTCCACGCACGGCGGCGTTCGCCGGAGAACCTCCCCGCCGGCCGCCGCCATGCCACCGCCTCTCCAAGCCCAGCGCCTTCTCCTATCCCATCGCCGCCTTGCCCCTTCCCATCGCCGCCTCTTCACAGTCGTCTCATCCCTCCCTTCCGCTCCCACGTTGGCCACAGGAGCGGTCCCCTCCTCCATCCTTTCCATCCGCGAGTCGCTCCTCTCCGGCGAGAGAACCGCTGCGGACATCACAGCAGATTACCTCTCCCGCCTCCGCCGCACCGAGCCGAGCGTGCGCAGCTTCATCCACGTAGCGGACGCTGCCGCCGAGCGGGAGGCGGAAGAGCTCGACCGGAGGATTGCCACCGGCGGGCACGATGTGGTGGGGCCGCTGGCCGGAGTGATCTTCGGCGTCAAGGACAACCTCTGCACCGCCAATATGCCCTCCACAGGTGGGTCGCGAATACTGGACGGCTACCGGCCGGCGTACGATGCCACGGCAGTGCGACGACTTCGTGAGGCCGACGCCATTGTCGTGGGGAAGACTAACCTAGACGAGTTCGGTATGGGGAGCACCACAGAGGGCTCCGGGTTTCAGGTTAGGAGGCACAAAGACCAGACTCAGATCCTTGTATCTTTGTAGCTGGAGTTCATTAAGGTTTGCAATTTTCTGTTGTTAGAATAGTAAAATTGTGTTTATATTGGTTGATAAAGTCCTATGAAATCAAGCATAGAGGTGCGGATCTAGGATTTGTCGACGGTGTTATCATAAACTTATCAACTAACGACCATAGCTTTAAGCAGGACACTAAGGTTATAAGGTAGTTTAGGCTGTCATCGATACTGAATTAGAGAATGATATTGGATTAACCGGTAAGGTATTGCTGTCCTGTGACAACACACCTTAAACGTTGAATCCGCCTATGAGCATAGAGACTCCATATACTCGTGAGTGTGAAATTCGGTTCAAATTACTTGTTGGCTTCTTATGGCACATCTTTTGGCAAGAGCTTCACCTATAGTGTTATACTGTTATGGGGTGATATGGGGTGATCTGACTGATAATAATGGTGTTATGCAGGTCACAACAAACCCATGGGATGATTCACGTGTGCCTGGGGGATCCTCTGGTGGTTCTGCTTCTGCAGTCTCTGCTAGACAATGTGTGGTATCCTTAGGGAGTGATACAGGTGGAAGTGTGAGACAGCCAGCATCATTTTGTGGCGTGGTAGGGTTGAAGCCAACCTATGGCCGGGTTTCTCGTTTCGGTCTCATGGCTTATGCTTCATCACTGGTTGTTGTGGGATGCTTTGGTTCATCAGTCATTGATACTGCAACAATCTTGTCAGTAATTGCTGGGCATGACAAAATGGATTCAACCAGTAGCTCTCATGTATGGAACTGTAACATCACCTTAGCTTATATTTTCCTTTTGTCTTTTAATTTGGATACATTTTCATCTGAATATAGTTGAAATCTGATCTAGTGATCTTGTAGGCACTCACACTCCAGATCTTGTAGGCATTCAGACTCCAGTTTAATATCTATGACTAAGAAACATTTAGTTCAGCTTGTAAGCACATATACATATCAGAAATAAATAACTTTATACCACCAAAACTTGCCTGAGCATGATCCTATCTTGCATCGACAAATATCTTTGTGTGACTGATTATCTTGCTGTCCAGTTCTTTCTCATAAATCCTAGCATTAGTGTTTTGCGGTGTGATGCTGATGGCAACCTTGTAAATTCGTGGTTAACAATCCCAATTTTGATTTGGCAGAGAGAAAGTAACTATTGTCCATCTCCATCTTATGAAGTGCTGATTTAATGCATTACATATAAAGAATATGACAGGCTTGCAGTTTCATTCCATTAAATTTTCGTGATTTGGTTCACCTTAAAGTTTACACATATGCAATTGATTTGGATCTAGAAGACATAATACATAGGGCTTGCTGAATTTGGTGTCTTGTGTTTCTTTCTCAGTACGTTCCAGACTATAAGTCAGAGTTGATCCCACAAGATTTGCTAGAATCAAAACCATTAAATGGTACGAGAATTGGGATTATTCAAGAAACACTTGGAGAGGGTGTAGAAACTGGAGTCATATCATCAATCAAAGCTGCTGCTTCACACCTGGAACAGTTGGGATCAGTGGTGGAAGAGGTTTGTTACTTCCCTCTTAAATAAAAAATATGCTGTTTCTTTGTTTTACACTTAGTTTTTGAAAAATCAAAATGTTTATGCAGTTTTATTTTTCAATGCACCTCAGGTTTCTCTACCTTCATTTTGTCTTGGCTTACCAGCATATTACATACTGGCTTCATCTGAAGCCTCTTCTAATCTATCACGCTATGATGGTATCAGGTGATCTTTCAGTAATTTAATCTCATTCCTTTCCATCTATTCTTAAGCTAGAATTTTTTTTTTGACAGGTATTGTTTTCAGGTATGGAAGGCAGATTTCAGCTGATGATTTGAATGAACTTTATGGAGGTTCTCGGGCTAACAGTCTCGGTCATGAGGTACAGTCTCTCCATCCCCACCAACCCCCATGGCCCCATCTCTCATTGTTTGACCTTATTGTGAGTAACTGAGCTATCTATTTTCCAATACACAAGTATAGCCAGCTATCAGATGTATTCATTCCATTAAGTCATTAACCATGAAAGTATCTTACATCAAAGTGACTAGGCTGCTTAGTAGCACACTAAGCATGTGTTTGAATGGAGGGATATCTCGGAATAGAATGGGACGATCCTATTTTTGAAGGTGTTTGGACGGGAGACAGGTAGGACAGGATAATCATTGGAAGGGAATATTCACTCTAGATTCGGGACAAGCTCGTCTCTGAAAAACGAGGGGACGGGCTCGTCCCACTTGCGCGTGAGACAATGACATATGTGGCCCACATGTAAGGTATCACATGTCATGTTGTCGCATCCCTTCAATCAAACAAAAAATATGAAATTGATCCATCCCGCTAACCAAACAGAAAATGGAATGATCTCATTCTAAAAAAGAGGAATAGAACCATCCTATTCCACCATGTCCCTAATCCAAACACAACCTAAAGTTGACAAGGGAGGGAGGCTTTTGTGCTTCAAATGGACCACAATCATGGTTTGCTGGTCAATTGCATAACAAAACAAAGAATTCTGGTTATTCATTTTTCAGGTCAAAATGAGAATCTTGATGGGAACTTATGCTTTATCTGCTGGATACTATGATGCATACTACAAACGAGCACAACAGGTAATGATAGGACAATAACATCCTATGCAATTTGCTTTTTGATGATTTTTTACATCTTAACAGGTATTTGTGCCAGCAAAAAAGTTAATAATTACCTGCAGTAGGTGAGGACACTGGTTAAGAAAAGCTTCAATGAAGCTTTGGAAAGATACGATATTCTTGTTTCACCTGCTGCGCCATCAGCAGCTTACAAGATAGGTATGCTATTATATGCCCATTACTAGTGCGATCCCTTCCCTGCTTTCCTTCAGGGTTCATAACTCAATAAATTTTGGCAGGTGAAAAGATAAATGATCCATTAGCTATGTATGCAGGAGACATCATGACGGTAACGATTTTTAGCGTGTTTCCCTTTATTTAGATTTATCTCTACTTTGGGGTTTTCCATAGTAATCCTTTGCCTGCTGCATTGTGCAACTCATAGTTCTTGCAAAATTGTTACATATTGGAAAAAACACTGACCTCAAATAGATGGTCTCGTGATCACAAGTGACGCCAAACTTTCTGCGGTAGCGAATCTTAGGGTTGGTAGTCT
Source organism: Zizania latifolia (assembly GCA_000418225.1). Lineage (NCBI taxonomy): Eukaryota > Viridiplantae > Streptophyta > Magnoliopsida > Poales > Poaceae > Zizania > Zizania latifolia. The sequence goes on along the minus strand of KE371396.1, from coordinate 18,328 downwards.
AATGACTGATGCAGGTGAATGTTAATTTGGCTGGGCTCCCTGCATTGGTTGTGCTTTGTGGATTTGTTGAGGGTGGATCTGCTGGGCTCCCAGTTGGACTTCAGATGATTGGATCCCCCTTCAGTGAGGTAATACAATGCTATTGTTGATCTTGAATGTTGGAGCATCCCATTCCCTCGTTCCATGGCTTGGGCAGATTTCCTTTCCATTCTTTATCTTGCTAGCAATCTTCTTACATTAGAAAATCCACCAATGATCTGTTTTGTTTGCATTCCATAGGGAGATCTGCTGAGAGTAGGGCATATCTTGGAGCAGACACTCCAGAATTTCAGTTTTGTCCCACCATTGTTGGCAGAGAGCTAGCTACGATGCTGCCGTCAATCGTCTCTGCCTTCCTGATGGCTTTGAGGCCTCTCGAATAAAGTTCCAAGATAGGTTTCATGGTGTATATTGACTAAAGCTATTCGTTAAACGCATAGTTGTTGAGGATTGAGACCATGCGATACCCTGATGGTACATCTTGGAAACAGCACACGGCCAAAATTGATTCATATCAGTTATGTTTTTTTTGGTTTCTTTATATATTCGACAACAATGGTCGAACTGTTCATGATTTCCTGTAGCATCACGAAATTCTGGTAAGCAGGACAACTTATTGACAGTTTATGCTCTAGAAGCGAATTATATGTCAAATGGATAAATTATAGCCAGTAATCATCATAATCAGCCATATAATTAAAAATTAGAATTAGTTGTCTTTGTGCTTATTAATATTTATAGTTATCTTTGTGCTTATTAATATTTATTAAGCTGTCACAAGGAGGCCAAAGTCTTCGTCCAAATCAGTTTCTTAGCGAACAGCGAGCTGCTACAGAAATACACAACCAGAAAGAAAAACAAATACAATCGGGTCTGCCACTTCAGTGTAAAGACCCAATCCGCAAACAACTTTCCGAATAATAAATATATAACTAAAACGAACATGGCAGGGAAATACATCCCAATATAAAACTACGAGAACTGCACATAAACAATCCGTTCAATGTTTGGTTCGAAGTACAGATTATTTGTGGTCTTGAATGAACATACTCCAGACTACTGCCTGAAACAAAACTTCCGCCACTCTATAAACATGTGAGAATCTGGAGCTCCAGCGTCACAACTTATTGTTTCCACCACTGCACGGAGAAGCAACAGTATTAAAATTTTGGTAACAAATTAATAATTCCATTTGTGAATACTACAGTAGTCGGGAGAAACATCACAGAGACTGTAGGTAGCACATCCGTTCTTCGCAAAAGAGAGAGAGAGGGGGAGAGGGACTGCACGCATCTATGCCAAATTCCTGTTAGTCAAGGTTAAATGATAAACGATAATCCAGGAATTGCTCTTATTCTTGAACATCATTAGGTGCCATGGAAAACTGCCTTGTTTGTGATGAATTTAAATTGTCCTTAAATTTTAGAGTATTAAGCCAGGTCCAATGGCTCTGCTGTTAGTTTGCTTTGTAAAGGAAATGCAGCTCATAGCAGAAAGGACACATGTCCAGCGAACTTCTGGACTTCTGGTTCATGCAAACTAACAGATCTAACTCAAAATTCAGTTGACCTTCAGAGTTCAAGGATCAGCTTGCAGTTTTAACCCAGATACCCGCATGCTGTGCTGAACATTTATCATGAGTTCCCACAAGACACTTGATCATGATTTTTATGCAAAATAAAATTAATCTCATTGGTGTGGTGATGCTACCATTTCATGTACCTCGCCATCCCTCTCTATCAGAGTATCAGATACCAGCCCTCCCTTCATCTATGGAGGTGGTTAACCTTGGTTTATATTTTTATCTTGGAGCTACAGTTTTGCTAAGAAACACAGCATTCTAAACCATCGTCTATGGAGTATTAGCACAACATTTGCTCATAAGTATATAAAACCATCATGGATCTTCACTTCTCTAATATGTTGCAATTAATACTTGGAAACTAAGTTGTTGTGAAATGCTTATGTTGCTGCTAACTAGCGCTTATGCTAGTTTATAATTTTATATCTAAGATCCTATATTCCTATCACACCTATTGATTTAGTGGCATGCTATGTTCTCACTGAGGTATACATCCAGTGTGGCTAGCCTGCCAGTATACATCCAGTATACACCTTATATGAAGCTCAGCAGATCATATAAGTCGCTAATCTCCATTTACTAAAGTCCATTTACTTCACTTAAATCCTGAAGCAGTTAGCATTAGTTTTGCAAAAGAATATAATGTGAAGTTTAATGATAATCATCTAAGAATGAAAAATAATCAATCCCACGGTTGTTGTCAATAGCAGCTTTATAGTTCGAATCAAATATACAAAGCAGGAATATGAATATTTGTTCGCCATCTTGACACATCCACCAAAGTAATTTGCGTCCATGTAAGAACTATTGTTCCAAAAAAAGGCTTTATCTAATTGATGCAACTTGATTAATACTACAGTCTGATGAACTAAAATAGTGTTTCCCAATACCAGATCACAATAACAGCACAAAGCATCAATACTACGCACCAGTTGAATGATTGGATGGCCGAAGATGATCAGAAGATGATGTCTTCGTCTCTATCTCCACCGGCAAACAGCATGTTGGTCGCCGCCCCAACTGAGATGCCCCTCTTGAGGGCAACCTCCTCTGCAAGCTGCTCCTCTGCGAATTCCCTGGATGCAGCCATCTGCCGCTCAATCGCCCTCTTCTTGTAACCCTGGATCTTCTTGAGCCTGAAGAAGTCCTCGCGCTCGAGCTCGTCCAGTTCCCCCTTGATGTAGCTGATGGTGTTCTCCAGCCTTGGCTTCACGACGTTCTCCAGCGCGTTGACACGGCGGTTGGTGGTCTTGATGGCTGTATCGAGGGTTAGGAAAGATGTCTGAAGCGAGGCGAGCTCAACGAGCACCTCAATGGCCTTCACGTGCGCGGCGCGGCAGGCGGCGACCTGCTGCCCCCCACGGGCGAGGCCGGTGAGGCTGGGAGACGCGTTGGAGGGCCCGGCGGAGCCGGCGGCGGTGTCGACGAAGTGGGTGAACTTGGGGAGCTTGACTCCAGCGACGTTCTCCTGGTGGGAACGGACGCGGAGGGAGGCGGAGCGGACGGACTGCAGGACAACATGGCGCACGCCGTCGCCGGCGACGTACTTGGCCTCGGCGAGGGAGAAGGACGAGGCGCGCATCGCCTCGCCCATGGACTCCTTGGCGGCGACGATCTTCTTGAGGATGGCCCGGAACTGGACCGTGAGCGCGTCCGACTTCTTCTTCAGGAGCGCGTGGCCGCGGGTGGCGCCGACGAGCCGCGCCTTCATGACGCCCAGCATCGTCACCGTCGGCACCACGTTCAGGCGCTGCGTCTGCCCCGACATCGCGCCGCCGCCTCTGCCGATTCGATCGACTCGCCGGAGATCTGAGGGAGAGGGGGAATCGGAGGCTTGGAGGAGGAAGACGAAGGGGATTGATCGGCGGATCAGACTCTGGTTTGGGTCGGAATATTAACAACTGTGTGCGCCCAATTCTTGTGTTGTGTTGTACAGGTGGTTATGTTCGTGATCAGGGCCAAACTGCCCATGGAATGACTATATTTTAATATTTTATTAACGAAGATATTTTTCTTTGTAAAAAAATATGGGCCTCCTTTCAAACCCTCGATTGGATGGACCTGTCCTAGCCCAGCCGAGGCATGAAGAGATATAGGCCCATTTAGAACAGATTAAAATAATCAGAATTATAATATAACTTTGATTATTTAGTATGCAGAATTGTGGTTGATTTTGATTATTAGCTATATTGTTGATTATTATTAATACTTAAGCTGTCTATAATTTTTTCATTTGGGACATAATCCACTTTTACTTTAATCATAAGCTATCAATAAGTTGTTCAAAAGTGGCCATACTTTCTGATTTAAGAATTAGATATTCTGAAACCAGAATATCTAGCTAGTTAGAGTAATCCACTGATTTCAATTGCATTTGATTAGTTGGTATGTTTGACAACTTAGCTTTTAGAGGGTATTAAAAGTTAAAAGTTTGAAACACTCAGAGCAATTGATGTCCTAATTCGGAGCAATTGATGTCCTAATTGTGTATTGAGTATTAGTTTATGTATGTGTTCAATTTTAACACTTTGTCAGATTATTTTGTAGTATAATAATAGATATATTAAAAATTTGAAAATATTAAATTTAAAAATTCATCAGCGGCATGGTGGTTAATTTATAATAACTTTTGATGACACATTGCTAAGAAAATTCTGTAAAATCTAAAGAAGAGTAGCTCCTCGTTTGGAGATTTTAAAAATCTAGAGCACCTAAACAGGTCACGATTTCACTATTTCACAATTTACACGAAAAGCAAGTGTTCGAATATGAATATAGTTAAGACTTCTATGTTCTCCTCGCCTGTACACATAGTTTCAGGCAGGGTTCCAGCCGTTTACCGCCGACGATACGGCAAAAACAGCGGTTTCATCTGTTCTAGGACCAACGATAACAAAAAGATCACATTCACAGCTATCTCACGGAATGTTTCACATCAGTTATCAAGCAACGATTTGCCTTAATAAACTTAAAAAACTATCAACCAACAGTGAGACTGTCAGAGTTACATGGCTACTCGAAGAAACATTTACCTTAAACAATTTCCTGAACTCATACTCCGTCTATCCCATCTTTGAACAAGTTGGCGAAAAACTGGACCAATACTAAGCAGAAAACACAACTATAACCACCACCTCCATGAACACGACTTAATCATAAGAAAATCTGTCAGCTTATGGATGCATCAATCCACCGATTAACGACCAGCAACATTCTATGTATTATCATAAATATATAAGACGGTTCTCTATATCTGTACGAAAGTTAGCACGACACCTGGGCTCTGCAGCAGAACTAGAGCGAAAATGAATGGAAGAAAATTGAAATATATAGGTACATAGCAGCAACCCGTTTATGCACAATCTGTTGTTTGGACAGGGAGAGCACAGAGCACCTATGCAAGATAACGGTACATCTTCCTATCTACCTTGTCCCTCTCCAAGAACTCACGCTCGATCAGGGACTCGATTCTTTTCTTTATCACAACAGGATTTGGCAAGAAGCGTGACTGGAGCTGCTTCGTCACCTCTGTGATGATGCTATTGTGGTCCAGGACTCTTCTGGACTTCATGATTCTGACGATTGCGGCCTCGATTTGAGGTTTTCTGTCTTCCTCGACTCTACGGCGAGTTTCCATTTTTTCTGGTTCTGTTTCTTTCTGAGCAACCACAGTGCCAATCTTCACCTTGACCAACTTGCTTGTGAACTTGTCATTGTAGTAGAAAGTGTCGCCCTCAGATATATCTTTGCTCATGGGTTCCTTCCGCAGCACATTCTTACCCTTCACACAGGCAAGAGACTGCAGGCAGCGTTTCAGCTCAGCACGTGGTATAGCTGTGGCCTGCTCAATGTCACCGTAAGTCATACCATCTGCTGAGTTAAACAGCATTAGCACACACATCTGGTATGTCGAGACATTCAGCTCATGCCTGCGGCCTCCAAACGTTGCTTTGATGTCTGCATTTCCCATATTTGTTTGCCATGTCAATCTCCTGCCATTGTGGGTGCCAAGGTAGTATGCCCGGAATTTCTCAGATATATCAGTGATTTCAGGTGGAAGGTTGCAGGGGGCACATGGCTGTGTTGGCCAAGACCCAGTGGTGAGTATCTGAACTGATATTGTTGGTCCATCAGTATCACCAGATATATTAGCATAAAAACTTTGCATAGTATCCTGGGACGTCTTCAGATCAGTGAACATGCCTTCCAATTTTGAAGTAAACTGATAGCCACATTCCGTCTTCAGCTTCACAAGCATACTCCTCTCAGCTTCATCAGAAGTAATTTTCCCAGATAGAAGACGTTTGGCCAAGTGTTGTTTGTAATATTTCTCAAAAACATCTTTCTCCTGCAAATACCTGAAGAGTATCATCACTTTGTCCAGGACAGTTTCAACATCCTCTTCATTGGCTCCTTTTACTCCTTTCCGAAGCTTGTCATCAACATACAATGAGATGAATTCAGGAGACCGGTTGTTCAAGTTGATGAAATACTCAAAGGAGGAATTCAGAGCATTTTGGAAAGTCTTGTCATTGCTGAATGAAACACTAATAATCTCATCATACTTATCCTTCTCATTTAGAAGGCGCTGGATAAAATCAACAGGGTCCTTTAATCTCTCTGGGTCAGTTACCAAAGCCTTTCCAGTTTCCTTGACATGAGAAGTCATCACGGATCTAATTGTTGAATGCCCATCAGGAACACGTTTAAACAAATTGTACATCCTGGTCAGGTCTTCATGTTTGTCATCAACGAGCATATTCACAAGACCAGAGTTCTCCATAAGAATCAACCTCTGCATGTGAATTAATAGCATCTCTGTTTCCACAACACTAGTTATTTTGTCTGCCGTTTTGGCATCCATATACTGTGAAACACGTTCCAGCTCCTCAGCAAGCCGTCTCTGAACCTTCTCGAGATATTCACCACAATCACAGCACTCAATGAACTGTTGTGACTCAACACTATAGAAACTTTCAGACACCTCAATGAATGGCTTTTCAAAGTCATCCCGATAGACAGAAGGCCCTAGATCCATCAACATATTAGTTGAACGCCTCATCAAACCTCTGTTTATCACATCACCCATCCTCTCTCGATTAATGAGTTCAAGGAGTGTGTCAAGCAACCTTCCATGAATTTTGGGAGAGCGGACAACAATATCTCTCCACAACTCTAGACCAAGGTCAAAGACAGGTGTCTTTTTAAAAGTCGTGATGAAAGTCCTATCCATATACATGAGTATATCTCTGATCATGTGTAATGCCTTATTATGATCATCCCATCTTATCTGCAGCTCCTCCAAAAACAAACAACCTTGGGCATCCTCTACTGATCTGCACATTTCTTCAAGGTGTCCTTTCAATTTCTCCATGAGTTTATCATAGAGCTTCAGACCATGCTTGTGAAGAACCAAGTTATAAGCAGTCCTGGTCACACAAAAGAGTATATATTATGGAATTAAGTGATTACAGAACAAACCTATATGAGAAGATTGTGATAGTTAAAGCCTGATAAGATAGTGTTTGTTATGATAAGAACAAATATACAAGTATAATCCCAGTATAAAATGCAGTGTGCAGAAAATGATGCAATGATAGTTGAGAGAATGGTTAGTTAGCATGCTCACTGGTAGAGACTAAATAAATTACCTGTAAGCTAAAAGATAGCACATTGATCAAAGTTCTAATCTTATTGTGAATGAACCAGAAATGACTTATGCGTTGCCAAAAACCAGCAATATCTTAGGGTTACATCATAGAAGCAGAGTAGATATGACCATTGATATATTGATTGCTTCAGACTTACAGAAAATCTCAAATCTATTGAGGCTGATAGGATTCTGTCCAGGATGTGTTAAATTTACAGGTCATATTATTGAGAAGAATAAAACAATTTATGGAACATTTCTAACAAAATTAATTTCACAAAATGAACAATAGAACACTTGAATTTAGTGTTTTTGAGTTCACATATTTTTTATATTTAACTCACATCTTCACATCTCCTGCAAACAAAACACAGAGGCGAAACTTGGAGCTCAAGTGGACTTGCCATGGAAACAGTAAGTTGCATATTAGCAAATGCATGACAAATGTGATATAGAATGAGATCTTTGTAAAGGATGTCATATTAAAACTCAAAAGAATACCGTGACACCAAATATGTGTATGTTTCATTCATCATTCTAGCAAAATAAGGATTAGACTCATATAGGACTTAGAAGAACTCAAATATTGACTATGAAGTGCAAACAGTCAGCTGTCAAAAGGGTGGAATCAAGATATGTGACCTTTCAAGATAAAAATTGGAACGAATCGTACCACAGAGGCTAGAGGATAATACATAGATGTGGACTTCATGAAATAGAAGACGTGTGCATTGTGCAGTACATATATCGGACAAAATCACTTCACAGCCCCCATGACCCCAAGGCACAAGTTCCAGAGAACCAATATGATCAATAATAAGAAACAAACTGACACTCGATTAGATAATAGTGTGAGAAACCAAATCTAGTGATCGGGCGCGATTCATGCAGAACTCGATTCCCCCGTGTCTCCCCCGCCTCCGCCGCACCAAGACGCTGCACTAAAAAAACCAAACTAGGAAAACAAAAATCGGGCAGGGGATGCGGCGGCAGATCTGTCAACCTGTAGAGCTCCTCGAAGGAGAGGCCGCTGGCGTTGTGGTTGTAAATCTCGCGGATGGCGTCATCGAGCTTCTTCCACGATTTGTCGAAGAACTTGGGGTCTACCTCCGTCCGGTGCTTGAAGGGATCCACCTTGGTGGCGCGCTTCTTCTGGGAGCTCATCTTGGCCGCCGCCCGTTCTCCGCAGCCGTGGTCCTCCGGCGATCTCCTAGGGTTCCAGGCTTCCAGCGAGGCAGGGCACGCGAAGGTGGAGAATACGAACCGGGGCGGGGGGAGGAAGCGATGCTGCGATGGTCGCGTCGACGGTGTATTATGCGTGTTTTAATTCGGTTTTTTCCTCGTCTTATAAACCTATACGGGCATGCTCTATATTTGGCCTTTTCGTTTCCGGGTTGACTTTTTTTTTCACCTGCGGGTTTTTACGTTGCGGTTTTCTACTACTCTAGCTTTTTGCAATTTACTCCGTCAGTTTCACGTAATGATAGTTTGAATTTAAGTTAATTTTTCTAACTTTAACTCTATTTAAAATATATATTGATATCTAAAATATAAAATAAATATCATATTGAAATGAAAAAAATGAACGTATACCTTATGAAAATCAAAAATTTACTCTCATAATCCACATGTCATTGATTTGAGAGGATCCCATGTGTCAGTGAGATATGGAGGATAAATCATCAGTTTACATCTAAAAATAGGATATATGATCAAATCTCTCTATTGAAATATATACCCTTCGTTACATGTCTAGATAAGATCTTATCTGTTGACAACTAATTAATAAAATATTATATGATATGGAACCAATAAATAGATATGCCTTTTCAAATCAATGGTTAAAAGTACCAGAAGCTTTTTATCTAAGGCCATTAGGGATACACCATTGAGTCATTGACCATGGTGGATTTAACTTTGATGGTGTAGGCTTGTAATTAGATTTGATTGCATGTATATTTTTTAAAAAATATTATGATTATGTTTTAATCCGTTGTAACCCACGGTCTAGTATACTATTATGATATTCTTACTTATCTCTTTAGTATATTTATCCAAATCTATGCTACACTTCAGATAGAGGAAGTATATATTATGGTAATTTAATGAAACTAATTTTATATTATAATTATTAATGTATTTTTCTATAAAATTAGACAAAACTTGAGAATTTTGACTTGTAAATTATGAAACGACTTTTAGACACGGGAAATATAACATAATGATTTTATGTTAATAGCTCTTACGATTTATCCATCTAACCATAATTTGTACTTTTCATGAAGGCCATGGCAGCCTGTGGGTCCCCTCCTCCTTACAGAAAAGAAAAAAAATCATCTAGATAAGATCTTACGTGTAATGTTGGAAACTAATTAATAAAAAACTATAGGATATGGAACCAATAAATAGATTTGCCTTTTCAAATCAATGGTTAAAAGCATAGTGTTTTTTATCTAAGGCCATTAGGGATTTAGGGTGTAAACAATATAGATATTTCCTTTCTGTTGATACGGAAGAGATAAATGAATATTAAATATTATTCTTGTCTCAGTCAGAATCCGTAAATAAAATTTGAGATAAGTTGTATTTATATGTATATATTAAGACTCTATATCCTTAAGTATTTTTTATGATTTGTTAGATATATCTCTAAAAATTCTAAATAACCTGTTATAGATGGATTAAAGATATTTAGTTTCTAAATAGATGAATTAAAGATATTTAGTTTCTAAATAGATAGATTAAAGATCAATCTAACTCGATCTCGTTACACGTGCAAACTGTATTCATGTTGCACCGCGGTAGAGGATCTCAGACTTGGAGTCCGTCACAACCCCGACGAGACGGCTATTTCAGTGTACGGCGGCGGCCTTCTCGTCGCCTCGCCCCCTCTCCCGGTCTCCCTCGACGCAAACCCTCCCTGCTGTCTAGGCCTTGCGATGCCTCTCGATCACCGTCGCCGAGTTCGATCTAGCAGTTTTGGATCGATCGATCCCTCACCGATGAGTTGCTAAAACCCTTGGTGATGAACCCGCCACCGAGGCGTGTCCTCTCCGGTGCTACCCTGCCGGTGCTGCCACGATTAGGGATGGCAATTATACATGTTTACCTATTTATCCACGAATAAAAACTCTATTAGAATCAAGTATATTCTTAATATCATACCCGATAGGTAAACGGGTATAAGTATGGGTATTAATTATCCATATCCGTTTCGTCCGTTTACCTGATAGCTCTAAGTATATAAACAATTTCAAGAAACCTAGTCTCTCACGTGCTCTCCCTCAGTCCCTCACCAGCCGCCTACGTCCAGCCCCCTCTCTCTT
>KE371395.1:19218-38554 GCA_000418225.1 Zizania latifolia | reverse complement strand
GAGGGCGTTGAGTGTGGTGCGGACTCGCGTCGGGTCGCTAGGCGCAGCGCAGAGGGCGCGCAAGGCGCCGCGATCGGCACGGGCACTGATGCGCAGGCGGAGGCGCCGCCTGGATGCGGCAGCATCAGAGCGCCATTCGAATAGTGTCGTAACCATTAAGCTTCACGTTGCCCATCGAGGATCGTAACCTAGATTTTTTAAAATTTCTTTCAAATTAGTAGATAAAAATTAAAAATAGACTTAAAAATATGAATATGATTTTTCTATAAATTTTGGTTCATTATTTCAAGCACTTGCAGTTCAAATTTCACCTATTTCAATTTAAATCCTAGAAACATACTTAATAAATTAAAAATAACAAACGGACCTAGAAAAATATAAAAATTTTACATGAAATAAGATATGTTGTATTTTGAGTGTAGAAAAAAAAATTAAGCTCAAACCAAATTATAAATATCACATAGGCTCTTTTAGATTTGCTAAGTTATTCATAACCATTGATTTACTTTAAAAATTACTTCAAGATAATCCTTTCAACTCGTATGTCGATTTCTATATTTGTGGTGATTTATATGATGTGAACTATTCCTTGTCACTTGTGTGTTATGATTATGAATCAAGAATTATATTACTGGTGATATCCGGTAAATATCCGTAACCGTATTCGTATCCGCTCCGTATTTATATCTGATGATATCCGGTTCTGTATCCGTATCCGGAGTATCCAAATTCGAATAAAAAAAATATATGAAAAATGATATGATATCACTGATATCCGTCCATATCTGATCCGTTTTCATCCCTACATATGGCTAGTGGACTTGTGTTCGGGGAAACGAACATGTTCTCTCCACTACGTGTGATGAGATCATAACAATTAATTAAGCTAGAGCCTATAAAACACGATCAATCTTGAAATGACAAGAAGAAATACTAGGAAGACATAAGAGATTATCAAGATTTATGTTTCTTATAGGATAATAGTCTTACATTGTTACATTATATTATGATTGATTATTATAGTAAATTGTGCATTACAATGTGAGTGTATTTTGCAGTCAACTTTCAAGACTTCTACCTTAGTTCTAAGTATAGAGTAGCTCACTTGTATCGGCCCTTTACTGCTACATAATGGTAGGTATTTATAGGTAATTTACATATAGGGTAAGACGGTTAAACACTCGTTTGAAACCGTTTTACTAGAGATTATTGTAAAATTATATAAGGATACAACATAAATGGTTATATATGTACATCTGTAATAATTACATGTATACTATTCACCTTAATCGGTTTGCTTTATCAAAAAGTGAAGATACTAAAGTCACTCGTAATTAATGCAAGTTTTGTTGTGAGTCTTAGACCCTGTGTGGCACTGCTCCGCTCCATATTTTATAGCTCCGCTCCACAAATTTCTAGTCAAACATGACTCGCTCTTGGTTTCTAGATCTACAAAAAATCAAGATCCAAGTTGCTGCTCCACGTTTTTTGTGGAGAGTGCTCTACAAATTATTTTTTCAAACGTAATCATAGAGTTCCCTATTAATTATCCACTAATGCCATTACATACTTACCGTTTCTTTTTTTCTCAATCTTTCTTTTCCTCGTGTTCGCGACTGGATGGGGCGAGGGCGCCAAGGTGAGCGGCGGTAGGCCTGGGCGCGCTGGGGTCGACGGCAGTGTGCCTCGGTGGTGTGGTGACTGGGCTAGCAGCGCCGGGGGCAGCGGCGGCAGGCCTGGGCTGGCCTTGCCGGGGTCGGCGATGGCACAAGCGCAGGAGGCGTCGGCGGCGCTGGGCAGTGCCGTGCCTAGGGCGGCAGCGAGGGGTGGCGGGTCTCAGTAGTGACGGGCCTCAGCAGTGCGTCGGTTGGGCTGGTCTTGTCGGGGTCGGCGACGGCTGGTTGGCCGCGTCTGGGTCATCAGCGGCTGGCCTAGCCGTGCAGGGGTTGGTGGCAGGGGGCCTTGGTGATGCCGCTTATGGCCTGGGTACGCCGGTGTCACCGGCAGGGGGTCTCGGTGATGCCGCTCATGGCCTGGGTGCGCCGGGGTCGGCGGCAGAGGGGCTCGACTGTGCCACAGTCCATGCACTAGAGAACCCATCATCGTCTACAATATATTCGAACTCAAACAACCTTCAGTCTTATCAGTGGTTATCTTGTAGATCAACGGAACTTGCCGATGAGGGAACTGTGCAGGTGCTTCCTAGTTGATTTTATTGAATCAGTGATGGAGGTTCTTCCTGCAAACTATTGTGCAGGTGCTGACCCTACTGCCATGGGCACCCGGTTTTGGGCAAGCTCTGTTCTGATCAATGCTATTTTCCAAGCTGTTCTCGTCGCTCCAGAATCGGTATGGTTAGAAGGTGCCAATCTCCTTGAGAAACTTCAGGCTACAGAGATTGCGAAGAGGTTTTACTAGCAAGGATTCACTGTCCGTAATGATAGCAGTCAAATTTCTTCGCGGCTGGTTTCATTTTCAATTGTAAGATTAGTATGTAGTGGTAACTACAAAAATAATTGTAAAATATATGTGTAATATGAATTATTGTAATTTACAAATGCAAAACATTTGCTACCGAGGAAAAATTACATAACTTATATATTTGGCATGTCAAAAAAGTAGCATCCAACAACTTAAAGATAAAATAGTATATTTTTATCAAATCCTATCATTTCTAAATCTGAATCTACCCTGTAAGCCAAACAAATATAGCTACTCTATAGTGGAGTGGTAACTCTACTCTAGATCTGCTCCTAGGTGAATTTCATGGAGTGGAGCATATTCTGGTGAAGTGGAGCAGTCTCAAACAAACCCTTAGTTGGTACCGTAAGATATGCACCCAAAGCAAAGCCCTTCTATATTTAGAGGGTCCTTGGCTTTGAGCAGGGTTAACAAAACCATTTTGGGACTAGATACCGCTCAGGCTCGAGATAGCGATTACCGTGGTAACCGAACGGTTACCGAAAAAATTTGATCAAATTTTACATTTCAAAATTTGAATTCAGATTAGTTCATGAAACGGTTTCAAATTCGGTTATCGTGGTATATGTATCGGTTATCGTGGTAACCGTGGTACCGAGCTCGGTTACCGCGGTACCGGTCGGACATTTTTTCAGTGAAAAATAAAAATTATAAAATCATAGAAAATTATTTTTCGAGATAAATAGAAAACTTACAATACCATAAATTTTATAAGTTTACAATAAAATATAAATTATAAAATAACATGGTTAATTAGCAATTCGAGTATTTCTAACTTATCATTGTTGGCTCCATTGGTTATAAGCGACGTTGTATTCATCTGTAGACATTAGTTGTAAGCCATGTGAAGTAAGAATGTTTGTTTTGTATTCCTCCCAGCTTTGTCCTGTCTAAGCTGCAGTGGTTTGCCATTCTTCATATAACATAGAATAAAATTAAAAAGCTTGCCACTCGTATACATATCTAGTAGGAGCTAGTACCTTATGTGCATGTAAATCGCTAAACTTTGTATGTATATGAATTAACATATCAAAAGCTACAGATCTTATGTACATGTGAATCAATAGAATAAGTCTTGTGACTCAACAGTGTGAGTGCTTATGAATCAATAGGCTTAGAATAAATAATTAACAGGTAACACTTATCGAGAATGATATTTTATTTGATCTAACATATGACATTAATCCAAAAGGTCTGCATGCAAAGAATCAAACAATAACGAGTGAAGAAGATTGAAAAATAAATTACATTTTGCATTTGTGTTCATCTTGTTTGGTTCATAACTTTGTGATAGTTCAATATTTTTGAAAACTAATTTCACCATAAATCATATTAATTTACCTACTATTTTTAGGAATTTTTCCAATTTTTTATTTTTTTCAATTTTCAATTTGAATTTCAAATGAAACCGGTCGGTACACTGGTACCGAGCGTGAGCGGTATGTCGGTAACCGAGCGGTAATCGTCGTTACCAAATGGTTTTGTTAACCATGGCTTTGAGCATGAGTGGTGCTCTTTCAAAGCCCCTGCTTGGAAGTTGAAGATTTCTATCTAAGACGTAAAGCCTTTCTTATAAGCTTAGGATGATGGTGATTTATAAATATTTCAAAAATATTTCTCCAATATCTTGCAATCCAAGCTGCCAATTTTAATGAACTGAAAATAGTGTCCAACTAGGAAAAAATTATATGGCACCCTATGCTTATGCTATATAGGGTGTATGACATCCCCTATAAATTTTGAACAACCTTATACTTTTATCGATTTCTTCATATTTAGTTTATGTAATACAAATTACTTAATATTTTTATGTCACAACACCACAGTCTAAACAAAAATTTAACATTATAGAGAAATATTTGTTAAATTATTGATTTAGAGTGACAGATAGATAAATACAACTAATTTGCTCTTATACAGGTGGTGCTAACCACGCTGATTCACTCTCGCCTTCGCGTCGGCTATTTCTATACACTCGGTTCAAGACATTGTCATATTTTTCTTATATATTCGCATATAGTATCATCGCCTCTTTCTAAGATTTATGTTTGTTAAGGTAGAATGTCATACATGCTATACGGTATGGGTGCTACATAATTCTTTTTCATCTAGGTACGTGGCTCTTGCCCTCTTCCCAAGTCTCTCTCTAAAATTTGGATGTTGGGCTCTCATTCTTATCTCTCTATAAATTCGTGCCGGGCCGGGCTGGGGCCCAGAGAGAACAGAAGTACAAAACGCACCGGCATGATACGGGCCGCCGGCTGCCGGAATCGAATCTACTAGAAGCTCCTGCAACCTCCGTTCCCGGCCGCCCTTCCTCGCCGGCCGTCCCGCTCTCCGTCGCTTCCCATCTCTCTGCCGTCGCGGTATCTCCTCTACGCGCAGGTAGGTCCCCTCGTCCCCGTTGGAATTCTGAGTTTCTGCTCGATGATTCGGCTCGAGAGTCAGTCGACTTCCTCGGAGCGACTGAGCACGCCCATGGCCGAGCGCCTCCCTCTTGAGGGAACCGAGGTAGGCGTCACATTCGGCGAGGCGAGGCCCGGCGCCGCGGTGGGAAGACAGCGAAAGCTAGCCGGTTTGGCCGCGCTGCCGCGCTGAGCGGCGGCTAGGGTGAGGGGGTTAAGGCTTTCACTTCAAATGACGATACCCATAAGCTCCTGTACCAATTATACATGGTTATTGACAGTAATACTACATGATTGAACATGCCCCCAGAATCATTCGGTTTGTTTGTTAGCATTAGGGCTGCATGGAGATGGCAGGCAGCTTCCCTTGCCGATTGGGGTTTTGCGGATTCCTGTTTTAGCAGGGTGAAATAGGCAACGTTATGCTTGATTGATGATGTAGAAATGCCAAGTGCATTTGGCTTAAAACCTGATGAAGCAGAGTGGAGCTACCAAATGGGGGAGGGTTAATTCTTTGGATGTGTGGTGGACAAAGGCAAGAGGATTTGACAAACTTGCTGCTTTGGCTGATGGTTTTTCCTTGCTCGGCCAAGGCAAAAAGCTTTTTTCATCTAACGACGGTGGCCGGCCTTCAGTTGACCAAACGTGTACAAATAATCTGCTATTTTTAGAAAGCTTCTGTGGTCAGGACAAACAGCGGCTTTCTTTTCATGGTTTCAGTTTCCTTAGAAGCTCGAATAAGGCTTATCTCATCATTTACCAAAAGAAAAACACATCATTTGCAGATTAAGGCGGATGATAGGAAATATCAAATAGTCCAATCCTGGTGGATATAGGATATTTGATTTAACCAAGACAAGTTATCATATTTTGTTGTAGCACTATGCTTATTGCTTATATCTTGGTATGAGAGGCTGAAGTTAGGGTAGGCAAGAAACCCCACACCTACAAGGGGAAACTGAAATGGCAATACATCATTTCCATTTTCTATTATTGGACACTTTCTTGTAAGGGGCAACTTAATATGCTAAATTTTGTTTCAGGTGACCAAACACTCTAAGAAGTTGTCTGTAGGAGGATATGTAAGGTACTCAATTAGGAAAGTTCTTCAGTTGTTTAGAAGTGCACCTGGGCAATTTGCTCTTCTCTGCATCCCTTCGGGCTTTCAACTTTTCATGTTTCTTCAAAATTTGTTGGTACTTGGTAGTAATCAGTAGGCAAAGGGTTTAAATCCAAATTATAACAGTCACACATACCATGGGCATAGCTTATGTTTTTTTATCTTGTGTTTATGAAGTTACTATCTTATTGCTACATTGGTAAAAATGTAAAATAGCAGTGACAAATTTTCATCAAAGAGAAGATGTCAGGTATGACATGTAATAGGAACAAGTTTATTGGACATAACTAGTTGACTTCCCTTTCCCGAAGTTATTAAAGTGGAAACAATGAGAACATAACTAAGTCAAGTTATTTTGGATAAGGTTATTTTGTATTTATTCCTTCTCTTTTGCAATTCTCTTCTTGCATTTGATGATTTGAAGTACATTTACAAGTATGGTGAATACTGTTCCCTTTCAGAAATAACTAGCAGTGATTATGTAGCTTAAGGCCTCATTTGGAACAGAGGAAAATTGGAGGAATTTTGCGGGATTTAAACTAATTCCTGTAAAAAGTCCTGCATTCCAAAGGAGCCCTTGATTTCATCTTTGTTGTGCCTTCTGACTGATTCTACTTAGGCTTTGAGTCATTCACCTCAATGAAAATATGAAAACAGACCATTTTTAGTTTATCTTTTCTATGGAGGATTTAGACATTTAGGTTATTGACTACTCCCGTCGTCCCAAAATATAATGACTTTTAGAGTTTAAAATTTGTTCCAAATGTAGCAACCTAGTACTAGTAAAATGTCATTTTTACCTCTAAAATACCTATACTACCTTTGGACTTTATTACTCATTACTCAATCCAATTACTTTTGATCCCACACTCACCCACCCTGAGGGTATTATGGTTTTTTTGCACATCTCATTCATACATGTGACCAAGCTTAAAGGTTGCTACATTTTGGGACAGGGGGAGTACATTGAAATGATTCAACTTATCAGCATCATTGGCATGATAAGAGATATCATATTTTTACTGAAGCACACTAGAGAGGTTTCCAAGAAGTAGGTTTAATGAGATCTTAGCTGTTTCATGCCTGATGTTGTAGTTGTAAGATAATTCCTTTAAATTTTTGCATCCTATTGGCATTATCACCTATATATAATAGCTCACGTCAATACCGAGGAACCAATGAGTTTTCAGATCTAATAATTTAACTGCAAGGAATCAAACTGTCCCTGTAGGTCTTATGCAGTGTAAACAAAAGGGAATAAATAAGTGTCTGTTTGCGACATGCACAATTCAAAGCTTGATGAAAGCTTTGACCTACATCATTATAATAACTGTTCCGTGACTGTGCAGACTATCGCAATGGTATGTTAATAAATTCAAACTGTCAAAGCTTCAAGTCATTCCCAATTTCAACTGCATATGAGCTGTTGTTTCATTTGGTCTCTATTGACTACTATGAAAAGTAAAATTATATATTTTCTGCAAGGTTCTAAATACATTGGACCATCTCCTTGCATAAGTAATCCGAACAATAAAATTTTCAGAAGTTTAATGCTTGAAAATATTAGTAGTTTGTATGATACACTGGTTCTGGACTTCTAGGTGACATATTTAAGATACTTTTTATGGCAACATTTTCTTTGCATTTTTCAATTTTTTTGGCTACATCCTAAACTCGGTTTCAATGCTATTCTATTTGCATTTCTAAGTTGCATCCCAATTCGATATCTCTTCTACTTTTGTAGAACCCATATAACTGCATTTTCTGTACATTAGCAAGAGAATCATCCACTTTGGTTTGTTATGCTGCGTTACGCCGTTGCATACTTGAAAAACTTGAGAAATGTACATTGCGCATTCCATATCGAGCCATCAAAAGAAATGTTTTCTTTGGTATAGTACATTGGCACGATTGCATGCAGGTTTATAAATCCTGCCACAGGAAAAATTTCCCTAGTCGACACTGCTGGGATGCTGGGTGCCTAGGTGGGAACTATGGTGCCCCTAGTGTGGGCATGGTATTTTGTGCTCTTCTGAGTACCTCGTTGCAATTATGTGCTGTTTGAAGCTGAAACTTCCAGAAACCTTTCAGAGGAAATTGAGATAAAACTAATATTGGTCCAAATTTGGAACAGTAACCGGTAAATGTCAACACTGTACATATGCCGCCGACCATATCATGTTCAGCATGATGGAGGCAAGATATGAGTTTCAGATAGCGAGAAGAAATTCGTGAATTATGGGCTGTACATTTGTTGACATTTACCAGGTAAACAATGTGGTACGGAACGAAGTAATGCTTGCTAATGCGATGAGCCTGTTACAAATTAAGTAAAAGGGTACTTGAGCTGAGTCCTGTTCAGCTAACTGTTACGTTTACGCAAAAGCGTTGAAGTTATATGTTTGTAAACTGTGCTTGCATCATTATCAGTCTGAAACCAGCAGCTGCATATTTTTTTTCTTACCACACAGGAGTACATGATAGGTATCCTTTGGTCATATTTGCTCGTCTACTCTGCTCATGTCCATTGTGAACTGTGTCTACGAGATAATCCTATTTAAAGAGCAACTTGGTTAACTTGGACATTATCGCCATGTTTGTTTTTAAATAATGAACTGACTTATTGCTCTCCATTAATTTTCGTCAACATATACGTGCTCTATTGGATTTGCAGTTGCAGCCAAACTTCGCAACAGTTTGTTTATTCATGTGGATATTTGATATCGGTTATCCCATAGGAAGTGAAGTCCTGCAATAACTTCGTCCGTCCACGATTGGAAATGAGCTGGGTGAATGCCATCAGTTCCCAGTTTGTTTGATGCTATCTTACAAACTCCTAACACTGGCAGCGTGACCTTCTCCTTGATTTAAGTATAAGATATTAAGACACTGTTTGGTGTAGCTTTAGATCTAAGATCTCTAATCTTAAGTTAGGTGATTAGCTCTAAAAAAATCTTTGATCTGGAGATGAAGTGAGTTGGAGCTATGGATAAAGTGAATGTGTTTAATTATAGACTAAAAACAAAAATTTAAACTATTTTATTTTATCATATAAACTTTAGAGCTAGAGTTATATCAAATAAAATTCACAAATGCTGAATTGTTAGATACTAATTTTTTTAAGGTCAACATATTGATTGGTGATTGATGGTGAGACTCCGTCGATACCCCGGATAAAAATATAGAACGGACATGGACACTGTATAGCTAGCGCATTTGGTCAATGTTGTTAGAGATCATGCCCTCCAGATCTAGTCTTTTGAAGACACGCGGTTTCGACATAGTTATGTATTACATGCAGTCAAATACAACGTTTGTTTCATATCAAAAATAAAATACAACGTTGGGATAGTCCATTTAGTACCAGAGCTGCAGGCCCTACATTAAAATCCACGGAGTACCAACCCACGTGGCTCAGCAAAGAAACTAGCCCAAATCAAATGAACCATCTCTATCACGCGCAACGAAAACAGAAGAAATCGTAACTGAAAGAAAATAGCAAACTTGAAAAAGGAGAAATCACAACATGGAAAAGCTTCAAAGCTTGACGATGTAGTTATTGTAGGTAATGGCAGAAAGAGATGCATCACTGATGAAGCTATGTAATAGTTTAGTTTTTTAGTCTGTTTGGAGAAGTTTCTAACTGTTACAATTTTCATAATCTAGAGCTCCTTAAACAGACTAAGTCTGGATCTACATTGTAAAACTCAATTGCTATATAATCTATCAAATAACTAGAATCTATAAAAAAATATATCATTTTCTCCGAATTCTTAATAACCACTTCTTAGAATCTACAGCTTCCCAAACCTTTCCCAAACCTACTTGTCCAATCAGAATTTGAAGTTTTGGGCAAGATGCTTTTCTCTTCGTGTATATCTAGGTTTTTCACACCCAATCAGGAGACCTCAATGCATGCCTAGGGATACTTACTCCCATATGTGAAAATTAGAAAGCTCCCTGAAATTGTCGTAGTCCCCGTTAATGTTCTTCTGCGAAAAACTTCGAATTATAACAGAGCATTTTCACCCGAACAGTAACTCAACTGTACCTGCAGTGAATTTTGTTTAGGAAAATTGTCAGTATTATCGATGCCCAATCATGAAACTTATTCAGAAATCAGAATTTCGAGCTAAACGATTAGAAACAACACTTTTCAACATCAAACTAGCAAATTGTGTCATATGAGTGACCATGACCATTCATGCGATGCAACATGCAAGCAGGTCAGCAGAGTCTTGTCTTTTAATTGATGCGAATATGCAGCACCAGACTTCCATAGTTCCATAATTGAGATGCTGAGCTGGATAAACGGGACAGTTTTTTTTTTCAGAAAGGAAGACAAATAGAACTAATTCATCTTGATTTCTTGACCATTCGATACCACTTGTGCACAGTTCAACGGAAAAGCTCAATCAACAGGGAATAGTTGGCACATGCTAGGTGAAGACTCCCAATACTGTATAGGTCATGAAAGTTGACGCAAGAATACAAAATGGAAGGACTCTGCCATGGGCGAATTCACTTTCTTTGAAGCAACCGGTTTGAAATTGGATTAGTCCAAATACCCAATTGATTGCCTAGTTATTTGCCCCGATGACAATGAGTCCATGTGGATTGCCCTGTGATTAGGCACCACTTTGACGGTATCGTTGAAAAGCTCGACCCCATATGCCGTCTCATGATGACATCAATATTAAAGTGTATCATCTGATCCCTTATGCATATTTTTCCAATTTACAGGGGTGCAATTGGAAAAAATAGTGCCTATTCTCTAAAGAAGATTGATTTCTAGTCTTCTGTCAAAAGACTTCGTTTCTAGACCTTAAACTTTATTTCTACCTTCTTATGTACCATCTATTCACAAATTAAGAGGTTTCTTATCCATTACTTCACAATACTATGTATTTATTAATAAGGGACACTTTATATAGTCTCTTACTCTCATAACTAATTTATCAACTTTCTTCTAAAAATAAGTGTTTCTTGGACGAGAGGATATCCTACATATCATGGGGTTGGCATGCTGTGCGGCCAACAAGGGCACAGCTAACCTCCCTTATTAGCATGAAATGGATGTATTCATGCATGATGGCACATAAGAATGACATAAGCTGAACGTCAAGTTAAAGCTTCCTTCTGATCATTGCAACTTTAACTTAATTAAAAAGACACGTACTTTTAGTCTTTTCATTGCACTCGTGTGATCGATCTAACTACCCTTTGTGTGCCCAACTTGTCAAATCTCTTGGTTGCGTAAGCCAAATATTTTTCTGGGATCATGTAAACTACGTTAGCTAGTACGTGATCCTGGTGCATATTTTCCTGATAAAATGGCCAACTTCTACAATGGCTAGCACCAAAGCCAGTTGACTCCATTCCTTCCATTTCAGACCATGATAATTCTGAGAAAGGGAAGCAGCTCACAAGATGAAAGTTGCAATTGCTGCATCTCAAGTTCCGAACAATACGGTTAATTCGTTAGTATTCATCCTGCATGTATCATTCTCATGCTTACCTTAATTATTTTGTAAAACTCTTCCAATTTAGAACAGCTAAATTTGAGAAAACATAAATATCCATTGCTTCATGTGGTAATTAACCAATGCACACAGCCTCAAAGTATAAAAGTATTGATAGATACTCAATGGAGTCAACGAGTACATGCATAAAAAAGTAACTGGAAATAGTCAACTTAAAGGGTGAACTTGCAATCGATTGAATATGCCAACTGTACGGTACTGATACAATCAGTAAATGTACTCGAAGTGTACAGTCCATAATGTTGCAAATTGTAAAGGCTAATTAATCAACTTGTTTAGCTCTCAACTTAGATGGTTTATCTCGAGTTGACTTCTGATCCATACATGACTACAAATCAGAAATAGGAAAACAACACATGAATGAATACATACTTACGACAGTTCTAGTTTTGTAATTTCAACAGGGCCTATATTCTGACAGTTCGCAAATTATTTTCTCTTCAAAGTCAATTGAGTTTTTCTATGTGACGACGAGATAGATCATGGGCTAGGGCGGATAAACAACCGAAAATGACACAGGCTGTAAAGAAAAAGGATTCACTTAATGGACGGACTAAATTAATGAATTCCACGTGTTAATTAAAAGATGGAAGGCAAATCAAACTTTACTAGACCAATTAACACCAGTACTGTTCTGTTGGAAACCGGACTGGTTTGTCTTTTTAAAATCATGGTTCTATCAAATCTCGAATTGCTGCAACTGCAAATTTCAATTATCAGCTAAAACTGCACCACGTTACCCAACATATATATATGTAAAGTCCGGCCACCCTGCACACCAATTCAAAGGAAAAGCTTGAACGGCACCAGATGCAGTACCTAATTACCTAAACTGCATGCTGGGAAGAACAAGCTAGGTGCCAATTCCAGCTATATATACAAACTGGCATAAATCTACTTTTACCTGTAATACATGCTTTGAGCTATGAAGTTACAAAGTGGCAAAGGCACAGAGAAAAGGAAGATTAACAATACTGTTCTTTTCTAGCTAGGTAAAAACTGAGCTTTTCTTAAGGAATTTAATGTGAATTGTATAAATAATGGTATAGGGAGGGTGCTACTGTACGTATATTCGTCCTCTTGCCCCTCGAGGAGCTGTAGCTGATTGTAATTGAAATACAAGTGGTTGTAGAGATTTCAATTAAATTCAGTTAAAATACAAGTGGAAATCAACATCAACTATACTGAACACATTCACACGTACACAATTAAATTCAGTTACTGATGGAGGTCGAGAACCATGCGTGCAGCGCTACCTAGGCAATGGCTCGTAGAGATTTCAACGCATTGGGATCTAAAAATAACAGAGAGAACAAATCCATGAAATATACAATATACTTCTAAGAAGGCACCAATGGGATCATCAGAAGAGGCAGTCGGAATCTTGAAGACCACCCCACCAGCAGAACCCACACGGTATTCTAGGCAAATGGTACAGCTAACTTTGGATCACAGTACCTATACCCTGCACTAAATTTCCATGAAATAGTTCTGATTAAGGTCAATGGTCTTGCATTTTATTAGTGTGTTGATTTCCAGATAATACAATACAAGTGGTCCACTGATGTGCCTGTGGAAGGGGAACCTTGGATCTAGGAGATATAGTCTATTCATAGTCCAAGCTTTGCAGGCAGAGCCCAGTTCCTAATGGTAGATCTAGCTAAATTTGTTTTCTTGTGCAAGGAAATGTTTTTCTAATATGTGTCTTAGATTTTAAGTCTCTGATTAGTGTGTTTCTGAATAATATTCCATTTTTCGTAACATGAGTTGCTAAGCACTTGTCTTTACTTTGTTGTGATCTGCATGTTCTATTATATATAAGGCTCAGTGATAAAATGAAAATCCCGTATTTTTATTAATCTTAATAATGTGAGATGCTGTGCTTACCCGCTGTTATACACTTCTCTATTCAAGTAGTGAGTTTCATTACTGTCAAAACAGAATGCAAGGGCAAGGCAGCTTGCAAGCAAATTGCATGGGATGAATCACATGAACACACATAAAAAATAAGGGGGCAGAGCAAGGGCATTATTATAGTCTCTAAAGTACAACCCAGACAAAGTTTGCATCGACATTGAAAACATGCTGCGGATAGCCGGTCTGCACCTCCGGCCAGCAACCTCACTTGCCGAATTTGTGTTGAATTTCCAGATTGACATATCTTACCTTCGTCTGACCACTCAAAACGGCACCAAAGGTCTATTCTATATACTCAATTCACATTTCCAGACCAATTAGTTGTCTTGTCGCCTACAACATACGTTCTCTTGTTTTAAAAGAATCGATCAAACCGTACTTATTGAATCAGGAGGTCATGACGTGGCTTTCAATTTCAAAACCCTGGACAATATGCTAATCGCCATATATCGAGTCTAGCTAAGCTAGATACTAGTCGTGCATGCATGTTACTATAGCTCGTTAAATACAAATTCTTGTGAGAAAGACGCATGTGGTCCTCTGGTCTCACCAATCAATTTTACGGATAAAAGATGCATACATGTGGTCCTCAGTCCTCTGCTTCGTCAAATACCAATACGGACAAGCTGTCGTCGATCTAGATCAGACACATGATGAGAAAATATGACTGGATGTTTTGGGTGACAAATTAGTGCTCCACCATTTTTTTTCGAAAGCTATATAGCTAGCATGTCATCATCTAAATGTGCATGTACATCATTAATTAATTGGTAATGGTGTTTTTCCCTAAAATATTGTACTAGCTAGTACTCAAGCTGCCCCCTCCATTTTTATCTATGCTCACACAGAAGGATCTAAATGTTTAACTATATCATCATCCTAAAGTCCAACTGAAATTTGAAAATCAACCAATTACTTGAACACGGTCCTATAAAAGTCGGCCATAGGGAAGACTTGCAGGAAGCTTCGTACGGCCATTAACGATGGACGACACGAGCTCTCGATATGCCGGCCAGACGTACGCAGTCTGGACGCACATCTTATAGGTTGGCCCTTCAACAACAGCAATAAGTTACACACGTTGAAATCCACATAAATCTCAGTAGCCTGTGCTTAATTTTTTTTCTCTCTGCAAGTCACCTAAGAGTGCGGCCGTGTTTGACATTTTCGGATGCTGACAACCTAGCATAGGTAAGCACAAGGTTAAGACTTTGTTTATGCAAAAGTCCAAAAGAGGAGAGGGAAGAGGCCATGGCTTCCCTTTATAATTAAGCCATAAGACTGGTGCAAGAACAAAAGGGACAAGAGAGAGCTGAAGGTAGAGGGAAATCCGAGAAGAGAGAGGGTTGTGCTAGCTGCTCAAAGGCAGCAGCTAGCTTCTGTAAAAGAGGAGATGAACAAGGGAGAGAAGCAGCTTGGAACCCATGAAGAGCGGTTAAAAGACGAGGTATAGACTTCTTTTCTATGTGAACCATGTTCTTCTCTAACCTTTCTTCCAAGAGTTGGATCGTATTTGTTTGGATAAATACAATTAGGATGAGGTAGAGCTTTCTCTTCGGGGTTCTTGTTATTGGTACATGAATAGGGATTTCTTTTTCAGAGATGCTGTTCTTTTGGGATAGTGGTGCATGTTTAATTAGATACAAATTCTTCTGCCCAAATCAATATGATCTTCTATGTTATTATTGCAGGTCATAAAGGATGGCGATCAGATTTCAGATGGCAATTTTTTCAAGTCCTTGCAAAATAACTCAAGCGAAAAGAAAGAGGTACCTCATATGAATCCGTCAACCCGCCCATCGATCATTTCATTAATGAAAGTTCATGGTTGCGTATGAGAGAATGAGAGGATCCAATTCAGTTCCTTTCTCCCCCATTTAACTTCATAAGAAGTAGCAGTATAAACTTTGTTGGCATCTAATTTTCTTACCTGAAATTTCCCAATTGGATTTTTATCAAATCACCTAATTTGTTTAGCTCTATATGTATATTTAATTTAGTTTACATTTTCTTCTAGACTACAGTATTCTGATGAGTTTATTATCCTAGGTGCATTCACCAAGCCCAGTCCAACGATCATGTATGGACTCATCATCAAAGCAAACTTCGTCAAACTTCGAGGTTCAAAATAAGGTCAGGATGCATGGCATCATAGTTAAACTGATGTTTTTATATCATCCTAAGTTTGTACTCCATACTAAGGCAAGTAATCATTATCATATGTGATTGTTTCAGAGATAACTAATACATCTCGTTGTTGTACTCTTGTGCTGTTATGGCTTCAGGGTCAGGATGATAAGCTTGAGTCAACAAGGGCAGAAATGGGTGAAGTACGAGAAGAGAATGAGAGGCTAAAGACTATGCTATCGAACATCGAACATAAGTACAGATCTCTTCAGATGCACTTCTATGACGTTCTTCAACAAGGGCGTGCTAAGAAGCTCCCAGACTCTCCGGATCCAGCCACCTTGCCGACCGACATCGAGGAGCCTGAATTCATCTCGTTGAGACTCGGAACGAGCACAAGCAAACGCAAGAAGGAAGATCAGAGTACCATTGGCGAAGTAAAAGGGACTGAAGATTTTCTGAAGATCAAAGAAGGAGGTCTGTCTCTTGGATTATCAGACTGCAGAGTTGGTGATAATAACAGTGAGAAGGTACGGCCGGATGTGATGATATTGAGCCCTGAAGGAAGCTTTGAGGATGCAAAGGATGACACCGCCGAGACAACAGAGCAGTGGCCACCGAGCAAAATGCTCAAGAATTTGAGGAGTGTTGGTGCGGAAGCCGAGGATGACATAGCTCCTCAGCCACAGGTCAAGAAGGCTAGGGTTTCAGTGAGGGCGAGGTGTGATGCTCCAACGGTATGTGCATATACACCAATAATACAAGTAGTATATCAGAAAATGTATCTCTTGCTACATGTCACTATCTTCATTTTCATTTTAAAATATAAGTCATATACATTTTTTATATGATCTTTAATACAGAAGGTTAAATATTAGTTACTTTTTATTATATAATATCAACAACTATTAAGATAACAAAATACAAAATATTTTTAAATATCAATCTACACATGCATAATACGACTAAGCCTAAATATTTTTAACTTAATTATTAGTCAAAACTAGAAATATTGACTTTCCTATAAGCACGCATGTTTTATATTTTGGAATGGAGTAGTAATGCTAAGGTGATAGATTGAACGAGATATGGTATAAATGCGCTTTAATTTGTATGGTTGTTCAGATGAATGATGGATGCCAGTGGAGGAAGTATGGGCAGAAGATAGCAAAAGGGAACCCGTGCCCCCGCGCCTACTATCGGTGCACCGTTGCAACAGGATGCCCCGTCAGAAAGCAGGTATATAATGCGTCGTCTATGATTAAATCAAACCATATTGATCAAATCAGCTTCAAGTCTTTAAAGCTACCCATCTTTTTGCTCGACATTGCAACTCTTTTTGAACTGACTCGGGGAAAGGAAGAGACTGATGAATCCAAGCCCCCAAACTAACAAAGGCATTACACCAATGGAATGGTGGATAGAGTACATTCAATTTGAACCATATTTGATTGGTAGGAATGGACCTGCTTCCTAACGTGGTCGATCTCAATTTCGAAATCACATCCATCTATTGGTTTCAGAGTCCTCTGTTTATCCACCAAAATTTGCTAATCGGAAGTTGACGAGCTAAATTTGCCCGCTTAAGTACTACGAATTCATTCGTAAAGATGATCGAAACCACCAAATTAATTGGTCCAAAAATCCGCACACACAATCTGATAGATCAAGTAATCGAGTACTAGGCTACTAGCATCTAAGTCATATACCATGGATTAAACATGTAGTACAAACCAGGAGAGCACGAACAAATGGGGAGAGGAATTCGGAACCTGACCTGATTGGTACAGCGAGAGACGCATGGAGGTCGAGAGGGTAGGCAATCGGGCGAAGCCTGTGCCGCTGCGCACCGCCTCCGCCGCCGTCGCCGCCGAGCACTCTCGCGAGGTTGACGCGTCGAGCCGCCATGCGTGAGGGGAGGAGGAGTTGCAGCGGTCTCCGGTCGCCGGCCGCCGGCGCATGGTAGTAGACTAGTAGGGTTGCCTCCCTCCGCCGCCTCGCCAATTCCGACTTCCCGCCTCCCGGCGGCGCATTCTCGCGGGTGGGTTTTTTGGTTGGTCGAATCAAACTGGTGTGGCCCCAGCCAAACAGATTAGGCTACTGGGCTTTCAAAACTTGGCGGGCCCGGCCTTTATATCGGCTGCCTATTTCATCTCGATATTGCAAGAACGTCTTTCCGAATTTTCAAATGGCAAAGCAAGTATTTTTAAACTTCAACATATAACAACATATTCCAAGCGCAGTCAAAGTTCGGGATGTCTGCAGGAAATACTGCGAGTAAAATTTAGCCATTTAGGACGTCGTAGGACTCAGATTTTAAAAAGTTTTCTATCTCCACTTTATGATTACTTTTGGGTCCTATCTGGTGAAGCAACTACTGAGTATCGAGTGTTGATAATCCGTAGAAGTTAGGATCCTCTAATTTATTTCTAGATCACGTGATTATTGAGCTGAGTTTTACGATCTCAAATAAGAATACGTACCTATGAAGTTACACGTTCTAAGAGTAGCTGTATCCAGTAGAATTAGGGAAGATAAATTTGTTTGCAAGTACTCGACCCGGCATCGATTTAGAATTAAATTTATGTCATGAGTTCATGTGTTCAGTTACCCAATTTGCACGTAAGTTTATCTTGAAACTCTTAGGTATACGTGGATTTACTCTATTATCCTACTTTTTTTTCTGCTCTAGATTCTGCTTTTGCTTTAGCTTAATCTTAATCTTCTGCTATAGCTTAAGCTTTTGATATTGCAAACCTATGGTTTTATGTTGGAGTTCAAGTATCGATGCATTCGGACATATGTTTGGTTTGAAACATGTGTGTTTTACAGGTAGAGGTTTAATAGTATTTTATGAGTTTACTTCCCTACGGATTTTTACTTAACTCATGGTTTTGCCATACCTAGCTAGAATCTCCTAAAAAGGCTTTAGATTGGACTGAAGATATATAATAAAACTAAGCTTTCTACACCTAATCAGAGATGCTTTGAATTTTGCATTCAGTTTTCCCCTTTTTAATGTCATTCGCATGAGAGTAGCCTTCCTCACCATGCACGTCGACGTGCCACATTTTCAGGTGCAACGATGCGCGGAGGACATGTCCATCCTCATCACCACCTACGAGGGCACGCACAACCACCCGCTCTCTGTCTCGGCCACCGCCATGGCCTCCACCACCTCCGCCGCGGCGTCCATGCTCATGTCGGGCTCCTCGTCCTCGCTCCCCGCTCTCGGCGCCTACACCGGCGGTGGCGCCGCCTCGCCGGCCCTCAGCTTCGCGCCCGCCGACACATCGAAGCCCGGTGGCCGGCCGTTCTTCCTTCCGACCACCGCCGCGTCCATCACCTCCACTCCTTCCTACCCGACCATCACCCTCGACCTCACCACGCCGGCCACCTCGCAGGCATTCTCCCTCGGCAACAGGTTCTCTTCGAGCTTCACGAGTTCTCACGGCGGCAGGTACCCTACCACGGGCTTCACGTTCTCCGGCTCCGGCCCGAGTAGCACACCATGGCCAGGGTACTTGAGCTATGGAGCATCATTGAGCGCTCCGTTCAACGGCGGCGGCAAGAGCTCGTCGTTCGAAGCAGCACTGAGCAGCATCAACGGAAGGCAGGGTGGTGCACAGAGCAGCTCAACGCTCTGCTACCAGATGCAGCAGAAGGCTTCCGGCACGGCGGCGCCGCCGAGCGTGCTCACCGACACGATCGCGAAGGCGATCACGGCGGACCCGAGCTTCCAC
>KE371394.1:23648-38528 GCA_000418225.1 Zizania latifolia | reverse complement strand
TGCCGCCGTTCGCGCGACGGGGCAGGGGATCGGAGGTACCGGATCCGAGCGCCGGCTTCGAAGGTGAGCCTGAGGCCCTGAGCTAGGCAGCATTGCGAGATCGGAGATCTCATCTTATTTTGTTTATCCCGTTTCGTGTGTCTGTTGCAATGGCCAGTGTGTGGAGATTGTTTGTTCGACTTGTGTTTAATTCGTGGCGGATTGATGAGCGTGCACAGTATTTCTGAGCTTTGGATCTGGATAGAGGGGAATTTGAACTGATTGTGAGGTCCTGGTCAATTCGATTTATGTATTGTTCAGCTTGGAGCCCAAAATGGATTCTCTCTTTACATTCCTATGCCTTAGCGTCACCACTCTATTAGAGGATAGCCTGCAAATTTGCTCGCGCATAGCTGTTTTCTGCTTGATTTGATGTCGATATTTGATCTGTATTGTGGTATTCGTGTGTCGGTGCTTGTTTTGCAAAATAAGTAAGTTGGAATATTGGGGAAATGTTTGATGCTAAAATGGGTAACTCTGTAACCATTAGCTTGACATTCCATATAGTTACCGATTTTGGTATTTTGCGAGAATTGCATATGTTTGTAGAAGGTGCTGCCGCTGATGTTTGTATTGTTGTGGCCTCTTCCCTTTTTGCATTGTTCACAGTTTTACGATGGCTGTAATAAAGGGTTGAGCCGTAGTAGATCACTCACCGATAATTCAGGTTGCAATCCAGTCCCAAACCATATGAACGTTCATAAATTTTATTATTTGTCCAAGGTGGAAACTCTGCTTGGTATTTACTACTCCCTCCTGTCATTAATATATGATGTTCTTAGTGTTAAAAACGTCATATATTAATGACTGGATGGAGTATTAACCGACGTTACAGTTGTGGAATGATGTGGTGCTAAACTTTTGAATCTTCTTTGTCATCAAGCAATACAGTGTTCTGTATTCTGTTGTGTAGGAACTGTAATAATTGTTGATGCTGGTAAGATTTATTTTAAGATATCTGTCTTACAAACCTTTACTCTTCAGCTGATATAGTGGCAAGCTTTAGGCTGCGCAAGACTGTTCCTGAGCTGAATGGAAATACATCTAAGCTCGAATTGGACATCTATGAGGAAATTGGCATTCCTAACTCCACTGTAAGCCCCACAACATCTTTTATTTATACATTTCTTCATCATGTTGTAATCTGATGTTTGAATACTTATACAGGTGGTAGTAAATAAACTTCAACAAATAGCTGGATCAAACTGGACAAATGTTATCTTCAGCATTGTGCCTTATCCAAAGAATTTAACTTTATCATCAACATGGTTGAGCATTCTTAGGTCTTCTTTTATGTCCTTGGTTGTGCGGCAGTCGACGCTCCACTTAACCGAGTCTTTATTTGGGAACTCATCATCCTTTGAAGTGATTAAATTCCCTGGAGGAATAACAATCATTCCTCCACAAACTGCTTTCCTTCTTCAAAAACCTCATGCGACTTTTAACTTCACTCTGAATTTCCCAATCTTCAAAGTACAAGACAGAACCAATGAGTTAAAGGATCAAATGAAAACAGGTCTACTACTCAATGCCTATGAGGTTAGTGCTACCTTCTGGCTTACCTCCCTTTATATCTCCTCCATTATAGTATCATTATAGTTATAAAGTTATAAGGTAATGTGAGTGTACACATAAGTATTGTTCATTTGATGTCACCTCCTTTGAAGTGTCTTTCATTTTTTAAATATGTGAAATTTTGGATATTTAGGCACTTGCTTATGTGTTACAACCAACATACACAATCTTATTGACATATGACATGTTTCATTTCTTCCTCATAATTTCTGGGGCTGCTGAACACAATGCCTATCCTAGGGACATTTGCAGTTCAGGAGCATGTGTACAGATTTATATCCGTAAGCATGAGAGCGTATGCAGTGATTCAATAGGTTATTTACTTGAGATGTAATGCTGATTTAAAATTTTTTCACAAAGACACATGGAAAGGGGGTGTTAGATTAACACCTACAGCTAAACCCAGGAAGCTGTGTTATTCTGTCTTCAGTCTCTTGGTGAATTTATCCCATTCTCTGCTTTATAAATACATCTATCGATTTCAACTTATGAATAATGGATGATGCTTCTGATCTAGTCTGAGGGAGGGAGGGACTGGGATTTCAATTTATCTTACAAATTTTTATTGTGGAAAAGTTGTTAGTGTGCATTGCCCTCCTTTTATTATTGGGTTGACTATCTATTATTATGTGCATTGCAGAATCTCTACATCAAATTGGCAAATTTGCAAGGTTCAACAGTTAGTCCTCCAACTATTGTTGAGACCTCCATTGTTCTTGAAGTTGGGAATCACCAGCCATCTGGACCAAGGATGAAGCAGTTGGCGCAAACAATTACTAATTCATCTTCAGGAAACCTGGGTCTGAACCACACCGTATTTGGCAAAGTAAAGCAGATAAGCCTTTCATCCTATCTTAGACATTCTTTGCATAATGGGGGCAATTCTGATGCACCTAGCCCAGCACCCATGCACCATCATGGTCACCATCATCATCATCACCGTCACCATGGTCATGAAGACAACAGTCATTTGGCTCCATCTTTGGCTCCAGTACATTCCCCTGTACATGAACCCAGATATGGTGCTCCACCTCCATCTGGGTGTCCATATGGCACTGACAAGCCAAAGAACAGAGCTCATGTAACGCCAGCTGCTGAGCCTGCAGCCAATGATCATCATTTTGCTTCTCCTGTTGCTTCACCACCTCATTCACTATCACCACGGAATCCCAGTCTGCACAGTAGGCCTCCTCTTCCATCCTCTCCAGTTCTTCCAGAACCACCATTGCCCACTGTCTCGTTTGCTCACGCTCATCCTCCAAGTGAATATGCATCAAGAAGAAGTCATACTGCTGGAATGTCGTCTGTGGCCCCTGCACCTCATTCATGTAAGTTTTTTCTCCCTCATTCAAATCAAGCAATTCTTCTTGGAGACTTGGGCAGGACAGGAACTTTTCCTCTGCTAAATCTTATATGTCAAGCATTTGTGGTCTACCATTCCTTTTATGGCTCGTGCTCTTTTTCAGTTTATTTTTGGGTTATATTTAGATCTGAACTATGGAATCATTTGAGATCAGTGAATTGCTTCTTCATCATTTGGCATGATCAGTTTTTTGATCATCCATGAGAATATATTCTTGCAGTCTTTTTATCTCATGTAGAATATAGTATATTTCATTTTTGACTAATTATTGTGCAATTGCAGCA
Source organism: Zizania latifolia (assembly GCA_000418225.1). Classification (NCBI taxonomy): domain Eukaryota; kingdom Viridiplantae; phylum Streptophyta; class Magnoliopsida; order Poales; family Poaceae; genus Zizania; species Zizania latifolia. The sequence continues at coordinate 35,267 of KE371394.1, read as the reverse complement.
AATGCTACCCGGAGTCAGCGGCGTCACGGTCATTGGATCCTGGTTTGCCTCGTGTGCTTTCTACTGAGCCTACTATGATGAAGGAAATACACGGCTAGCCAGATGTAAATTATGAGGGTTTCAAAAGAAGAGAGGATAAGGCACCACCGGCCGTTGTTATCTGGTTGCGGCCGGCCGATCGATCAGCTCCGGCGTGTGGCCGTGTGGGCAAGCACAATACAGCGGCCCACGGTCTCGGCGTTGCTGTTGTACTTGTTAGTGCATGTAAATATGGATGGGTATAAGGCAAATGGGCAGCAGCTGTGCCTAGGTCAAAGCCACAGTGGTGGCAGGCCCTTGTCTAGCACTTGTTGCCCGGGTTTTGCGTTGTACTACGGTTGAGAAGAGGATCTTTAAGTGTAAAAAACCGTCTTTTTCACATGACAGGGCATAGCATCTGCCTCCAGTTTTCGAGGCCTTGTTTCGGGTCTACGTTCTGGAGCATTTTTTCCCTCTGAATTTACTATTTCTGCATGGTGATGCTAGCCTCTATCTCCTCTGAAATTATGCCAGTCGTCTTTTCTTTCTGCCGCATAATCATTATTTATGGGAACTGAAGTATTGCGTCTTGATTATAGGATATTAGGATTTTCAGCATCGACCATGATTGGTGGAGGCCCCATCTGCTTCTGCATCTGATCATTCTGATGGATCTTGGAAATCCAGTGGACGCCGCCCTTGCCCGCCGGTCGACCTCCGGGGAACTGCTATTTTTTTCGGCACGCGGATCGCCCTTCTGCTCAAATTTGGGCGCACCGGTCACCGACGATCGCTCACGTTCCAGCTGGGATTCACGGTGATTATTCGTTCCAGCTGGGACAATTACTTAAATACTTCATATTAATATTAATATGTTAGCTCTAATTTCTATGCAAACTGTGGATGGTGTGACTTAATTAACCGTAGTTCATTAATTACACAATTATTAATCAAAGTAAACATGCTAAAAATAAATTTTTTGTGAGATAATTTTATATACTAAAAATAAAACTTTTGTTTGCGGGATGGAGAGAGTAATTCCGTTCTGAACTGGGCCAGTTTGTTTCACCTTCTTCCTGCTTGTCGTTAAGCCCAGCCCATATATTCTCTCTACTTCGCCCGCGCTGTTGTTATTTGGGCTGAACCTGACGCCGCGATCTGTGCCTCTGATTACTCACTCAGTCAGGGCCCGACCTTTTCAGTCCTAGCTTATATCTCAAGTCCAAGCTTATAAACCGTGTGTGTGTGTGTGAAAAATATTAACAAACATTTTAAAATAGTTTACCAATTTAGTACTAAATTTATTTATTTAAACTCTTAAATATTTGTTATAAATATCGTTCTACAGCACGGTTCAAAGTGATCATGTGTGGTGGCTCGGGGACGCCTCTCTCTGCGTGTACTGACGACTCAGTAATTCAGTGGGCAACTGCAACTCCGACATGAATGCACGCAAACACCGGCACCACCCGCCGTTGCCCCAACCACATTTACACCCACCTTTAATTATCGTCAGTTTGCCACCCAATCACCACTTCTCTCGCTCCGCCTCATCAACCACATCGGCCCAGCCATGTCGCCTCCTACTGCCTACTGAAAACCTCGGCTCCCTGCCGCGCCGATCGCCCCGCACACGCCGGCCTCTCGCCATGCCGCCCTCCTACCTGACGAGCGGCAGCTTCTCTTACCACAAGCTCAAGAAGCTCCCGCCACCTCCCGCCCAGCACCAAGAGCACCAGTACTGTGCCGCAGCCGCAGCCGCAGCCGTCGTCGCAGCCGCCCAGGATTACTACAACCACCGCCATGCCAGGAGGAGGGTGACGTGGAGGTCGTTCGGCGGCGGCCGGCGGAGGAGGCCACGGCTGAGGATCTCCAGCCTCACGAGGGTCCTGCGGAGGAAGGCGGCCGCGGTGGGCGACGCGGTGAGGGCGTCGGTGACGAAGGTGGTGAGGCGGCTCAAGGAAGGGAGCCCCTACGTCGGGGACCTTTTCGCCGGCAACTACATGTTCATGCAGGTCACGCCGTCGCCGACCATGACCGGCCTGGACAAGGGCGCCGGCGCCCTGCCGTACTACCAGCAATGGATCAGCAAGAGCAAGCTCGAGCCATGGCGACCTGTTCCTGGGGTACTGTACAAGGTTTAATTAGTTGACACTTTAATCAACTGGTTCCATGGATCATCTGGTCATTATTTATCGCTTGTGTATGCATGATTTTACCTACGTACTACTGTCAAGTGTCAAATAATCACTTCAGTAAATGAAAGTTGTTCTTTTTGAAAGATCAAATGAAGGCTGTTCTGGCTTCATTACTCGTGTGCTTAATCATCTGTGCATGTCAATAATCAATATTGTCGCTAATCTAGCCAAGCGCATGTATCTCACCATTTTATTTACCACAGTTGATTCATATATTTGTATGTATGTGCATATGTATATATATGTATGCATATATATGTATGTATATGTATGCATTTCTTCGATGGATCACATATTCACATGGCATAGTGGCAAATCTATGCATTAAACACTCATCAGCGAGTTAGGCACACATTGCAATTAAGCCGAGATAATCGTACAGCTAGCGCGTCGCACTCAGCTAATCCATTACGCATACACAAGTAATTGCGATGTCAGGCTACACAATTAATCGGCAACAGACAACACGTAGCTGCCTTTCTCCATTTCTTCGCAGGCGATGCATCAGAAGCCCATTCGAAAGATATGAATTTATGCTTGGCGTGCTTCCTGGAAACGAATTTGCTGCAAAAAAAACAGTGTTAGGCCAAGTTAAAAATCTTAGACTATTCGTGGTTAACATCAGTTAAATCGTATAAAATGGTAAGTATCAACCAGTAATGGCCACATTGCGAACGAATTGCGAATGAAGTTCTATAAAATGGTGCTGACACAGCTGCGAATGAACTGATGCAATGCAGCCTCCGTGCTGATGTTGGTAGCGGCATGCCAGAAAGGGAATCCTCTTCACATCAAGTACACTAAACCGACCAGCTTTCGGCCAAACGTACGTCTCAATTGCAGCATCTTCACGTCACTGCCCGGCTGTTGTTGTTGGTGGTAGAGAGAAACCTACCTGTTCATGAGGTCATGGCAACAATCGCTATCTTGTGACCTTATATAATTAATTGAGTTGATAAATCATTAATCTTTTACGTCATTGCTCCGTCATTGCTCTATCTTTACTGAATTTCTGATCTGCATCTGCTGCTCAGCCATTAGATTGTGGCCTCACCAACTTCGATATTATGAGTTCTTAGTGGGAGTCCGGCATGGTGGCGAATTCTACGAGAAACCAGAATGGTTGTTGTCAGGAGAAAATGTCACAATTGAATGAAACTGCCTTCTGCGGTACAAGGGTTCTGATGAAACAAATTCCACGACTATGCCGCAGTAAATTACACTATGTAACAACGATCATGAATGTGAATTGAACAAAGAAGATTTATGTTAATTACCATGTGGAGTGCAGCCGATGGTGTAACCAGAGGAAACAATGGAGGGAGCAATTGTCTGACAAATATGTACCATGGATCATCTGCTGAGAACTAAAAATATTTAGGGTTTAGGGTTTTGTGCCAATGGTCGGATTGGTCTCCGAACAGCAGGATGATCAACGCTAACCCTGTTATAACTCCAAACCTAAAGCAATGGTGCCATCAATAAAATCTCGACGAAGTGGGTTACCAGGGATAATCGCCGTGCGGAGCGTCGTTGGATCCGGCGCAGGGGGGCACCGCCGTGGCTGCCTCGGCGAGGAACACCACATCCGAGCTCAACGGCACACGCCACTGAGAGGGAGACGGAGACGAACCGATCGAACCAGAGGAAGCGGGACCGTGAGAGGGCCAGAGAGCGCAAGCGGCGGGACGGCGGATGAGCGCGAGAAGGGCCGGAGGGGATGGCGAGGCCACACCGACTCGTCGCGGTGGAGGGGCGGCTGCCTTCGCCGTCACGTCGCCGCCGTCGAATACCGGTGCGGTTGGACGGCGATTGCGTTGCAATTGGACTGTGAGCCGAACGATCTGGATCGCTCACATTAATACAGACCTAAAGAAGGGTCTTTTCGAAAAATTACGGATTGCTGCTACGGGGTAATGGCAACGATCAAAAACAGGGTGTCTTTTGTAAAAAAAATCAGGATCGCTAGGAATGGTAGCGACCCAAAACAAGGTGTATTTTTTTTAAAAAAATCGGATTCTGCCAGAGGCGGACCCACCATGGAGCAATTTTTTTGCAAAAAAAATTCACACATAAAATTTGCAAATTAATTCAAGAAGTGGATATTGGCACCCATGGTTACACAAAAGACCCTCTATTCAAAGCATTGGTTTTGAGTTCATTTCCTTGGTTCAGATGTCTTTTGTTTGGACTGATAGCAAAAGATCGCTACACAATTTTTTTTTTCTCATTCACGTTCAAGTACGAATACAACTTATTATTACGTGCTATGTTACGTTTAGTGACTACATTAAATCAAACACTTTATTGTGTACGACTATATATCATAATTATTTATATGTATGTTATGTTGCATTTAGTGACGAGATCAAATTAAACACTTTGTTGTTTGTGATTATATATAATGATGAAAGTATAACTTTGTTAGTATGATATTTAAATAAGTTTATAACTTAATTTTTTGATTTAAGACTTATCATATTATTTAGTATATATAAACTGAATTATGGTGTAAATTTAATAATAATTTACTCAATTAGAAAAATATTTTTACCAAATTGTATATGAAGATTTCAACGCGGCATGCACATTAGTAAAATCCTAGATCAGTCACTGTCTTTAGTTTATTATTAATTAAGTTTGTTTTTAACGACATGCTACTTTTCATGTTTGTATTATGTTTAACTTCGTACCCCCATCGTCAAAATCCTGGGTCCACCACTGGATTCTGCAGCTGTTGAGTTTTACAATCTGGGTCCAGAATCAATATTATTTAGGAAAACTTCATATTTTAGAAGGAGTTATAGTTCTCAAAAGCTCCCTAAATAGAATCTTAGAGGAGCTTATAGGAGCTGTAGTTAGAAGTTATTTCTAAGACATTAAGATTTATTTAAACGATCTAAATTTTAACTTTAAATTGTGAAACTTAATAGCTACAAAATATAAAAATATACTAGAATTTAACTTCTTTATATTCTCACTAACTAAATACTCACTAGTTGCTTTTTAGAATCTGAAACTCAACTCTATAGCTCTCCTAAACGGTTAAGATTCTTATTTTATATTGTAAAACTGAATAGGTACCAAATTTGAAAAATCTTAAATTATCAGAATTCTTACGGGCTAAATACTCAATACTTAATTTTTAAAATCTTAAGCTTATTAAACATGACAGCTAGTGTCACAGACAAAGCTGGCAGAATCCGCATCGTTGTCCATGCTGATGTTGGTAGAAGGGTAGCGGCGAGCCGGAAAAGAGAATCGTCCTCTTGGGATCAATTATTGTAAACCACTAGACATTGGCTATTCGGTTGTAAGCACGCAGCTAACAACGTACACTGGTCGCTTCTGGTTGGCGGTTGCAAAAGGACAAAATTCTTGTTGGGAGAAAGTAATTTGTTCCATGGGCGCATTCGCGAGTTGTTGCTGACATGTGGCCCCGTTTGTTCCAGATGCCTTGTGGGGACATCTCCGTATGCACATCACGCTGGAGTGTGGGGGCCATTGCTCTATCCTGTTCTCAAATTCTGATCCGCATCTGCAGCTCGGCCATCAAACTGTCGCCTCACTGAATTTTCATATTCTGAATTTTGTCATACAGTATGTCACCCAAGAAGAATACAAGGTCACACATCAGAATAGACAAGTGAGTACTTGACATGAATCTAAGACAAACATCTTCCTAAAGCATCAGATTTCAATGGCTATTTGACATGGTAGTCTGATAGATTCCGGTAATAGTCTGAGTAAGTCCGGAATCGTGTAAAATTCTCTGAGAAACCGGAATCATTTGTCAGGAGAAAATGTCATAATTGAATGAATCTGACTTCTGATGTACAAGAGTCTGGTAAACAAATTCTACGACTATGCTGCAGTAAATCACACAACACGACGTAACAATGTTCAAGAATGTGAATTCAACAAAGAGGATACACGGAGCTCCCAGGTGGAACGTAGCAGATGCCACGGCCAGAGCAAACAATACAACGATCAATTATCTGACAAATATGTACCAAGAATCTGATCGCGTGGTCATCATAGTTTCGTCAAAAGGGTTTACTATGCTTGCCGTTGTCTCGCTTGAGTTGTACTTTAAGTTTTTTACCACCTAATTGATAACCGTTCATCATACTGATGGCTGCCTGCGCGGACGCAGGAGAATCGTAGCTCACAAAACCTGCACCCATTAAAAACCAAATTAGCAGACGTATAATCACAATGTGCGCGCGCGAGCAATGAGAGAGAGAGAGAGAGAGAGAGAGATTACCAAAACATTTGCTGGCACCCGTTGCTTTGTCTACATACACCTTAGCACTTAGTACTCTACCGAAACTCTGGAAGGCATTGGAAAGGTCTTGGTCCCCAAAATCTTGTGGGATATGATAGATAAATAGATTGGCTCCAGGAGGACCTGCATGCACGACGATTTGTCTTTACAACATAATGGATTTCAAAATAACAGTTACAGCAATTGTTAACAGTTTAACACTCATTTAAGGATTCTGTAATAGAGTACGGATTTAGTAGTTAGTATAACCAGCTAGCTACACCCGCAATTGGAGATGGCAACCATTCTTCATTGTCTTTGCTGGATATGTGTTCATCTCCTGAACTCTGATGTCCATATATGCATTTGGATTCATCATGTACAGATACGCATTATTTACATTTCAGGATAAATGTATAATGTCGAAGACATGGAAACAAAAGTCACATGATTTTCCAGGAAAATGTGTTGTTAATGAGTGCAGCTATCCATCTAATCATGGAAGAATATTGTATTTTCCCTGGTACAATGGTACGGCTAAAGGTTAAGTTTCGAATGTGGCTAACCTTCTATTTGACCGCCAGCATTGCTACTGGGGCTAGAGGATGTGGGAGAATTTGCATTTGCACTTGGAACTTTAATCGAATTGAAAGAATTTCCAAAAGGGCGACTATTCATGAGACCGCCAGGGTAGGATCCAGCATACTGCACACCAGGAACAGGTGTATAAGGGCTGCTTAACTGGATTGTGTTGAATGATCTAGGAACTGAATTTGGGGACAGTTCAGGATGGACTCCTCGTATTGAGCTTCCTTGATTAACAGATTGAACCATGTTCTGGAATGCAGGTTGATTTTGCATAGGAGGTAAAGGGTACTGCATAAGTCCATATGTTCCCGGTGGCTGCAAAGGAAAACAGAATCAGACATGTAGTTAGTCCAAGCCAAATAAGTGCACATTAAAAAATTATTTTGAGCGGTCTCGTGATGGTCCACACTAGGGTATTTGGGTATCAACAATATAATAAAGAATGAAGTTGAGAAATTTTAGCAGTTTGGACAAATGCTCTTTTTAACAGTGAATATAACAACAGCAACCTTTTATGTCTGCAACAGTATCATTTATGACAAGAGCCATGAAACAATGTCGACAATACCATATTAAGTTGTTAAAATATTTTTGGGGCATAACTTGAAAAAGCTTTCATGTAAAAAGAATATCTTTGAAGAAAAATACAACAATTATGGCTCTGGTATTGAGTATTAGAGAATTCAGAATTTATATGATATGATAGTGTATGATGTAAAAAAGTGTTAAGAGAACAGCACAAGTCACCTGATAACTATATCCATTATACTGAGGTAAATATCCCATCTGTAATGCCCCATATAATGAAGATTGTTGCATAGGACTTGCACTAGGCATGTTAGATGGTTGCAATTGAGCCTTTTGTGCTTTCCGGGCCTGCCTTTCCTTTTCTGTGTCAGCCCATTTGACAACCAACGGCACACTAGAACCCTAACAAATAGATCATAGCTAATTAGAATTTATTTACAAAAAAATAACCATGGGGTTTGAGAAATGTCAATGGTTAATATAATGCAGAGCCAAAGTGTCAAATGACTGTTATCCACAAATGCAATAGCAGAAAGCTGTGTATAATGACTCATGACTAAATAGAGCTATGTATCATGTTCATGTGTGAATTGCAATTTCAATAACAAGAGTTGCTCTACTATCCTAACTCATTTCTGGCAAACCTCTATTTTGTGCTTCCCATTTAGAGCATCAATAGCTGCTACTGCTTGCTCCTTTGTTTCATATTTAAGGAATGCGCACCCAGCTGCAATAACAAAGTTAATTTAACAATAACATTAGATATGACATAATTTCAGAGTCAACCAATGTTTCTAGCTATAATGGTTAGGAAAATAACTTCTTCGCCAGAACTTACCTTTACTTGTTTGTTGTGAACCCCTCAAAATCTGTAAATCCTTGATATTTCCATATTTGGAAAATAAATCAGTCAATTCAGTGTCTGTTACATTTTTAGGAAGCATTCCAATAAAAAGCTTGTGTTCTGGAGATCATAGAAAATATGAAGATGAGTACAATAATGGAATTTTGGAAATTCGAACAAATAATCACTCATGAAATCAATAGCAAAAAGAACCGTTCTATGTAAAGGGCAACCATACCTAGCCTCTCCAACTCTCCATCAGCATATTTTACTTGTAAAGGACTTGATGCCTGAATTGATGAAAGAGAATGATGATTGTCATCAGAGAGTCAAAAGGAAGTAGCAACTGAAAATGTTTGGCAGCTATTTACAAACAAGGCGTCACAAGAACTATTGTCACTAGAGAAAAAAATAGTCATGGGAATGTGCCTCACTGGCTCCCCAAGTCAACGATAACCCACTAACATAATCAGATGCATTCCAAAATTTTCACAACATTACAACAGAGGTCTTAAATTCCAGGACTTTATAGTTTGTTTGCATCACCATCTTGTTTCATATCTGAACATTACTCATCTCACTGGTAGTGGGATTGAATGTCCAGTCTCTTTCTTTGTTATTAAATGGGAGAAGAAACCTGAAGGATGAAAGTAGCTCCAACCTACATGAACCTTTTGAGTTTCCAAAATTAGTGAAATCATGAAGCTTTTCTCATTCTGAAGAAAATTTGGTCCACCAGAGTATAGTTGCAACTCAAGCTAATGGACACCAGAGTATGCAGTTACATCAATACATTGGATTTTGCCCCTAGCACAAAAGGTATATTCAAACCCTCACATTGCATGCTTGCATCTGTAAATAGTTTGCTCCTGTTTGATAGGAGCCATGCCACAACTGGTCACACTTGGAATTAGGCACACAACAGTCCAATGTTTGGTCAGTTGGGAGTAGGACCTTGGTTAGGTATGCTACAAAACTGAGGCTACAATCAGATCATTTCCATACAAGATGGGTGCAAAGGTGTGATAGCCAGATTAGTGGTCTAACTTTTGTTAGGTGTGTCGCTCTGGAGTAAGTTAGACCATCGTGCAGTTGTTGACAAGTTAAATTTCCCATAGATTCAACTTCATTGCTGTAAAAAAACCAAGCACACCCACCACTTGTGGCATAGTGTTTGTGACTCCAAGTTTGGCTCTGCCTAAGGTTAACTGTAATATTTTTGTTCTCCAACTAACTATACACCCTTGAATCAGGTTACTGTTGACTAAGCTAACCATGAAACAAAACATGTTTAAACTAGCACGTGCATATTATGAGCCTTGCAGCATAATAAATATAGAAAAGCAAAATAATGGAATCCAAAGGGAACTCGCATTTTTGGCGCGATCACCGAGGAATTGAGAACTGAAAATTGTCCTTTAATCCATATCTAGTGAATTTTTAGACCACCCATGACCCACAGTTGCTTGACATAACCATTCCAAATTTTAGACCACCTATCCAAGTCTAGTTTCACCAGAGTGTCCCACTACAGATTTCATTTTGGTCCCGCCAAAAATCTAAATATGTGCATTAGCTTCCAATGCTGTTCTTGGCAACTAGATTGTGCTATATTCAAAATTGCTCCCCAGAAAGAGTTAAAACTCAGGGCCTCAGGGGGAGGGGGGTCAGTTTGCAGCAATTCAACTAAGGCAAACAGCAAGAAAGCAGTGTTAGTATTGCAATATTAGAACGCCTCACGTACCCCAGGGAGTGTGTGCTTGTTGTGGTAAGCGTTTACTGCCTTGTCAGCCTCCTCCCTCGAGGGGCATATAAGGAAGCAGCACCCTGCATTAAGTTCAGTATAATCTAAAATTAGCATCAAACTACCAAGCAGACAAGGAAACATAGTGCAGCAACAAAACTAAGACCATCAGATCGCAGAGCATTGAAGACAAAAGAGAAAAAAGTGCTAGCAGGGGCGCAGGCAAATCTGGCTTATCATTTATCATGTCCGAAAGAACAAGCTACTATAGGGAAAACAAGCATGCGGATGCCCTCTAATTTTGCAGCAATGTCTGCTCCAACCAAATCTCCAATTGTAGCAGACCATAAAACAGTAATGATTACTGCATCTAAAATCAAATAGATGAAAGCATCATGGTAGAATTGTACAAGGACAGAACAGATCAAAAGAAAAGCGATCGAACACTATGATAACAGAAAGAAATGAAAACCATGGGCTGCCTTGAGTTCAAACGAATGAGGGTAAAACCAAAATACTACCGATAGATCAAATTTTCTTAGCTCGATTCCTGCAACAACAGAACTCGGCATGTCGCATAATCAAAAACGGAAAGCATGCATGAGAATCCTGAGCGAAAATCAAATATTAAAAACTATTGAGCCAAATGGCCAAACAGAAGTCCAAGCAAAGCTCGTCTTAAGATTTCTGACGCCAATCAAAACTAACTAGCTAAAGTCGGTGTTCCATGCTCCAAAAACCCGATGTGGAAATGCCAGAATTATAGGCGTGGAAAGACATTTACGGCAGCATTGTTCCAAAACAAGCTCAAGCCACGCGCAAAAAAAAACGACCACAGATGTTCCGAGAAAACCGCATTTTTGGAAAACAAAGCGGAAGGTGACATTAGCATCGGCATCGGAGAAAACCGACTAATAAAACGCAATTAAGACCGATAGCACTCAAAATTCAAGCTCAAAGCCCCATCAACCAGATAATTCCACGCGAGATCTCCCTCCAGCATCGGAGCATATCAACGCCCACAAGGTGAACAACTGAAATCACTAACAAATTCACCGGAAACACTCGAATTCCTCCGACGGCATTGCACCGAACAATCGCCAAAAAACACTCACGCGAGAGGAAGAGAGAAAAAACTCAATAGAGCAGCAAAAACTTTGGCACGAGGGGGCAGCTCAAAGCTCGAATTCTCCGCTGGCATTGCCCCCAAATCAAGCCCGGAACCAACCCAGAACACGAGCCAGGCTCGCGAGCCCAGATCCGGGCGTACGGATCCGCACCTCGGGACGCCTTGGTGGCCTTGTCCTTGATGACGGTGACCTCGTCGACGATGGCAACCTCCTGGAACATGGCGAGCAGCTCCGCTTCCGTCATGTGCTTGGGCACCTGCCCCACGAACAGCTTCACGCTCTCCTCCTCTCCCCCGGCCGCC
>KE371393.1:4885-15157 GCA_000418225.1 Zizania latifolia | reverse complement strand
CACAAGAGTGGCAGCTATTATGTAAGAACCACACATTTTTCTTGCATCAACACAACCTTAATTGGCTATATTGTCAGCAAAGGATAATATGATTGCTATACTTGGATTCCTGTCATTTTCTACATTTTCTTGTTTTGTAACATTTGAGTATTGAATTGCATGTTATGAAACTTCTTTGCTGCAGAGATCCATACCGTCCTCTTTGGGAGTTAACTACAGCTCCAAGGGCAGTATTCAGTCTTCAATGGTTAAAGGATGCAAGGTAATATTTGTTCCATTTGGAGTAATCATAAATCACATAGCACTAATTTACTAGTTTTACTTCGCTACATAAGATTTTTTTCACTAGCATTGGGGTTTACCTTGTTTTCATTGTCTTTGAAACACTGCATTAATTTCAAATGGAGATCTCTGTTTTTGTTGAATGTTGGAATGCGAACTGGAAAACACAGTTGCTAGAACATTGACAATTTATTTACCTGAGTCTGCACTTTTCTGTTAGCGTGCTAATATGGATGTTGTCTTTGTTTATATAATTGATTAATTTCACTGTTGCTTGTGCATATTGTTTTAAGTATTTTGATTTGCACTAGTTTACATCATTATTTGACATAAATGTTTGTATTTGTTTATGTACCTTCTAAATTTATGTAAGTTCCCTTCAGTGGACATGGTTTCAATACATTACTGAATCATTGATTGAGCATACCACAACACTGATTGCTGCTAATGAATCGAAGTAAATGTGATTAAATATACCCCCCATTGTTTCTGTCATTTTCTTATCAAGAGAGGCTTCTATAATATCGGCAGGTCATCTTTTATCTTTTACTTTTAACCTTATCTGGATCATGCACACCCTGCAAGAAACAGATAGCCTATTACCTGCGTTTCACAATATCTGCATATCCACCATGCACACAAATTGAGAAAGCACTAAAAATCTAAGAAAGTCACTGTGAAATGACAATGCATAGCGCTATCCTAATTCATAAATGGCATGCTACAACTAGTCACTCCTGCTGCTTCATTGAAAAGGAGCATAGAGTGAAAATTCTGCAATAGCTGCACTCTTAATTTCTTAAATGGATGGAAGACAACCAACCAAATGGGTGGATTTTGCAAAACGGTACCATTCTGTCCTATCTTCGTAAGTCATTTTTGTAGGCCTTGTAAGCGCATCTAAGGGGCTATATCCATTCAGTTTTTTGTTATTTATTATGGCTCTAAAGTACTAGGCTGGCACTTTCCAGGTGCAGAAACCCCTGATCAGATCTGGGATTGCATGGAACAGTAAATCCCTTGAGTACATTTAGTTAGAATGGACAATTGAACATTGAAGAATGGATCCTTAAAACTTGTGTAACCCACATGATATGTTTTGTTGGTGTTCATTCTTGGTGCTATTCACTGTGTATATCTGCGGACTACATCTTTTTGTTCACTACAATGATAATGTGAACTGTTATATTTATCTTTGTGTTCAGAGGTATAGTCATATCATTGGAAGACGGCACATTGAAGTTCCTGAGCTTACCAAAAATCGCAAATGATGTTCCTGCTACTGGAAGGGCATTTGTTGGGACAAAAACTCAGGGCGTTTCTACATATCAATTGTCTGAACATTTGATCTGGAGTGTCCATGCCTCAGAAATTACAGGTGCACTTCTGGTCATGTCCAACCATATTCTGCTGTTGTACCCGGGTTTGGATTCTTGCCTACGAATAAGGAGCGATGAAGAGGAGGGGGGATTACCCCTACATTTTAGGAATATGAGTATTTTTTATGAAAATAAAAACATTTTTCAAGGCTTGAACATACAATTCTGCTATTTTTCTTACCTGCTTGTACTCTATGTAATTTAATATATTAATTATATTCACCTCTTATAGTGTTCCATTTTGGATACTTACTATTTAAGATATTTAATTGATAGAAGTTGTTGGTCATGAAAATATCAGTAATTAGTTCAGCACATGAGTGGAGTAAAATTGTCAAATATTCATGATGATCCATAACTTTGTAATATTTCTTTGCTGAGTTCCAGGCTATGCAGCTTATTGTGCGGCAGATGGTACTGCTATCTATTTCGAGGTAAAGTTTAATTCTATACCACATATACTATTGAATATTGATTTATGCATGCTACTGTGACTCTGTAGCATTCTGAAGAAATATTTACTTGCTGTAGCTTACTCCGAGATTCTGGGAAAAGGAACCTGGGAGGAACCGTGTTCCATATTTTCTTTGTGGTTCATTGTCAGAGGAGGGAACAACCATTAAAATTGGTGTCACATTGCCAAACTCTTCTTTGCCAAATGTTCCTCTGGGGACAAAAAGGGCTACTAAAACTTGCAAAGATGTAGATCAATCGCATGTTTTAGAAAAAGGGAAACTTCTCACCAACTCAGGTAATCTCTCTGGTGCCTGCAACTTGTTTCATTGGCTTCCTACCTGACATGCCTGCTCAACTACCCTACAGAATACAATGGCGCTATAAATCTAGACGTCAGAGATAGTCAACAAGATGGTCCTGATGAAGGACAAGAAACTGGTGCAATAGTTTTAGCTGCTCCTTCAATGCAAGAGAATCCTGGCACAAGCACCAGCAGGGTTAATGAATCCCCTGACAATTTTGAGGTCTTACCTTCTAAAGCTGTAGCGTTGCATCGATTGAGATGGAATATGAACAAAGGTAGCGAGAGATGGTTGTGCTACGGAGGTGCTGCAGGCATCATCCGTTGTCAGAGGATCTAAGAAACAAGAGCATAATTGCAAAATTTTCCTGGTATACCGAGAGAATCTGCAACAAGGTTGTTAATTTCATTCCGGTTTAGCTTTTGGGATAAAATGTTTTGGTATCGGCCAATGCCGGTATACCGTTTCGGGGTCTAATAAAATAATATAAATATATTTAAAATATAGATTAATATGATTAGATATAATATATTTGAATATATTAATATCTCAAATATAATGTATAACTTAAATACACCATAATATATAGCTTAGTATAAGTGATATGTAACACATGTCTCAAAAAAATTCAAAATATAATTTTATGATTTTTATTCGGAATGGTCGGTATTGATCGGTATGTACCGGTATTGGTCGATACAGGGCTGGTATTGATTGGTATTAGAAGCGGAATGGTACGCTACTTAATATGTACCGGTTTTAGCGATGGAATGGTACATACTGGCTATTTCGGCTAATACCGAAACGGAATTGATAAGCTTTTCTGCATGCATAGATCTACACAATAAACTGCTGCGGTATCTAATGATGTGGTATGTTTTATCCGATTCTTTCATATACTTTTGAGCTTAACACTGTCTCTTTTTTGGTATGTATTAACTTCTCGCCCTGTCTTGCAAGGCCATTAGGTTCTCCACATTTTGGACCAATCTCAGTCGATCTGTGTATCATATCAACGGTGTAGACGCGGTGCAGTGGATGCTCGAACCCGCCTTCCACACCTGGCTGCTCAGAAAGACTTTACTTGAGTTCCTAAGATGCACAAAATTGTTGATAATGCAGCTTGACCATAACATCAGGTTTTCCGCATATTGGACCAGAAACATAACAGGCTGGTTTTGAAAATATTGCCAGTCCATGTGATTCTTTCTGGGCGTCGGTCTGAAATAAGTGCGGATTGATCATCCAACTTCGCCAATCCTGTTGTAGTTGTAATTGATTATTATTCTTTATTATTTCGTGAACATATGTAGATTGCATTTATTATTGACGCAGTTGAAAAACTGCACGATATTAAGCTGATTGCATTTATTATCTGGTGGAATTTCAGTCATCAATTAATCCCGTTCTGGTTGCATTGTTGCTTCAAAAAGTAATTTCGAAGGTTGGTTGAGTTTAAACAAATCAAAAGCTGTACTCAGGAACTAATTCTGCAATTCTAAGGATTCCTTGTTACCAAGATAACAGTTGGTAAACACTGCAGTACGGCACATCATTTTTTCTCTTGGTGATAAAATCTTACAATATTTACATTTTACTGATATGTCTTTATATCCATGCGATAAAATGTACAATTCATATGACATCATGGTACGGTGAACCATTGAATTACAGTTTTTTTTTGTAAAAAAGAAAAAACTGCATGTTAACTTTCTACTGGCAGGAAAGTGACTTGTTAACGTCACGTTTGTAGTGTACACAGTTCTCAGTCGCTCCAGTTATCTTCATCAGCTACAAAATCCTTTTGCCTTCTGTCATCGTCTTCCTGCGGAGGTTTAGCAGTATGGACAATCAAATGTGCATCAAAATATTATGCCATAATCTCCTAAATAGCGGTGAGAGATGAAATTGATAGGCAGTAAGTAAATTCCACGAAATATACATGAAGACGATAGATAGAAAATATACCATTTCAGTGAAAGCCGGAGTTGATGGAGACCACACAAGAATTTGTCTATCGTTGCTACCAGTGTAAAGTACCTGAATTCTTAAAAACTTAGCAAACTACATAGATGCTGGAACACTGGGCTTAAAGATGACAACACACAGGGAAGACTTACTTGTTCTTGTGCACTATAGTAGCAGCAATTAACAAGTTCATAGTGCCCACGTAATGTTTGAAATGTCATACCAGACCATAAATTGTATGCCTAAATGAATATGACAACACAATGTGAACTTCAACATTAAGTGTAAAAACTGAGAAGCTAAAAAATGACAACACACCTTAATGCTTGCCATGCATGGAACGAATACAAGTGATGAATCCTCAGTGACAGCTAATTGTAGCGGCTTGCTAGTTTGTAATCGCGTAGCTTCAAAATTGACCAAAGTATTGCGTCCTGAATCAATATCCCAAAGTCTTAAGCGAGAATCAGATCCTGAAGAGAAAGGATAGCGATCATTAACAAATACAGGCATAAGAACAATGGAAATCAAATTCTCATAAAAAAAGGAATCAACTTCTCTTAACCTGAGCTAAGAAGGTACATCCCATCTGTAGTTGTTCTTAATCCCGTAACAGCACCATAGTGAGCTGTTGCACGATTTTGACTAGTAGACAAACCAGGGTGCAATCTCTGTTGGATATGTCCTTGTCCAGGGATTTGACTTTTGTGCAATGTTTGTGGCTTCTTATTACTCTTGCCCTTCCTCTGCTGTACCGAGTAGCTCTTTGAAGAAGGTGAAGATAGTAAAGAGTTAATTGGATCCTGCTTAAAATGAAAATGAGTACACCAACCATTTGCACAACTAGAATCAGAAGGCAGCATTTGCACATCAACCATTTTTAAGACACAACAAGTCAACAATCAACAACGTCCAATGTCTACTGCAGACCTTATCTTGCAAGTATTGGGGCGCTAAACTGATCCATAGCATCTATATTCACTGGCAATAATATGTGAGATAATCCTAATGATGCCAGAAATCAGCTTTACTTGAAGACTGACAGTTCTGGAACTGTAGCCAATTGATCGTGGGCAAGTCATGTTTTAGCACTACAATCAAATATCTGAAACAAATAAAAATGGGTAATGATGAGCATACTTTCTCTGATGTGCTCTCAAGGAAAGGAGGTCGCCTTCCTAGCTGAGAAAGTGACTGGTCAAGAACACGAAAGCATCCAGCTCGTCTTATGTCCCAAAATCGTATTGCCCCATCACAACCACCACTCATCAAAATCCACTCGCTTGAAGCAGACCACTCCAAAGACATGATACCATCTGGGATGGCAGGTACCGATGATAAGGTGGTGCACATACAAACAAGACAAGTATATTTTCATCACTACAATAGCAGAAAGAAACTGACCACGATGACCGGACAACGTGTGTGTAAAGGCTCCAGAAGCTATGTCACACAAACGGACCTGAACATCTGCACTTCCAGTAGCGATGAGCATATGTGTTGTTGCAATTGGAGACATTGCCGCGCTGTACACTTTTCCAGGCATCTTGAAATCCATGACGACCTAAGAAAAGAAAACCGAGCCCGCAAAAAGGATCACACCGTGCCACCACAAAGGGATCAGCAAATTGAAAAAGCAGAAGAATACATACTTGAGCCGAATTGGTATCCCACACTTTGACATACTGATCAAAGGAAGCTGTCATGAACAACCCGGTGTCCACAGGATACCAAATGGCCATCGAGACTGCGAACTTGTGCCCATTTTCGTGTTGCTTGTCTACAAGCAGAATACTCCTGTGCTTGGCTATGAACCCAGCTTCGTATTCAGTTGCATTCTGCACATCAAATATAGCGACTGACCCATCCGATGCCCCCGACAGCAGGTATCGTCCCTCTGTCAAATCAACCTGACCATATTGTCAATTTACGAACACCAGCGAGAGCGACACACATCTCACAGCAACTACACAAGATTCCATCTCTACAGGGTGTATTTCTCGAGACATATCAGCGCACAAATCAAATTGATCTGTGCTACACACAACTAACGGGGCGGTGATAGTGGTGGATGATTGTACCAAGCAGGACCTGCAAACATGTCATAGGAACCCCAACAAGCACAAGAGTTACAGTTCATACTGAAGAGCTTTTCTACAGTTTTTTTTTCTGCAGAGTCTAGCATTAGGCAAGGATATGTTTTGATGCTCTAAAAAAGTAGGGGGCATATTCATTCCAACCTTACAATTTGCAAAGGTGTTTGCGGCAAATGGATGCTTTGGCCTTTTGTTAAATCTCCAAACTATTGTAGTCATTCTCTGTTGCAAACTTACCTTCTAGTCTTCTACACTCACTCTACATTCCACCTCTCTGGATGCGTAATGTCGTAATTGCATTCAGGGAATTCATAGAAATTGTATTTAGCCAATACAGCAGAAGCTCTTAAAACCCACCTCCACTTGCATCAGATAGCCCTTGGTTTGAGGGCTTAATCAGCCCACAAATTTCACGCAGATAGGTAGTGCACACAGAAATCAGCATAAGGCAAAACATAGAACGAGATCACGAAACCCTACCGCATTCTATGGTCCCTCTAAGGGCCGACCACAAGCTGGGTGACCGGCAGAGGCGCAGCAAGATAGCTCCCGGCTTGGCCTGCTTGAGCAACTCCATCCACGGCACACTGGACCAGAGCTCCATAGAGAACACCCGCCGCCCGCCCCCATCCCACCACCGCAGCCGTTGGCATAAACAACAAGGGACGCCATCGCGCCGTGGTGCGCACCCACCGAGGGGACCCTAGCTGCGGCCTCTGCTACCGCCTCCGCCAGGGCAGGGGTGCACGGGACGGCCGCGGGGTCGTCCATGGCAACAGGCACTGGCAGGATCAGGATAGGGATCACGAACCGGTGGGATGGTCGACGCCGCGGCGGCGACGGCGGCGTTTGGGGTGGCGCACGGGATAGTACTCGAACTAGTAGTAGGCAGGTGAAGGGGAGGAAGCAGGAAGGGGACCTGAACGGAGTTGACGGCGCCGTGGTGCGGGGTGGCGAACTCCTTGCGGTTGGAGAGAGCGAGCGAGGCAGCGCGGCGAGCCCGGACGACGGCCTCGAAGCGCCGAGCGCGCAGCTCCCCGCGTTCCCTCAGCCTCACCGCCTCACACCACATCCACTCGGCCACGGCAGGGTGACCCTCTTGGCCTCTTCTCGGCGGCAAGACCGGCGGTGGGCTGGGCGGGGCGGGGCGGGAATAGCCGCGTGGCCGTGGAGCAATCAGGGCGGTTGCTATGCTGACCGGAGAGGGAGATGGAGGAGGAGGATGCGGCTATTGCGCTTGGAAGCTTCCATTAAATTAAGCAGTTAATTCCTGATTTATGACGGCTCAGTTTTTGCCGAAATAAACTCAGCAACGTCGCCATAGTTCACGACTCATGGGCCGCCTGATCGGTGCTCCACTGCTCCTTACGCCAATCTACTAATCACGTGCTGGCTTGCAGGACATGTACAAAAACCTTCAAAATTTTGATATTTTTTCCGTCTTTACAAACTGTTCTGCGTAGAGATTTTACGAAATTTCTCCATATTAGGAGGGCAAAATTTTGCGCAAAGCCGTGCAGACAGGGGATTTCTTGTTGTTTACGACCTTATGGGCCGCAAAATACTAATCCCTCCGTCAGAGATCAAAGATTTAAATTATATCATAGGAATTAGAAATAATATCTGCACAATCAATATTTTTTTATTTTGTTTTATTTTTATCTTATTATGAGTAACTCTCGTTAAATAAGAAACATTAGTATTTTTTATTTATTCTTGATCTTAAAATAATCTACCCAGATTTTATATTATGGGACCGGACGATTCAATTTTACCCAAAATTCAAATTTGCATCACCCAATCTCTCATTCATCCGGTCTTTGACTCTTGAGACCCATAAATAAAGCAAAAAAAACACCAAAGCAGGGAATAGCTCGACACCTCGGGGGTCCAAGCTCCAAACCCGTCTCCCCTTCCGGCCGTCTTGCCCGACCGGAGACGGAGGCTGGAGTCCAGGCCTGCGGGGCGGCCGCCACGCGCCCCTCGGGATCGCCGCTCCCCCGCGCACACAACGTCCGTCCGGCGACCGCAAAAGACGACCGAAAGGTGATTCGTCCGCTACAAGGTTTTCGGTTTGTTCCGCGAAGAGCCGAAGACGATTTGTTGGATACTTTCGATGTCGCCGTTTATCGGATCCGTCCCGTTCGTCACCTCTCGGGCATCTAGTTGTTTAATTACCGCGGGCTCTTGCGTATATGGTTGTTGGGATTTCACCAGATTCTTGCGGAATAGCCTAGGGTTTGGGAAACATTTTCCGCTAGTTGTATTCTTTGTGTACTGTGGACACATTGATACGAGATGAGTACGCCAATTATACATCTTCTGTGTTTGCAAATTAGGGCTGGCCGAAGCAGCTAACATGAAGATGCATCATTCCTTCGGACCCTGTGTAAATTGTGTTATTTTGTGTTAGTACAGTTTCCTTGTGGTGAGAGATATCTTTTTACTGTATTAGAAAATGATCCTTCACGGCACACTAGCATATCTGATAGAAGGCTCCAACTTGGGGGCTGGGGCTAAAATTCTGTGTAGGAATGTGTAGTTTCCATTACCTTGCTCTTATAATCTTTTGGGTTTGATCTTCGATGGAAGAATCTGACCATTTAAATGTTCACTGTGAATCTTACACCTACTTTATGTCCTCAGATTTTTTCCTCAAATCTTAGTCCCTTGACATTCCTTGAGACAGCATGCCTAAAATAAAGACAAGCCGTGTCAAATATCCTGAAGGATGGGAACTTATTGAACCAACAATCCGTGAGTTGGATTCCAAAATGAGGGAAGGTATGCACGTATGCTCCCCTTTTAAGTTGTTTGTTGAAATTTCCTTTCACAAGATGAGTACCAATATAGTAATGGGTTAATTACTTCTGTTTGGCGAAACGCCAAATATACCATTAATATTCAGCTATTTGCTTCCATGCCATTACTATTTTGCGATACTTGCTCTCGTGCCATTTTCTACGTATCTGACGCATACGGACCCACCTGCAGCACTGTCTTTTTCTGTATTGCCAATCATGCCCTTGTCGTCTTCCCTATCCGCGTGTTGCTCACCGTTGGACCAAACAGATCGCCGGAAAACTGAGAAAAAAAAACAGAGCCTCTCTCTCCTCTCCCCCCAGCGCGTTGTGTTCTTCTCCATCTTTCTCTTGATGCCCGGCCGTCGGCGTCGGCACGCCGGTGCTGCCGCTTGGCATTCGCGGGGGCCGCCTGCTGCTCCATCCCCACTCCTCCCTGGTGGCATATGGGGATGCTATGGCGGCGGTGCTGGTGAGACAGAGGGAGGAGCTGCTATGGGAGCTCCACAAGATGAAATTCCGCCGGGAGTTGCTCTTGTGCGAGTTGGCCGAGACGGATCGAGCCATCGTGGCACGCTATGCCGGCGGCTGCCAGCCTACTTCATCTCTCGCCTGGCAGCATGAACGACAGGGCGACGGGGCCGAGCGCCGAGCTGGAGGAGGACGGCGCTGCGGCGAGCTGGCCATCGTCGTTCTCGTTGGACTCCGCCTCCGCGCGGCGCGTCCTCGAGGTGGAGGCTTGCCGGGCACCGGCCATGGCTGCGGTGGGGTCTTCGGCTTGGGGATTCTTCGCAATCGTTGGGTGCTCTGCAGCAGCCTATGCGATTAGGATTAATTACTTCACTGGAGCTGCGGCGGCGACGTGGGGCGGTTTGCCTCAGTGGCATCAATCGGCGGCGCGTCCTCGAGGTGGAGGCTTGCCGGGCACCGGCCATGGCTGCGGTGGGGTCTTCGGCTTGGGGATTCTTCGCAATCGTTGGGTGCTCTG
>KE371391.1:28546-38653 GCA_000418225.1 Zizania latifolia | reverse complement strand
GTCGACACCACGACGGATCCCGTTTCCCTCGCCGCTTCAGCTCCACGCACCCGGATTGGACCGGTACGCCTTCGCGACCCCTCCATCCGACCGACGTCCGTCCGTATACCTGAGTCGCGTGCGAACTCCATCACGGTCGAGGCTTCATCACGTCTTCTTTCCCCGTTGACAATCACTCATCATCCCCATAGTATACACCATGGCTCCTCAGTTTATTATATATTTAGATCATGAGTCTTTGAAATATATTAGAAGTTAAGCGAATTTGAATAAACGACATGCTAAATGGGTAGAATTTATTGAATCTTTTCTATATATCATTAAGCATAAGAAAGGTAAAGATAATGTGATTGCTGATGCACTGTCTAGGCGCTATACCATGTTATCTCAGCTTGATTATAAATTTTTTGGATTAGAGACAATAAAAGAATTATATGCTACTGATTTAGACTTTAAAGAAGCTTTTGCACAATGTCGTGAGGGAAGGACTTAGAATAAATATATTGTGAATGATGGTTTATTATATCGCACTGACAAATTATGTGTCACGGCAAGCTCCGTTCATCTTTTGTTTTTGCAGGAGGTGCATGGTAGGGGATTAATGGGGCACTTTGAAGTGAAGAAGACAGAAGATGTGCTGGCCACTCGCTTCTTTTGGCCAAAAATGAGACGTGATGTGGAGCAATATGTTGCTCGCTGCAGCACTTGCAATAAAGCTAAGTCCCGCCTCAATCCACACGGTCTTTATATGCCTCTACCTGTTCCTAGTGTTTCTTGGGAGGATATTTCGATGGATTTTGTTTTAGGATTGCCAAGAACTAAGAGGGGGAGGGATAGCGTGTTTGTTGTTGTGGATAGATTCTCTAAAATGGCTCATTTTATTCCTTGTCATAGAGCGACGATACTACAATAGTTGCTGATTTGTTTTTCAGGGAAGTCATTCGTCTACATGGTGTACCCAATACAATTGTTTCAGATCGTGATACAAAGTCATTTTTGGAGGACATTATGACAGAAATTGGGAACAAAGCTACTATTTTCTACAACATGTCATCCCCAAACCGATGGTCAAACTGATGTGGTGAACCGTACATTATCAACACTGTTAAGGGTTGTTTTGAAAAATAATTGGAAGATATGAAAAGAGTGTCTACCTCACGTAGAGTTCGCCTACAAACGCTCGCTACACTCTACCACTAAGATGAGCCCTT
The DNA here is from genome assembly GCA_000418225.1 of Zizania latifolia. Taxonomy (NCBI): domain Eukaryota; kingdom Viridiplantae; phylum Streptophyta; class Magnoliopsida; order Poales; family Poaceae; genus Zizania; species Zizania latifolia. The sequence goes on along the minus strand of KE371391.1, from coordinate 37,442 downwards.
TCTAGGTGGTATATGGTTTTAATCCTCATGCTCCTATTGATTTATTGCCTTTACCATTTTCTGAGAAAATGAATTTTGATGCTAAAACACGTGCTGAATTTGTGCTTAAGTTACATGAGACAACTAAAGAAAATATAGAGCGTATGAATGCAAAGTATAAAATTGCTTGTAGTCAAGGTAGAAAGAAAATTTTTTTTGAACCAGGTGATCTAGTATGGTTACATTTAAGGAAGGATAGGTTTCGTGATTTGCGAAAGTCAAAATTAATGTCTCGAGCTACTGGTCCTTTTAAAGTTCTTGCTAAGATAAATAATAATGCATATAAGAGTGACTTGCCTGCAGATTATGGTGTGAGTGATGTTTTCAATGTCACCAATTTGAAACTCTACCTAGGCGAAGAGACTGACATTGAGTCGAGGATGACTCCAAATTAAGAAGGGGAGGATGATGAGGGCATCCCTGCCAATGATACAACCATACATGAACTCTAAGGACCAATGACTCGTGCTCAAGCTCGTCAACTCAATTATCAGGTCAATGCGTTCATAAGTGTATACTCTGATGTTTCTAAGAATGGAATACTATTTGATCCTTGTGATGCTTTAATTGTTATTAGGAATCAAGGGGAAGAGTTGAAGAAGAGGGAAGAGTTAGAGAAGAACAAGCAAGGACGTCCAAGCCGAGTTGAAAGTCCAATCCAACACCAGTTCGAGTTTAACTCGGATTCCAGGACCAGCGTGCACTAAAATCATTGCCCAGGCCGCATACGAATTCCGTTTTCAATGTTCCACCCATGCACGGAAATCTAACTTCGGCACCTTTCTAATGGAACTGGTTTCACCTCAAAATTCCTTCTGGATCAATGGGTATCATCAAAACAAATTGGTGTCCAAAATCTGTCAGCATGCTATTTTCTGCGTTATTGGGCCTTTGGGCCGTGTATCCAGTTGAGCCCATTTGTGGTGCGACCGAAGCTACTATATAAGGTGTTTCCACAGCCGTCTAGGGTTTTTAGGGTTTTGCTTAGATTAATCTGCCTTTGTAGTTTCGTTGTAGATCGGTTTATAAAACCCCAACTGCTAGTACTTTATATTTTTCATCGGCAATTTAGATTGCGTTTTATCTTGTTCTTGTGAAGTTCTTCGATTGATAGTAGGAACAAAGCCTTCGTGGTGAGGTCGACTACGTGAGTGCCTGGTTGATAATGACTAGACGTGCGGGTGTAGCGGTTGCGAAGTGACGATCGCTGATCAGAAGCCTCAAAACGTGAACGTCTTCACGTCGATTAAATCTAACCTATCGGAAGATCGGGCCCCTAGTCGCATCAAAAGGCATCACTTTCATCCTCGCTGATGAACTCCTCTTCTGATGGTGGGAGAATGCAAGGATGAGTTTTTGGAATACTCTTGAAGAAATTCAAGCGGAACAGTTATAATGCACAGGGATAACAAAGGAAGACATAATAGGGCTAATTTTGCATAAAACAGCATTAAAGATAGGCATACTTTAAAGAGTTGTTCTAATTAAGTTGTAAACCATAGAACAAGATTAACCTTTCACTGAATACCTCTTACTTAGAGTTATCAAGCCCAAAACCAACCAAACCACTCTAAATCAGAACTAACTAGGCTAAACAGAATTAAACGTTAGATTTATTAAGTAACAGTGTGACTAATCATGAAAAACATTGCGCAACCTCACCCTTAACCATGGTCATGGCTCTATTCAAATAGTTTTACTCTGATCAGAGGTGCACAACTTTACCCATAAGACACAGTCCTATAATATGTCACCATGCGCCTCGATACCACCACGGTACCTCGGAAAAGAGCTATGATATGACCCTTTCACCTAGATCCTCCAAGCTTCACACCCTAGGTAGCCATCCATCTAGACGTCCCATCATGATGCTCCTGGTGCTCCAATCTAGCAATAGCAGAGACTTCGAAGGGTATAGGGCTACCGGCGGTCTCGATGCTCCACTTAGGATCCCTAGGCTATAGGTTAGACCATTACCCATACTGGCTTGTGGTAAGTGTTGTTAAAGCATTGCAACAGGCAGCTCGTGAATCGGTCCTTAAGTGTCATGAGTACGACTAGCAAAACCAAGTACTGATAACCCACCTTAACTAAGTTTTAGTTAAATTAAGCATGAACTAGTTTCACAAGTTGCCATTAAATAAATGAAGCAGCATTAAGGTACCATTGGCAATTAATGATGACGGTTATGTGATACTAGTTACTAAGCAGAGCTAAGCATTCCTATGCATTCCAGTATAATCATAGTAAGGATTTAATTCTGGTCAAGTTATTAGTCTCAAGGTAATCAAGGAATAGGTATATAACAACAGGAGGTTAAACAAGCATGTTTAATTCCCATTTCCGATGACATTCGAAACTAAATGCACTTTTGAATGAATAGAAGCTTTTAAACATGGGTTCAACATGATCAAAAATATGGCTTGAACCACTTGCCTTGCTGGACAGGGATGAAAGTGGGCACTTCCTCGACGTATACAGGCTCTTCGAGCACTTCGGAGATTAATCAACAGTACAAAAGAACAATAATAAATTAAAACAGTATAGTAGATCAACCATTCTTTATGTAAACATATTTTTATTAGGTGGAGATCCATTCTAGAAAAATTGTAAAATTTCAATGGTTAAATTTGCAGTTCAGATGAATTAGATATGAATTTTTGAAGTTTAAACACTATTCTAAAAATTCTGAAAATAAAATCAAATTATGACGCAATACTGAATAATTTTTCTAAAGAAAAATTAGATTTATGGCGTCAACAGGGGCGAATGCGCACGCGTGCAAGCGAGGCCACATGGCAGCCATGTGGCAGCCATGCCAGCAAGGGCGGCAGACTAGGCGCTGACACGACGGCCACGTCGGGGCAACGGGCGGTGGCAGGAGGACCGATGGTCACTGGTGATCTGTGGCCTAGCGACCGGTGGCGAGGGTGGCTACAGCACCAGTAGAGCGAGAGGAACTCACCGGAGTCAAAGGCGGTGAGCAACGGCAACGGGAGAAGACTGGTGATGAGAGGATGGCGGCGGGCGTATCGGGTCGACGGCTGGAACAGGGCTCTGGCGACTGACGGCGATGGCGAAGGGGTGGACGATGACCGGCAGATGATGGCGAAGGCGATGGCTGGGTCGGCGGCGATCGACAAGCAGCGGAGCGATGGTGATCGGCGGCTGGAGGCGGCAGCGAGCGGTGGAGGCAGGGTGCACAGCGCTGGGGTGAACGATGGTGCTAGAGCTCGAGCTAGGGTTCTAGGGCGATGGCGGAGCACACGGGGGGTCTTTTTATAGTGGCGGCTGGTGGAATTAGTGAGCTATACGGTGGCAGCAATGGCGGGCGGCCATTAGGGCATCGTGCGGGTGGTGCAGAGGTGGTTGCGGCGGTGGGCCGGGCCTAATTTCATGGTGAAAAGGACCATGGCGGTGGCAGATTGCACGATGGCTGCGTGACGCGGGTGCGGGCGGGAGGTAGGAGATGGGTCCGATAGGTGGGGCCCACCTATCGGTGGCTGCGTGCGGGAGCGGTGGCAGCTTGGGCCTGTGGGGGCGTGCGCGCGAAGATGGGCCAGCGGGAGTCGGCCCAGAATGGAGGATTTTTATATTTTTAATTCTTTTTCTTTTAGAAAAAGCTTCCCAAAATTCAAAAAAATATATTTTTTGCTCAGAAAAATTCAGGAAAAATTCTTGAAGAAATTCTTTACATTTTTAGAGACATTTGCAACAATTTTCAGCAACATTTTACTTGCAAAAATTTCTTCCTTAAATATTTATACTAAAAAATCCTTTCTTTTCCTTAAAGAAAAATTCCATTTTATTTTCTTTTACTGGAAATTCTTTTTCCTCTTTATTTCATTCACAGCTTTTATTACTTTTATATTTTAAAAATTTCAGGCTATGACAAATCTATCCCCTTAAACAGAATCTCAACCTCGAGATTCGGAGGCGCTTGGAAAAAGGTGCGGATAGATGGCTCTTAATTTATCTTCACGCTCCTAGGTGGCTTCATGTTTCGAATGGTTACTCCACTGAACCTTGCAAAACTTCACAACCTTATTCCGGGTTCTTCTTTCGTTGACCTCCAGAATACGAATAGGCTTTTCCATATACGTCAAATCTTCTTGAAGTTATATCTGCTCGACATCTGCTGCTTCAGAGGGAACACGTATACACTTCTTCAATTGGGACACATGGAACACATTGTGGATATCTACCATAGATGGGGATAATTCTAACTCATGTGCGACTTCTCCTCTTCAACTTGCTATCTGGTATGGTCCCGCAAAGTATGGTGCCAACTTTCTTGTGGTCTGAAAATGACAGACTTCTCCGAAAGGGGCAACTCGGAGGTACACAAAATCTCCTTCCTCAAAACTGAGATCTCGACGGTGATTATCGACATAACTCTTTTCCCTCGACTGAGCAAACTTCAAATGATCTTGAATGACTCTTACTTTTCTTTCAGCTTCTCTTATGATTTCAGTGCCAAAGACTTGATCTTCACCAATCTGATCTCAAAACAATGATGTTCTGTACTTCCTCCAGTACAAGCTTTGAACGAAGACATTTGAAGACTAGCTTGGTAACTGTTATTATAAGAAAACTCAGCGTAGGGCAGGTTCTTATCCCATGATCCTCCAAAATCTAGAGTACATGCTCTCAACATATCCTCCAGAATCTGGTTTACTCTTTCTATCTGGCCATTTGTTTGGGGGTGATAGGCTGTACTGAAATTCAGGTGAGTATCTAATTCCTCTTGCAGCTTCTACCAAAACTTTGAAGTAAACTGACTTCCTCTATCTAACACTATCTTTTTAGGAACTCTATGCAAATAAATGATTCTAGCCATGTATATTTTAGCCAATCGACTATTGGTATAGGAAGTTCCGACTAGCAAGAAATGAGTTACTTTTGTTAACCGATCAACAATAACACAAATTGAATTATATCCTGAGGTTGTTCTTAGCAATCCTGTTATGAAATCCATTTCAACTTCTTCTCACTTCCATTCAGGCACTCTCAAAGATTGGAGTAACCCTATAGGTCTTTGATGTTCTGCTTTTACTCTCTGGCATACATCATTGCATGTTGCCCCATACTCTGCTATCTTTCGGCGCATACTTGGCCACCAAAACTTTTCATGAAGATCTTGATACATCTTTGTACTTCCGAGGTGAATAGAATACTAGGTCTCATAGGCTTCATGGAGTATGAGATCCTTCAACTGCTTCTTATCAGGTACACAAATACGACTTCCATATTGAAAGTTGCCTTAAGGGGGGGGTGAATAGGCGATCTGAAATTTCTTACGAAAAACGATTAGTTCTAAAACCCCAGGCCTGAAAGTTCTAGGGCACTGGAGGTTAGGCGGAAGTTCTGGGGGTCCGAAAGTTTTGGGTTGAACCGGAAGTTCTGGGCAGACCAGAAAAACTCCGAACAAATATAAAATTTAATCTAGCTAATAAAGTAAATGAATACAAGTATGAGCAATGTTGTTAGCTATAACTTTTATACAGAAATATGTTCTACAACTTAACTAGCAAGTAGATCGAGCAATATGAAGAATGAGCAGGCAAAAATACGAAGAACACAATGAACACAAGTGAATATTTCTCGGAGTTTGGATCCACCAATCCTACGTCTCCGTTGTGGGACCCCAAAAGACTGGGTCTCTTTTAACCCTTTTTCTCACCAAGCCTTAACCGAAGTTAAGCTTGGATTTCCACTAGTTATCTTGTTAAAGCCAAGGTAGAGCTTGTACAAACTTCTCCGGGCACACCACAATCTCCTTGGGTGCTCACGGATTTGACGCCTAGCTGTCTAGGAGGTATCACCTTCAAGAGTAACAAATCCGTTGAAAGGCTTATAGGCTCAAATCTTTGTGCTCAAGATTTATCAAGAAAACCAACGAACTCAACCACCCAAAATCTTCTCAAAAGATGGAGCAAGGAGTTTGCTAGAAGATTTGTGTTGCACTCTCAAACGAAATCTCAAACATTTGCTCTAGATCTAGCTTTGAAAGAGAGAGAGTTTAGGGTTTTTAGCTCTAGGGTTCTTGGAGTTCTTCAGGTGAGAGAGAGAGCTATTCGAAATGGGGTGAGGGGGTAATTATACCCCACACACAAAAATGACCGTATGAAGATATTTTGCGACTCTTCATCCGGAAGTTCTGGGACTAGCTAGAAGTTCCGGGATAAAAAACAAATTCAAACAGAACAGCAATTTCGGATGTTCTGGGCTTAAGCCGGAAGTTCTAGGCCAAAAATAAACTCGATATAGAAGGTTCATTTCAGAAGTTCTGGGCTGAACCGGAAGTTCCGGGCCAAAAATAAAACCGAATCAGAAGGTTTATTTTGGAAGTTCTGGGCTGAACCGGAAGTTCCGGGGCAAAAATAAAACCGATACAAAAGGTTCATTTCGGAAGTTCCGAGCAGAGTCAGAAGTTTTGGGCCAATTAACACTTAGAGACAGAACGTTGTTTTCGAATGTTCCGGGCTGAGCCAGAAGTTCCGGTCAAACTGAAAAATTCTGAAATAAGTTTGAATCAATTCAAAAAGCTTTTAAAAAGATTTTTCTTTGAGCACAAAGCTTCGGAACAACTTTCAATGTATCCCTCTTTATAGAACGGCGGTCCTAGACTCAAATTCAAAAGTAATTCAACATTTTGCACCTTTGAGCCTATTTTGGACTAATCGGAGCTTTTCTCCAAATTTGTTTCAATTGTAACGTCGTTTTTCGTGACTCCTCTACATACAACTCATCAATGCGATTAGTAGCTTTTGATCATTATTGTCATTAATACACCAAAATTAATTAGGGGCCTAGATGCACCAAGATGCACTTTTAATCTCCCCTTTTTGGTGATTGATGACACCATGATCAAAGAAGGAATTTAAATTACATAAGAGATGAAATTTTGACAATTTAGCTCCCCCTAAATGCATGCAATAGTTCAACAATGATAAGTATAGCATTTCATCACATTTAGGGCATCTTATAACGCATGTCGCAGAATTTCATAATATGTCACAATATGCAACCATGTCATACATCTCAAGTGCAAAATGAATATAATTATACATTAAACATTAAAGCATCTATATTGTTCATTACATCCATATCATACAAAAGAGATAAAGCGTTGAAACACTATTACAAGCCAAATAGTTCATGACACGGTTTATAATTTGGAAATCAAAGGATAGATAACTGCTAGTACTACTAGACGATAGACGACTTCTTTGACAAATTTTCTCCCCCTTTGGCATTAAAGACACCAAAAAGAGAGAAAAAACAGGATGACTCACTCGGAGTCGTCCTCGCTCTCCTGATCCCCATCATCCCTGTCATCCTCCTCCTCCGAAGAAGAAGACTGATGAAGCTGCTGCCGGGATCCCGAGCCCGCTGCTCCGAAGAAGTAGAAGTAGGGGTCGTCGGTGCAGTCGGCTCCTAAGGTGGGGTCGAAGACCTCCTCAGGAGCAGGCAAGGGATCCATGGGAGGATACCCTGACTACTGGATAAACCTATTGATGGCCTCGCGCTGCTGCCTACTATCCTCCCTATGCTCCTGCTTGGCCACGGTGATGTTACGACACATCTTGAAGATCATCGACATCATCTTCTTCAAAGGAGAAGTAGATGAAGGCGATGATGAGCCGGACGGGCGGTCGCCTCTGCTAGAAGGAGGAGCACGCCGGGGGCCGCTAGGAGCTAGAGCTGGTGCTGAGGGAGCTATCATCTTGGGCACTCGGGGGGTGAAGTCTCTATGCTCTACCTCATGAATCACCCAGAGTCGGGAGACCCGGTCGATCACTAGGTGTATGTATGGGCCGTACACACAGCTCCTCCCCGGCGAGACCGAGCAGAGGTCGATCTCATTCCAAAGGAAATGTGCCACGCTGAATAGAGGTCGGTTCTCCCTCATAGCACTGAGCAAGTTTCTCGCATTTGATAGCAGTGAGGTGGCATCTCTGACCTTGGGCAACATGGTCTTCTTGAACATGTTGTTTAGGACCTCAAAGAATGGCAGGAGGCCCTTGGTTGATCCCGCATGATGTAGGACCGAAAAGGCGACTAGAGGGGGGAGGGGTGAATGGGCGCAAATTAAAAACGCAGTGGAAAATTCAAATACCCCCAAAGCTTCTAACAACGGGAATATCAGCCTTGCAAGTGACTTAAGAAAGCTCAGCACAAGATTGTGCAATAAAGATCACACCAGGCAAGCTGATATCTCAAAACCTCCTCAAAAGCACTCTTCAAGAATAGCAACAGGTATTCAACTCAGAACCTCTAACAAAGATCTCTATTAACACGAAACAAACACAAGAATACAAAGAACAGCATTCATTGTGCAACTTGAAAAAGTAACGTGTCAGTGAGCAATTAGTAAACCCTAGATCACAGTAATAACCTCAGAATGACATTTGAGTACAATATATAGGGTTCAGAGGGTTTTACTGCAAGCTTGGTGTAGAGGATGCTGAGGTTGAATTGCTGTAGTCGTTGATGAGCAAACGTGCTTCAAACTGTTCTGACTGGCCGGAACTTCCGGCACAACCGGAACTTCCGGCTGCTACAGTAAAAATAGAACAGCTCAAAACGCGATTTCTTCACGATTTTCACCGGGGAAACTCTCCTTTTGCCGTGAAATCACCTCCCTTGTGTTCCAAATCAATCAATACATCTTTGGACACACACAAGACACTTGGAAACACATCAAATCTCTCCAAAGCACAAGTAAAAGATCGGAAAAGAAAAATGCACCGTACGCCCAAACGAAAAGATGAAACTCGTGCAAACCTTCGATCCGTGCGGAGAGGAAGGGTAGGGAAGAAGGGTACACGCCCTAGGAAGCCAGCCCTAGCCC
>KE371389.1:4664-23879 GCA_000418225.1 Zizania latifolia | reverse complement strand
CTCCTCATTCGCCACAGCTGACGCCTGAGATGGCACGCCGTCAGACGGCGTGACACGGGGGCCGGTGATTCTTGCTTCCTGCGAATTTCTCCTTTTGTCTGTCGGCTGCGCGCTCTTTCCCGTGGGCTAGCAGAGCTGCTTCGTAGCCCTCCCGCCGGAGGCGACTTGGGGCTGCCTCGGCTACTTCGCCCTTCTGTTTCTGACATAGGCGAAGGCTTCGGCTTCAATCCTCAGGTCGTACTTCTCCGACCACTGGAATCGATATCGGTAGTCCTTTTGCTTCGTGCGGCTACGAATGTATCCATCTTAGCTTAAGAAAATTACTGATACGTAGTGTCATCCGCTGCATCTTCTCATCTGTGCTGTTGCTAATGCTTGATGTGGCTGCGGTAATGTATAGCAATTATAGGAACTTGGATGGATTGTTGGCATTTCATATTTTGTCCTTAGGCAGCATGGAGAAAAACGTTGTTTCTGTTTGTACATGTTTCTTGCCTTCTGTGTTGCGTTTCAAAATGTTACCTTTGAGCAAATCTTATATCGATTCACTGTAATGTCCTGTGGTTGCCAACGACTGAAATTTGTGCGATGTGTGCACCGAATTTTTAAGGGCACAACTTCTCATGAACTTGAACAATGAATTAGCTCAGAGCCTCAGATGTAAATTGCATACTTTCCTTGAATCCGTCATGTCATGTTATTCACTGTCTGCTGATATTTGCATTTTGGAGTAAGAAAAGGGATTAGCTCATCTATAGGCAGCTTTCGGTCTATTTTTAAACCTCAGCAACTTAGACAGTAGCATGTGTTCTGGATCATAAACTGTCAGAGCCTCAGCCACCTATGTGATGCAAGGTCTATTTGTTATAGCGTGTACCAATAAGGCAATAATATCTGTATTTCTTTGATTTAAAATTAAGTTGATATGTCCTTTGTTCAAATAATTAATATTGTAAAATCTTGGGACTGGAGTTGTTGCCCTGGGTTTCAGAAAAGGAAAAACTACAGATATTTATGCTTCTAACTCCTGATGGATTTTTGTATCCACAGCACTTGAATTTTCCTCCCTTTTTAGGATACATAATTTTCATTCCAAGTCATCTTTCTAGAATTTATCTACTTGAATGCTAATAGATTTTGAGAAAATGGATCCTGAAGATCTTAATGACTCTGAGGAAGAGGAATATGACGACATGATGTTATTTATCTTGCCTACGCTGTATCTTGCTTCTACTGGAACCGAGAAGCAATGTTATACATCAAAGTTTAGCGCTGCAGAATGGATTTGTAAAGTGCTTGAAGATGGCCAAGGTAAAGGCTATATGCTAAATTTCGAATGGAGCCTCAAATTTTTGCAAGAATTTGTAGAGTTTCTCATATCAAAGAACCTTTACGGAAGACAAGAGATGTTTCTGTAGAAGAGCAAATTGGCATGTTTCTTTACATGCTCTCATGAAATGCCAGCTTCCAAAAATTGAGTGACAGATTTGAACAGTCGGGAGACTATCCATAGACATATCAAGGCACGCTTCGATGCAATCACCTCATTTACAGGTGAATTTGTCGAGCATCCTTTAACTGAGACTCATTGGAAAATATCGTCCGATCCAAAATACGGGCCTTACTTTGAGGTAGGTTGTAACCTATTGCTTTGCATCATAAGAACGTCCATCCTTATCTGTTGCATCTCAATTAGTAATGTTTTCCATGCAGAACTGTATAGGGGCAATTGATGGAATTCATGTCCCTATCAAAATATCAGATTGTGAAGCAGCTCCATATCGAAATAGAGAAGAATCCCTTTCTCAAAATGTGGTGCTGGCTTGTGATTTTGATTTGAATTGTCTATGTTTTCTGTGGCCGCGGAGGGTCTGCATCAGATGCAGCTATCTTATATTCTGCTATCGAGTCTGGATTTCAAGTCCCAAGAGGCAAGTATTATCTGGTGGATAGGGATTATGCAAACATGCCATTTTTCGTTGCTCCTTATAGAGAAGTCACAGTGCATCATCGGAATGTTTTCTTCATGACACTTACCAGCATATCCTATATAGCTTCATAGTAGCATTAAACTATATATATTTGGCAATGTATTGTCGACAACAAGATATTGCCCAATTTGTTGAAGTGACTACTTGATACGTTCAACTGTCCAGCTTGTGTGTACCACAATTGTTCTGTCTAGAAACGAATCTCCTTCCGATTTGGTACTCTTTAATGTGATGTTTTTTCTATCAATGACATTTGTGCTCTAACTATTTAGTTAGCCCTAATGAAACTGCAAGCTACAAAATATGAGCCATTGAAACACAGAAATGTGAAACTACAAGCAGCTGTGATTTATGGAGCAACACTTAGTACGGAGCTGCCATACTACAGAAGTCTGAACAGATATGCTAATTTGAGCAGCTGAAACTCTGAAAGCATCAGTTTCTCCCAACAGCTTATGGAACAAAACAACATTTTCTGTTTGTGGCCAATGACATGATGTCACAAAGTGTAAAGGCAACTGGGTATGCTCCACGAAAAAAAAGTCTAAAGATGAAGAAGACTTGAAGGCTAGGCAACATCCATGTTCCAGAATCCAGATTGGCCTATGATGGTGGCAGTGTCATGTGGAGAGATGAGACAGGACTGATCTGCACATGAGTGCCACCGTGCCATATCTTGTGTAATATTCTTTACTCAACCCTCGTTAATTCTATTGTTAGGCAATTCAGTCTAACCCTGCTATACCTGGCTGTCTTGGAATATGTTGGTGACTTGCAGACATGATGATGAAGGAAAGGGTGGCATGAAAACATAAGCAGGGGTGCACTGGCCACACCATAACATCTTTCAGAGTTAAATTTCAGCTGGCTAAAGCAGCCCGGAGATTTGGACTAATGACTAACGAGCAACGTGTCACTTCTTAGCTCATTGGCACCTAGCTAGGGTTGTTTGGCAGGACATTTGATTAAGAGCTTTCGTTGCCAGCTCAAACATACCATTGATTTATCTTCTTAACTATCATCCGTCCGTGAATTACTCCCTCTGTCCCAAAAAGATATTAGTTATGACTCTTTAACTTTATCTAAAAACTTTATTTTTATCTTCTTATATATCCTTGTTTCGCAAACTAAAAGGTTTTATTCTTTTATATATACTCCTTATTTTAGTAAGGATTAATATAATTTATGTACAAATTGTATAAAATTTCTAGGTTACAGAGGAATCATTATACTTAGAGTTTTTATGATTTATTTTCCAGCATGTGTAAGAGCAAGAACGACCCATCATGGAGACCAAGCGGCAAGCGTACGTAGCCAACTAGCCATGGAGCAACAAAAAAAATCTTTGTATATACAAGTTAGGCCCTATTTAGTATGGTTCCAACTTCTTACCTCTAAAACTTCTAGTTGCAGCTGTGATTAGATTCGAAAATCTAAGTACGGCATTTTGAAGATCTACCAAGTAAAAAAAAAATAAAGGTCTAGCTCCAACTCTATGGTTTTTTTCATAAGCTACAGTGCCAAACAAGGCCTTGATTTATGAAAGCTAGAATTTAGTTTTAATACAATTTTTATGGGTTTCTTCTTTATCGCTTCGGTTGCTGTTCTTGTTTCACTAGTTATATTTTGACGTTTACTCCAGCTTTTACCCCCATGAGACGTCACTCAAACTCTCAAAGACTCAAGCTCCGGCAGGAGACACGCACTGCGTGTGTGCGTGTGTATAGGCGTACGTGTAACCATCGATCAGGACTGGACGCACGTACGGCACGTGTGCGGTGGGTCGCCACGTACGCATGTAATTGTCGTCCTTGTCGACGTGGACCGGTGGACGGCGCGCCAGAGGAATTATTTAACAGAGGGAGTAGCCAAGGTGTGTTCCATGCGTTCTCAATTCTGCCGCCGAATCAAATCACTAGAGATTTCCTGCGGCTGTCCTGTCTCTTTTTAGTAGGAGTACCGGTAGTGCTACCTCTCATTCATATACATATCAATCTACTACTTTTATAGCTATGTATTTAGCCAATCCGATTTCTTATATAATTCATTTTATCTTTCTTAATTCTTTCTTAAATATAATTTATTTTCGAAATTATAAATATCTTTTATCTTTTTTATATCTATATTTTGTTGTGTGTTATCATATAACATCAATATCTTATAGGTAGATCTTAATTTAATTCTCTAATTCAGTATTGACGATAATAATTGATACTCTAGCATACATATAGGTGATCTCAATATTCCACTGAAAGATGAGATCACTAATTGACAAGTTTTTGGTGACACTATTGATTTTCTCCTCTCATAAATAAAAAACTCATATTTTTCAAATCATAATAGATAAGGGGTAACAATTATTTAAATTAATTTATTAATTCTCACGCACAAATCTTAAACGAATTGTGTAAAGAATTAAATGAAGTATAAAACTTATTAAAAACGTAATAATATAAAAATATTTCTATGATAACCTATTAATATTATTTTTATATACAAATCTTAATATTTGTAATCTATTAATAGTTGAAGATATTTTAAAATATCATCTCCTTAAGAACAGGAAGTGTACATACTTTCACGGCTGCACGACGTATATGTTGAGTTGTCGATTGTTTTTTTACTCGCAAAAAATGGTTTGTGTAAGGGTAGAACGGATAATTAATGTGACATGACTCCACTTAATTAGATAGTCTGTCAAACCGATCGTAATCGTCAGTCCACGTATTCACTTACTCACGACTTGAACTTGAGTAAACCTATTTAAACCAAGCAAGCTAAGCTCAACCCGGTCAGATCTATTAGTATTTACTCCGTCTAAAAACATTTTTAGTCCCCTTCAACTTTATCAAAAAGATTTTATTGCTACCTTGTTATCTACACTTGGTTTACTCATCAAGATGTTTATTTCTTAAATATTTCTTACTCTCTCTTCGTCCTAAAATACAATAAATTTTAGGCTTAAAAACCCGTATTAAGGAGATAATTAAGAAGACAATACTATATTCATAGTGGGTGAGTGCAGGTCCGAGAGTGATTGAGTGGAGTAAATATGAGGGTAGTATGGATACATTAAAGATAAAACTTATATTTTACAAGTAATATAATGTTATATTTGTGAAAAATTTTAAACTCTAAAACTTGTTATATTCTAAGACGAGGAAATACCTATCATTTCAAAGTATTGTGAGTACTTTCTTATTAATAATAAGAATTTTGGTCCTTTATTCTCAAAACTAATTTATCAATTTTATCTAAAAATAAGATCTTTATAGAACAAAGAAAATATACCATGTTGGTGCATGCCTATATTTATGACCCATAAGAGGCACTTTGGTCATTTATTTCCAATGCTAATTTATCAATTTAATATAAAATATACAATTCTTATGGAGCAAAGGAAATATACTGTATTAATGTAGTCCTGTATTTATAGATCGTAAAGCCTAAAAATAGGAGTAGACGGGAGTGGGTTTGTTTCTCCATCCACGAGGCCTTGAAATAGCCTAACATTGCCTCTGCCTATCACGTTTGCCTATTCATCCGCTCATTGCTACCTAAAAGTTACCTAAAGAGGGTGAATAGGTAATCTGAAAACTCTCGAATAAACTAGTCAGTTTAAACTTTTAGGGTCTAGACTATCAGGGCTTAGCCGAATATTCTGGGTACCATATGAAAGATAAAAACATTCGAGTTTCGAATATCCGAGTTTAACCGGATGATCCGAGCACTATAGATCTGAAACAAAAATAGACTATAGAAAACGATCTAGCCAATGAACTTTAAAGACATGAATTCAATAAACCTTATGCTTACTATTTAATGAATAAATCAAACAGTAAATAACAACTAGCAAAGATAAAGATTGACACAAGGATTTTTTTCACTGAAATTCGGATCCAACGATCATACATCTTCATTGAGGAAACCCCAAATAGCCGGGTCTCTTTCAATCCTAATCCTCACCAAGCACTCACCACTGTAAGCCATGGTTTACCACTAGGTTACCTGTCACGCCCAGAAATTTCAACCATTTTCTTTCGATTTATTGTGTGGAAAGTCCCTCGTCCAGGAATCAGCCAAGGCACACAATAGACAATTTATTGGACATCGAAAGCATTATTGTTCATGATGAAGTAAATAAAGTACTTATTACAGATGTGACATTGGAACCTCAAAACAATAATGATCAACATAAATAACTCCTAATAACTTTATTGACACAGTGACGACTCCACTCCACAGGCAGACTTGACTGGGCAATAGCCCAAAAAGCGTCAACTTCATCTTCGCTGACGAACTCCTCTTCTGGTGGTGGGAAAATGCAAGGGTGAGTGTTTTGAATACTCAGCAAGCCATCCAAGTGGAACAGTTATAATGCACCGGGGATACAAAGGACGGCATAATAGGGTTTATTTGCACAAACAGAGCATTAAAGAGAGATCGAATTTAAAAGGTAGTTCTAATTAAGTTGTAACCTTAAAACAATATTAATCTAATCACTGAATAACTCTTACCCAAAGTCATCAGGCTCAAAAGAACCAACCAAACCACTCTAACCAAAGCTATCCAGGTTGAATAGAAAGTAAAACAGGTTAATTAAATAATCATGGGACTAATCACGAGTGACCTTGCATTGTCGCCCTTAACCGTGGGCACAGCTATTCGAATAGTTTTACTCTGATCAGATATGCATAACTTTACCCACAAGACACAGCCCTACAACATGTCACCATACGCCTCAATACTACCACGGTACCTTGGAAAAGAGTTGTGATATGACCATCCACCTAGATCCTCCAAGCTTCACACCCTAGAACCCACCTACCCGATATACCTACGGGAGGAGATGGGACGAGGCGTGGGAGCGAGTTGGCGGGCGGAGGCACGCTCGGATTGGGCTGGCCGAAGGCCGGCCTAAGAGCGGGGTTCTGATTTTTATTTTAAAAAATTGATTTTTCATTTCTTTTTCTTTTAAAAGGGCTCCAAAAATTAAAAAAAAACATTTTTGACTCAGAAAAATTCCAGAAAAATTCTTATAAAATTCTTTACACTTTTAGAAACTTTTGCAACACTTTTGAGCAACATTTTATTTGCAAAATTTTCTTCCTCAAATTTTAATACTCAAACTTCTTTTCTTTAAAGAAAATTTTATTTTCAATTTTCTTTTTCTGAAAAATTCTTTTTTATTTTATTTTATTCATGGATTTTAATAATTTTATATTTTGGAAATTTTAGGCTGTGACATTACCTCTGAGGGTGACCTCGTATTCAACTCCCTCCAGCCTCTAATGAAAGGATGGCTCTTCGTTATCCACGGTCTGGAAGAGAGTGGAGTAAAACTAGCAGATGGCTTCTTCACATCAGTTCTGCTTTGTCTCTATGAGGCCATAGAGATTCTTGGCCTAGCAGATACGAATCACTTGATTAAACATTGGGTTGTTCTTTTTGTTCATAGCAGCCTAGTTGATCCATTGCATCTCAACAACCGGGTACCGCTTGGATAGCATGACACTCTTATAATAGTCCTGCTGAAAGCCCGAGTGGAACCGGTAGTCGGAGGCATCTCATAGATAGTCTGAGGATCCTGGTTTCTCTCCCTCCCAGCCTCAAGAGTTCGCCTCATGTAGTTGACCTCAGATCACGATGTGACCCTGCCAACCTGAGGTGGCTCTTGAACCTTTCTCCAAACAAGCTGAAGGATTTCTTCACTGCGGCTTGACTGTCTGGTGGGAGGCTGCTTCCCCTTACCTTGTGGTGGAGGAGGAGGCCGCACAGACGAGGCGGTGGAAACTTGGATGCCGATGTCTGGGAATCGACGAGCTCAAGACGCTAGCCACTTGAAACAGCCTCTAGAAGCCTACGGCCGGGCACCGGAGACTCGAGGAGGAGAGCCCCTGGTGTCACTATCGTCGCCAAAAGTGCTCCTATGGCCACGCCTGGCCTTCTTGTGCCTTCTATTAGACATGGCGACAACTGCTACAAAGTAGCAAGGAATCAAAAGTTAAATCAAGGATTGAATCAAGGAATGAAAACTTTTAAATGTAACCTAACCCAGAACTTTCGGACTTAACCAGAGCCTCCAGGACCCAGACTATCCGGATAGTACTAGAACATCTGGGTTCCCCAAAATCAAAATCGATTGATCTCGACAATGTGGCTAGGGAACATCACAACAACACATCTAGGACATATTCTAGCCTAAAGGAATCAAGAAATAATCAAAGACTAGAGAGAAAACCGCTGACCTAGGGCAAAAACGGGGAATACCTCAAGGATGAACTTGGAGGAGAAGAGAAGACGATCGGTGCTTCTAGAAGGGTCCTAGGCTCCCCCTCAATGGATCCCGCGATTGATGGAATTGTGCTCAAGAGAATTCTGGGGGAACCGGAAGTTCTGGCCTAGGGCCGGAACTTCCGGGTTCTGGAGCATCCGAAAGTTCTGCGCCAGCCCTAGTTTTGGTTTCTGGAGGAGCCGGAAGTTTCGGTTGGACCGGAAGTTCTGGGCCTTCCTGGATGAACCGGAAGTTCTGGTTAGACCAGAAGTTCTGGGTCAAAATAAATTTGATACAGAAGGTTATTTTCAGAAGTTTAAGTTAGGACCGGAAGTTCCGGTCCAGGTGAACAGATTAGATCTGTTGGGTTTTAATACAGATTAAAGGCCCGTAACAGGGCACTATATAAAGAGAGGAGGGGCTAGCACGAAAAGGCTGCTGCCGCTATTGCTCCTGGTTGAGAACCCTAACCGCCACCTCTCCTCTCTCCTCGATTGCAAGGGTTGTGATTGATCTCCCGGATCTCATGAGTGGTGCTAGCACGTCGACGCGAGGTGATCCTGTCTCCAGACGTGTGGATACCGTAGAGGCACTACTCTAATAGTGGTGCTCGTCTTTCTTCCTAGAGTTCGTCAGATCATAGGATCACATCGTTTTTATCACCGGATTGCCGACAAACGAACGAAGCAGGGAGGAGTAACTCAAGGATGTGCTTCATCGACTCTACTTCCGCTGCCCGAGCGCATCTCGTGGCTTGAGGTAACGATCCATGATCCCATTACACCCATGGTCCCTAGGCTAACGGGGTAAACTTTTAAAATTAAGCGCTAGCGTAGCCTCCCCATAACCCAACAGCGATTCCCACGGTCGAGTTTCGAGCAAAATCATCGGAGAAATAGAGAGTTGGAGTGAGGGAGAAGAGATGAAGTGAGGAGGAGAGAGAAGCATAGAGGGTTCGGGACCCCTTTTATAAAGCTCGCCCCGGACACTCTTCGGTGATCCGGAGTATCCGAGATTCTGGGCGAGCTGGACTATCTGAATATACTCGGATAATTCGGGCGCACTAGAATAAACTTCAAAAAGTCTCAGGTCCGGAGCATCTAGGTTGAGCCGGATAATCTGGATCCTTTAGATTTTTAACTCACAAGAGTCTAAGGGAAGATAAATGCCATGAACTTTAGGGCTTAATAATAGTATTTTACCACAAATATTTAAGCATGAATAAACATAATTTAAACATGGCATAGCTCACATAAATCATAAACAAGAAAATAAAGATTATGAATTTATTTAAAATGTTGTCCATTTCATATGAAGAAGGCAATTAATTTACCTTCTCATTTTCAACATAGGCAATTTATTTGCAAGTTCATCAAGCTATGTTGCGAAAATCAAGAATATTCAGTTCATTTCTTAACTCATAAAACCGATGCTCATCTAAGGGTTTTGTCATCGCGTAAGTACGACAGTCCTCTACGGGGTTACCCACAGAGGTGATTTGAGTAGGTGTAAGGGGACGACTGTGATCGAAATTCAATGGTTGCCACAAAGAATGAGAGACACAAGAATTATACAGGTTCGGGCCTCCCGGAAGATAATAACCCTAGTCCTGTGGGTGAAAATATGAGCTTAAGGACGTGAAATGGCCTTAAACGCAGCAGAATGTGTAGTCAAAAGACAATACTTTTTCGTGCCTCCCTGTAAGAGGTTACCCCGAGCCCTTTATATACTGCTAGGGCTAGAGGGTTACCGTTTAGGTTTTATGTGCCCAATTAAGACCCTTTACAACAGTGAAAACGGTCAGAACGTGGGTTATTCACCCTAGCGTTACTCGCTGTCTTGATTGAACAGTTACACGCCCAGGCTTTATTGTCATTAAAGGGGTTGTCTAGCTGATAGTGTTGATCGTTCGAGTGCTAGCGGTCGAGCCATCTTCCCCAGGGTCATATCCCCGATAGGTTTGGTGAAAATATCGACAAGCTGTTTATCTATTCTCACATGGATTAGGCTTATATCTCCCTTGATCTCATGGTCTCTTAAGAAATGATAGCGAATATCAATGTGTTCAATTCTTGAGTGTTGAACTAGGTTATTGGCTATTTTGATGGCGCTCTCATTATCACACAATAAAGGGATTTTAGTGACATTGCGCCAAAAATCTTTCAAGGTTTATTTCATCCAAAGGAGTTGAGCAGCATAACTATCAGCTGCTACATATTTGGCTTCGACTGTGGATAACACTACATAATTTTATTTCTTAGAAGACCATGAAACAAGTGACCTTCCAAAGAATTGGCAGGTTCTGGAGGTATTTTTTCTATTCACTTTGCAACCGATATAATCGGAGTCCGAATAGTCGATAAGATCAAAGGTTGAGCCTTTCGGGTACCAAAGCCCTAGGTTTTGAGTATGAACCAAATATCTCAAGATTATTTTAATAGCAACCAAATGATATTCTTTTGGTGTAGCTTAAAATCTTACGCACATGTAAACACTAAGCATTATATTGGGCCTAGATGCTCATAAATATAACAAGGAACCAATCATAGAACGGTATAGCTTTTGGTCGATGTCGGTTCCTTGTTGATTTAAATCAAGATGTTCGTTGGTTTGCATGGGGGGCTTGATGGGTTTAGCATTCTTCATGTCAAACTTCTTCAGCATGTCTTTAATATACTTTGTTGGAAAAAGTCTACTTTACCCCCTGAAGTATTACCATGTAAATGAAAGTTGCCCCAATTAAAAAACCAAGCTCTTAACCCCCGAACTATTTTAAACCGGAGAAATAACCCCCCGAGGTGGTTTAGCGGGGTGGTTTTGCTGACGTGGCGGTCCACGCAGGCGGTTTTGCTGATGTGGCGGTCCACGCTGGCAGTTTTGCTGATGTGGCGGTCCACGTGTTACGCACTAGAATCTTAACAGTGGGACCCACTTGTCAGTGACACATAAAAAAATCGATAGGACCCGCTTGTCAGTGATAAAAAATTTCGTCTTTTCTTCTTTTTTCTATTTTTTCTTTTCTTCTTTCCTTTTCTTTTCTTTTCTTCTTTTTTTCTCCTTCTTCCACCTTCCTCCTTCCGCGCGTGGCCCCCGCTTGCCCTGGCCCCGCGCGCCCCGCGCGACCCGGCGCCCCAGCCCCGCGCAACCTGGCAGCCACTCGCCCCGTGTGCTCAAGATTTCTCATGAAGATCAAAACACACACAATGATGGAAATGTGCCCAAGAAAATTTTGGGGGAACCGGAAGTTCTAGCCTAGGGCCGAAAGTTCTGGGTTCTGGAGCATCCAGAAGTTCTGGTTAGACCGGAAGTTCCGGTATAGTCCCAGTTTTGGTTTCAGGAGAAGCCAGAAGTTTCGGTTGGACCGGAAGTTCCGGGCCTGCCTAGACGAACCGGAAGTTCCGGTTAGACCGGAAGTTCTGGGTCAAAATAAATTCGATACAGAAGGTTATTTTTGGAAGTTCCGGTTAGAACCAGAAGTTCCAGTCCAAGCGAACAGATTAGATCTATTGGGCTTTAATACAGATTAAAGGCCCGTGACAGGGCACTATATAAAGAGAGGAGGGGCTAGCACGAAAAGGCTACTGTCGCTGCTGCTTGATGTTGGTTTGACAAAACCCTAGCCGTCTCCTCTCTCCTCGATTGCAAGGGTTGTGATCGATCTCTCGGATCTCGCGAGTGGTGCTAGCACGTCGGCGCGAGGTGATCATGTTCCCGGACGTGTGGATATCATAGAGGCACTACTCCAATAGTGGTGCTCGTCTTCCTTCCGTGGAGTTCACCGGATCGTAGGATCGCGTCGTCTTCAACACCGGATCGCTGACGAACGGACGGAGCCGAGAGGAGCAACTCAAGGACGCGCTTCATCGACTCTACTTCCGCTGCCCGAGCGCGTCTCGTGGCTTGAGGTAACGATCCATGATCCCATTACACGCATGGTTCCTAGGCCAACGGGGTAAATTTTTAAAATTAAGCGCTAGCGTATCCTCCCCATAACCCAACACACAAAACACCACTTCTAATAGGATGGATCAACAAAGAACTCTAGGAGATTGGTGAAGAACTCTCAATCCAACTCTCAAAGATCAAGCACTAGGATGAGATAAAGAGAGTAAATGGCAAGGCTGCTAGGGTTTTAAAAAACGTGCCTTGATTATGGAAGAGAGGAGGTATTTATACTCCTGTCTCAAAACTAGCCATTAGGGCAAAAAATCACGCACTATTCATACAGATGATCCGGACTTAACCAGATGTTTCGGACTAAAAAATAATTGAAACAGAACAATTGTCTTGAATAGTCCGGCTTTTAACCGGATATTTCGGACCAAAAATAAATCCAAACAGAAAGGGATTTTCAGATCATTCGACCAAGGTCCGGATGCTCCGGGCCACAGAATAAAACCCAACAGAATGCGATTTTTGGATCATCAGACCAAAGTCCAAATATTCTGACTCACAAAATAAATCCAACAGAACAGAATTTTTGGATCATCCAGATAACTTCGGATGTTCCAGGCTTCAAAGAAAATACAAACAGAACGATGTTTTCAGATTATCCGGCTGGAACCCAAATACTCCGACGTGCAAATTAAATTAAACAGAACCAAGTTTTCAGATACTCTAGACATGCTCGGATTATTCGGCTTTGCTGAAAAACCAAATCCAACTTAGAAAAATTCCAAAAGCTTTCTAAGAAAATTTTTCTTTGAGCACTTAGTTTTGGAACACTAATCAACGCATCCCTCTTGATAGTACGGTATATCTAGACTCGAGATCATATGAAATATAAACGTTTTGCACATTTGAGCCTAAATCATGCTAAAGAAGCGATTTCTCCAAATTCGAATGAATCGTAAGGCCACTTTGATTTTCGATATCTGTATTCATCTTAGCAACAATGTTAGTAGCATTTGATCGCTATTATTATTAATACACCAAAATAAATTAGAGGCCTAGATGTATCAAGATGCACTTTCACTACCGTCGCATGCCTCATTCCACGTCATTCTCTCGTTAAGTTGCCACTGTTCGCCTAGCCTCCATTCGTCGCTACAACCCACTTTATCTCCGTCCGTTGCCACCACCCTCCTCGCCTCTATCCGTCACCTCCTTCGCACGTTGTCACCATCACCTATCTTACTTTCGCTTGTCTTGCATATGCATATTTGCCACTTTCGTCGTTGCTAGCTCACCATCGCATGTTTGCCACCTCCTCTCTATAGGACCTCGGTTGAGGTTTAGGGTCTTAGCAAGAATAGGGATAGGAATAGATTTATCCCTGTTTTCTCAACCGGGGCTAGGGCTAGGGCAAGGATGTTCCTGCCCAACTTACCTCGACTTGTTGCTATCCCTACTAAAAAGTTTAAAGTAAAAAAGCTCGAGAAAGTACAGTGAAACCTAGACTTAGCCTAAAAAGCCTAAGATAAAACTAGGTTCAGGATTGTTATTTTGGTACACCATCAGTCTAGAGCTCGAACCTACTCCTATATATATATATATTTGTGGCTCCGAACTTTGACTCCACATTTGAATAAGTCAACTTATGCAATTTCACCTCTAGAAACACATTAATCAATAGTAGCTTATTATGCCATCGTCTATCAAGCCAATAGCACTAGAAACAATACTTGTTAATTTGTTGCAAAATATATTCCTCGTAACAGCTAAGGTCTCCATTGGAATGGAGGAATTTTAGAGAATTTAAACTAAATTCAGTAAAATTTATGTGTTTCAAATAACCCTAAATAAAGAAACCTCTCCGATACTAATTCTGTAGGGTGTTGTTTTCTTGGAGATTTGTGTAGGTTTTCGCCTTAACCAGAACCAGCTGGGAGTTGTACGACTGAGCCGTTTAGGGGGCTCCTGTGCTGTGACACGTGTCCCCTGCTACAGCCGCCACGCCAAGCGACCGATCCGAGTCGTGCGAGGTGCCGCCACGTCAGCCGCCAGCTCAACAGAGAGAGAAGGGAGAGAGAGCACCTGCCCCGGGTCCCATGCGCGCGGGCCAGTCAAAGCCTGCCACGTGACGCGCCACACAGGTCACTGGTGACGTCAAATCCACTCAATCCAGATTCGGATGCCCCACCACCTAGCGTACGTCAGGTACGTGTATTCGACTCAATCCATTCCGCACGCTCTGATCGGAGGCATTCAAAATACTCCGGTGGTTCTAAAATATACTTCGGTTATATGTATTGAGAGTTATATATAAAAGATTATAGTAAGTAATAAAGTGCAAGTGTAGTATTAGTATTAGTATTAGGATATTTCGTTTGAGATAAATTTTGAGACAAAAGAAAAAGTATCAGATTTTTTAAACTGGCCAAGCTCCAGTGCAATACATATAGAGCCACAACTGCGTAAAAGAATAATGTTTCTTTTCACGTTGTTTTAGAGCAGTCTCAATCATCTACGTAGGATGATGTCTTAGATATTTATTATGCTGCCATGTAGAGAAAAAAATCTGATGTGATAAAAAAATTAAAGAAGAGAGAGAATATAAAATAAAAAAACCATATCTTAATAAAACATCATGTTATCACAAAATCCAAGATGGGGATGAAAAGGAATTGGATGAGAAGGAGAGAGAAAAAAAAGAGATATAAAAAATTTACTGTAAATCTACACTAAGAAATCGGAATTAAGAGTATGATTTCTAGAGATGGTGTCTTACTGATATGATAAGATAGAACATCATCTAAAAACTATGAGTTGAAACTGCCAGATCTCAAATTCTCAATAATCTCAATAGATAGTTAGCCAACGTCGGAGAAGTTTTAAAAAGTGGTATCATGCCAGTGTAGATGAAGAACATACACTTGTAACTCAACACCGGCACCACCAATAATGAACTCAAATGCTGCACCCTCTATCGATCAACACACTAAGACAAGGTGTCATCCGCATCTAATGTTGGTGAACAACTTATGTCTACTCTGCATTTTCATGTGTTCAAATACTAGGTCAAGATTAGATGATTATGTTCGTGTCTTTGCTAAAGTTTAACTTTGATTCTACAAACTTGAGTGAAAGAAAAATGGGAGGCCTCGTCATCTGGACTTAGATAGATAGTCTAGGACATGACACACAGAGTGTACGGCAGGAGAGGGGAGGGCAAATGTGCAATGAGGGGAGAGTGAAACCAACTTGTGGGTGGGAGGGGCGCCACGGAGCGCGCACACGCGTCCGGCCATAGTTGGCACCTGTCCCTCCCTCGCTCGCCATATAAAACTGCGTCCCCACCCTCCCATGGCCGGCATCTCAACCTACCCTTTCCCTTTCCCTTTCACCCTTTCCACGTTGAGCAAACTCCGGCCACCTACCGCCACTGCGCTGCCACATATAGCGTGTTTGTCTCGGAGGAGGGAGCTGAGCAGCGGCGATGATGTCGACGGCGGAGGCGGCTGGCGGGGTGGCGCCGTTCGTGGCGAAGACGTACCGGATGGTGGACGACCCGGCGACGGACGGGGTGATCGCCTGGGGGACGGACAGCAACAGCTTCGTCGTCGCCGACCCCTTCGCCTTCTCCCAGACTCTCCTCCCCTCCCACTTCAAGCACTCCAACTTCTCCAGCTTCGTCCGCCAGCTCAACACCTACGTACGTTTCAATTGTTCATTTCTTCTTAATTCATTACTAGCTTGCTCGATTCTGTGATTAACCGAGCTGATTTGAGTACTTTCTTGATTTGAATTGATCAGGGCTTCCGCAAGGTTGATCCGGACAGGTGGGAGTTCGCGCACGTCTCCTTCCTGCGGGGGCAGACGCGCCTGCTGCACCGCATCGTCCGCCGGAGCGGCGGCGGCGGTGGCAAGAGGAAGAACGAGGCCGCGGTCTGCGGCGGCGGCGGGGAAGTGGCGGACAACGAGGAGAGCGCCATGGTGGCCATGGAGGTGGTCCGGCTGAGGCAAGAGCAGAAGGTCATCGAGGACCGGGTGGCTGCCATGTGGCGTCGGCTGCAGGAGACGGAGCGCCGCCCCAAGCAGATGCTCGCCTTCCTCGTCAAGGTCGTCGGTGACCCGCAGGTGCTGCGCCGCCTCGTCGCCGCCGGAGGAGGCGGGGAAAGGGATCATCGGAATTCCGCCGAGACGGACCGCGCACGCGGGGAGGCCAAGAGGGCGCGCCTGCTCCTCGACGCCACCGACCACCAGCAGACCGCCGCCGGCGACGTGGTGTCGACGGCGAGGCACGACGGGTTCGCCGCGGCCGCCACGGACGACGCGTTCGTGCCGGACGACACGGTTGACTTCACCGGGCTCTACAACGGTGGCGACGGGTTCGGCGCCGTGCAGCTGGACGACGCCGACGCCGTCGAGGGCGGCGTGTACCCACAGTACGCGTTCCAGGTGGACAGTGGCTACTAACTGCTGGGAGACTGGTGCTTTCGCCGGTCGATTAATGTAGTATTTTGTGTTGAGCTGCCCTTCCCAAAGTCTTTGGAACAAGTGGCAAATGTTGGTTCCCCCCTCCTCTTGCAGGGTTTTTTTGTCCTCGGTGTGTGCCTGACCTGACCTGTACATGCGCAAGCTAAAATAATACTCCTACTATCTTTGTTCACCAAAATTGTTACTAAGAGTCGTCGAGGAATGAGAACGCTGTAATTGATTACGTTCTAGATTAACTGCTATCTATCTATAATTTTATATATCTATGGAATGAAAAATCAAATATAATGACTTATTTTAAAAAAAAGGGTAACTGCATCATCCAATTTTTTTAAAAAGGGTAACTGCGTTATCCAATTTTTTAAAATTGATTACGTTCTAGATTAACCGCTTCATCCAAAACCTGTCTTCCAAGAAAGGATGAAAAATAAACGGTATAAAAAGTTCAAGGATATACTTTTTCCGATACTGAAGTTTAGGAATGAATATTAGATTTTTCGTGAAAGTTCAGAAATATAAAATGTACTTTACCCTATTAAAAATTAATAAAAAAAGTTTAAAATATGGAGACAAAAGTGAGGACAAGATGGCCTTTTGTCCCTACACAGTCTTTAGTTTTTTTTATGTTTTCAAAATAAAACTATCCAAGTATTCGAACTATCCTTACCCACACACCGACCGGACTCGAGCTGGGCACTTCGTTTTCGCAGCTATCGCTGTCGACTTCAGAAGGATAGCTGGATAAATCTCTGATGAACGCAAAGCTAACAGCTGCAGTGTACGTGGCCAATGACGAGGCTTGAGCACGGCGGAGCAGCTGGCCCGCTGCTATAAATAGTCACCCAAAGAATGCTAAACAAAACGCAGCCGCATCACTATCACCGTACTGTCCATTTCTCCTCATGTTGCCTTCACGATCGATGCTCGTCAACAGATTACCGAGATAGTGTGAGATCCCTTCGGTTGATGATAGAAGGGTAGTAACTTAAAATTTTGATCAGGTGATTGGTACGAACTCTGTAAGAAGTAATAGGACGGAAATGCAGTTTGGTTTAAAGAATGAGGTGATGCTAAGTGAAATAGATTGATTTCTAATAATGATATTTCATATAGATGTTAAATCATGTGGTACAAGTTTTTTTGCCGAATATTAAGCAAAAGGATTTGCTACGTTAGGGCAGCGAGTGTTGGGCACAGCCACGTTAGGATAGCGAGCAATCCAAAAAGGGATGGCGGCATTAGGCGGTGAGCAAGTTAGAAGGGGGAGCGGTGAGCCGGCCAAAAGGGGGCAAAGGCGTTGAGGCACTAAGTAGGCCAAAATGGAGCAGCAGTGTTGGGGCAACGATGAGATGGTGAGACGTCCATATGCATCTTCCCCAAGGATGTCCGTGGCAGTGGCCTTCCTCCATCGACTCTACTGTCTTCAGCATTCCTTCTAGTCGTCATCTTAATTCTTCACAGCGTTCGCCGAGTGTCACTCTCGCTTGGATCCATCCGTCTGCCTATTTCAGCAACCTTGGTTGTCTTCACCGACTATATCTTATTTATTCAACCAAACATGATAGATTGAATCATCTCATCTCTCCTTATTTTCTTAACCAAACATATTTCATCTCATCCTTTAAAAATAGAATCATTTCATCTCGTTCCTCTCTGTTCAAACTCTAGAATTGGTAGCCTCCCAAATCAAACATTCATTGGCAGGGGTTCTTTCACCTATGTGAACTACCTAATATACATAAACGAAGCACGTTTTAGGTTACCGCCAACTTTGTTCTTAAAAGCATGACATTTTAGATATCGACAATCTCTAACGCACATGGACATCAACATAGTCTGTAATACATGTTAGCTACTTTTCTAATTATATATTTTTAAAAATTACTAAAAATAATTATATGAAAATATTTTTCATTACAAACCCACTAATATCATTTTTACATATCAATTCATAATATTTTTAATATTTGAAATTTGATTGCACGCAATCTAAACGTTATCTAATTTAGAGCGGAGCTAGTATTACTGACATCCAACATATCTCTTTGTGGTTTCCAGCTACAGAACGTGCATCTGACAGGCCACTAGTGGTCACAAAAACCTTTCATCGTTCGGGACTTAGACTTAAGGGTATCTCTAGTTTGTTCCCACTTCTAATTTTAGTAATATAGAATCTATAAAGGTATTGTTTGGGTTAAAAAAACAAAGTTTAGTGCAGTTACAAATAGCAACAGACCAAATATACCCTCAGTCCACTGCCCACCAGCAGTACTAAATTACTAGTAGATGGTTAGTTCAGAATGGTAGAACATGAGTCCAGGAATTTGGCGTGCAGGTACGCTACGTGTTATACTGTTCTTGCAATCAGCAGGGAATGACTCTACATCCCCAGCATATCAGAACTTTCCTAAGAAACTGATCCCTGTGGAATTTTGTAACACTTTCTACACCAAGACGATGGGCAAAAATAATAGGGAGGGAAGGAGACGGATTGATCTTACAGCATTTACAGGTTAGTAGACAAGTCCATGACAAGATCGCGACGAATTCCGAAGCAGCATGCCCTCTCCG
>KE371388.1:27004-38932 GCA_000418225.1 Zizania latifolia | reverse complement strand
GATGGAAAGCAAAATTTGTTGGTGTGTTTGATGAGTTGGGGCCTTGGGGTTGGGGGGCTTGGATTGGAGGCGGGAGACGACGGTCTTGTTTGCATTTTAGCGCCCGAAATTTTCATTTCGATTTTGCGCGCGATCACCACGAATGGGATGGGATGTGCTGAAAAAATGGTGATTTCTTCTTCTCGGTTGATCGTGCTCCGGCCCATGCGTATGTTGTTGCATCTATGGAGTTGTTGATCGTGATTTTATTTCTTTCACCCGTATAAACAATGCCCCTCCATTTTATCGCAACATATATTCCAGGAATACGATAAATTCCACCTCAACCTGACAGATCCCAGAATCAGTCATTAAAAAGATAACATTCTGTCAGTAACAAAGAAAACATTCTGTATCAGTCGCAAAATCGATCTACAAAGATTGGTTCACAGGAATAATAAACAAAACAGAGTAGCGTGCATTATCCTCAGATAGCATCCCATTACAGATCAAGCAAGCTACATCCAAACTGCCACAAGTTTACTCGGCCAACTATACAGCAGCCATGTCCTGATACCTTTTGCATTTCATTTCAGCAGATTGCTAGCGTATACCACAACACACACACACATACACACTCGGTTCCCTGCTTCCCTATACAGCATTTAGTGAAACGACCTTGTGTCCTCAGACAAAAACACTGCAACTCCATGTGCTTCGCAGAACAAGTTTACCATATCAGCCTAGATAACAGAGTGAAACAAAGTGTTCGATAAAATTGTTATGCCAAGTCATTAGTGTCCAGACACAAGATCATACTACAGCTCACATCAGAAATCGTAATCTTTTAGGTCCCTCTTTGAGTCAGCTAGTTCCATTTCCACCAAGCATTCCTCTTGGCTGAGTGGAGGAAGGCCATTCTTGTGGCGTGTGTAGTTGTGCTTGTGCCACCCAGATTTGCAATGCTCCCTGTACAACTTGTCCTCCACAAGCACATCACATTCTTTGCATCTCCTCTGATGCTTGCCTTGTCCCTGGTCCAGATTTTCCATCTCACTTGAAATGGACTGTTTCTGCATGACCTCACTTATCCGAGCGACAGGATCAGTCTCCACCGCAGGCACTGATTGAGACTCCTGAGCGTCATCATATTGATCCACAGAAGAGCCACCTTCTGCGTGGGCTGACACCGAGAGTACTTCCACCCTGCCCTGCACACCCTTCAGTTTCTCCTCACATGAGCGCAGAATAGATGGCTCAATCTCGCACACCTGCAAAACATTGTACATGTAGGACAAAAATATAAGTTAAAGTTAAGCATAGAGGAAGGTACTGCTGATTTGGAAAACAATTTGAATCAGCATCATGGAGAAAAATACTAAGCAGCAGCAAGCAGCCTTAAGTTCATGACAGCCTAAAGCCCTGTGAATTATTTACCAACTCTATGAATTGTGGGGAAAACAGACTCATCATGTGGGGGGAAACACAAAGAGACACAGAGCAGCACAAATTTTGCTCCAGACTAAACAGCATAGAACGGCCAAGCATCTGATGGAACCAACTACTAAAGCACAATCCATTTACCAGTGCAGAACATACAACATAGTGTGTGACCCTAGAACCAAACTTTGAGCTATAGAACTAACATCTGAATGATAGCACAAACCATTTACCAGCTCTATAACATTCTGGAGAAAACATGCAGACTACGTAATCCAATATAATTCGTGAAATGCCTCCAGTTATGTAGGGACACCAATGATAAGCAAATCATAATCAAGTGAACTAGTAATAGCTGGAAGAAAATAAGATTAAAAGACTTACAACAGAGGTAATGCTGCCAAATTCATCCTTTGAAATGACATTAGCATTCCACTCATCAAGATTCTCAGTGAGGCTTGCAAATTTGGAATTTGGTGCAGTGAACCGCACCCTCAGTGGTGCACGCTTTATGGGGAAATGCTCGATTAGCTTCTTAATAACTCTGAGTGCCTGTGCAACAAAGAAATCATAGGTAATCATACCAATATCAATATATCGTGTTGGATCATCACTCATCAGTATCACCACAGCTACATCCTACTGGTTTGTTCACAAAAAATATCATGTGTTGGCGCAGAAATTAGATGCTACAAACAAGTAGAGACAGCAAGAATCTCTGTTCACCTACTAAAATAGCAGCAGATAGTAATGAAACTGCGAAAGCAAATGATAACGCATAATAATAGTTCAGAAATAAATGCTCATATTCCTAAAGAATAGCAAAACGCACATACACGAAGACATGGAGAAGTTAGAAAAAAAGGTACCTGTTCCTTGGAGGTGAGGTTGGGATCGACGGCGAAGTGCACCTCATGCATGAGGCGCTCGATCATGGTGATGGTGTAGGGACGTCGCGTGTCGGGGTTGATGGTCTTGTCCATGACGATGGTAGCGATCTCGTGGAACTGGGCGGAGAGCTGGACCTCGCGCTCCTTGCCGGAGACCTGGAGCTCGCCCTTGTCAAGGATCTCGAGGCAGATTTTGGTGTGGTCCTCGGTGCCGAAGGCCTTGAGGAGGTCCTTGGAGTTGGCGAGGACGCCCTTGGAGACGTTGGAGTAGACTGTGTGTGACTGGAGCACCTCGTCCAGGTCCTTCTCGACGTGGGAGCGCCACGAGAGCACCTTGTTGGGGAAGCAGGCGATCTCGAAGCGGTGGCCGTGCTTGCGAAGGCGCACCACCGCCACGTTGGTGAGGCGCTTCTGCCCCACCGGCTGCACCAGCGTCCGCGACATCTCCAGCGACCAAGGGGAATTGAAAAGAGAGAGAGAGAGAGAGAGAGAGTGAAACGGAAACCCTAGAGCGGTGTGGCGCCGCCGCGAGCGGATGGAGAAGATAGAGAGAGAGAGAGAGAGAGGAGTTTGATGCTTCCAGAAGGTGTGGTGTTGGGCCTTGACTTGGGCCCCCGTGGAATTCATTTTCTTGCAGCAGAATACGTTATTTCCTTCCATTTTATTTATTTTTCTTTAAGCTCTTTTTTTCACTCACGAGCTACCGCTACGCCTACGTATGCATCTCCAATTAAGGAGTTTAAGATTGTTAAAAACAATTAGTGAATATAGATTACTTAAAAGTAACTGTGTTTACCAGACTATTATGCATATAGCCTAACTCTAACAACTTACTTTTGGTGGTAGGAATTCTTAAAAGAAAGTTGCACGTACACAAGCTTGCTTGCACGGGAAAGAAGAGAATACAGTAAACAGAACAGGAGTGCAAAACACGGAGTAGTTGTTTTGAATTCCCCTGCCGTTTGGTTTGGATCGGACTCTTCGAAATCTGAAGCAAACAGATTCAGGTCAAAGCAGAGGCGGTTTGCTTGGTCAACACCACGACATTTCACACGCGGAACCGACCACTGCCATGTGGGGCCCGCAGGTCAGTGGCTGGAAGGACGGGGAAGGTACAGCGAAGCAGCCTGAGGCTGAGCCCCCCTCCGTTACTACCGAGTCGTCGCCTCGTCCCTCCCAAACTCCGGCCGCCTCCTCGCCTCCGCCGCGCCGCGCCGCACCACCAGAGGCGCCATGAGCTCCAGGTCAGCCTCCTCACCCCGTACGGAACCCCCTTTTTCCTCCGCTCCGGTGCTGCGCTGGCAGCCCCCAGCTCCCTTCGGATGCGGTTTATTACGAGCTCTGCTCCCGATTAGGAAACTTTTTACTGCAGGAGGCGGCTGGATTGCCCGACAGCTCGCTTCGTTTCGTTTCGGGAAAGTGGTTCTTGGTCCGAGGAGCCAAGGATTTTTATTCTCCCTTCGAGTTCTATAATTTCTGTAATCTGCAACTTTGTAGGCATTTCAAACCTCAGCTAGTTTGTTTATGTTCAGTTTTTAACTCATCCTGAGTCCCACCAAACAGGAATTATCTTGCAGCTGAGTAATGTAATGAGATTTGGCAAGTTGGATTGTGAATGCTCTTGTCACATGCTTTGATCGCACAATATTAGTCTTCTAACTTGTGGAGTATAGCGTAAAAAACTTGTCAGTTCAAAACTTTGATGTGAGGATAAATCGATGTTAGCCTCGTCACCTCTGGGCTCAGGCTATTGATTTGTACCCTCTTGCCAAGTGTTCAGTACTGGTTGTTTAGAGGGTAGTATCATTATTTGCCAGGATAGAAGTAAATGGCATGGTTCAAAGTGAAAGAGTGCTACACATACCTTAACCTGCTTATTTTCACCGATTTTCCCATTCTTCCTCCTGTGATTGATTCTGCGTAGTAATCCATATCCATAGTTATGTATGTAACGGTTATTCTGGTGACACTAACACATTGTTGCAGAGTTCAGCATATTGGTTATACATCCAAGTAGTTATATTGTGTATGAGGCTGATGAATGTACGCCCAGTTTGCTCAACAAGAATAACTCTACAGTTGCTTCCCAAATCACGACAGTTCAATCTGATACAGAACTTCTATGATCAGAACATCCTTTACAAGCAATTGGATTTCATTGGGCAACCACCGTGTTTGATGTTTAAAAGTTGAGCTGGTTGCCGTCTCAAATGGGTTTGGTTTCAACAATTACTTTGAAAAAATGTGTCATGCAGTGGGGAGAATTTGATTGTGCAAATCACTCAATCATCAGCATAAGGCCCTTTTCGCATTATTTCTAGGACAGATTTTTTACTCTTTTTCGGAAATGTGTATGCTTGTCATTTATCATCCTGTACAGTCCTTTCTCAAGTGCCACTTGTTTAATTAACTTGCTTGATCATGATTCATGAGGTTCAGAATTCAATTTGAGATGTTTGATAAGATGAAACCCAAAAGAACATGACATGCTGTAAACACTGATTGTTGCTATTTATTTCTAAATGACCGGACTTTTGTTAATAGCATCATCTTTTATCTTGTAGAATTCCTCCCTTAGCCATTAATGTGGGTTCAGACGCCTCCTCTGGGAAAAATGCACCAGAGGCTACAATTAGTCCCCTCATCAATGGTGAAAAGAGTATGTTCCGGGATCAGGTTAGAGGATACAGTTCACTTGGAAGTCCTTTGAGGAGAGAAATTGGGAACAGGCATGTAAGCTTCCCTTGACCAATGTGCTTTATTGTTCTGATCTGCATGTGAGCATTGGGTTCATAGTACATAAGTGGATTTTCATCAATTCCAACACATTGTTCTGATTTACGTCTAAGAATATTCTTGTTTGCACCATGAACATCTGGCATTCTAGTTGAGCAAAGAAAAAAATTCTGAAATTACTATGTGAACCTTATTATTTTCTGTTCAAACGAAAATGTATTGGAAGCAAGTATCGTGGAATCTAACACACTGTGTTGTGTTTTTGGATCATATTTCTCCAGATCTATAACTAGATCCTTTTGTATTGATGACGCTGACTTGGAAGATGGTAAGGCCTCAAAAGATAAAGAGATGCCTTCGAACTTCTTCAAGCTCCCAAAGATACAGAATCAGGCTCTTCTATCTGGTCTTGCATACTGCATATCATCATGCAGCATGATTTTAGTTAACAAGTATATTTTATCTGGCTATGGTTTCAATGCGGGAATATTTCTGATGCTTTACCAGGTATATTACTATTGTTATTTGTTTACCTCTCAAGCGACACATTATGTTTATTTCTGTGTGGTGCCTTTTCTGCAAGTTGTGCACATTGATAGCCTCTTGATGCTCTTTTACTGCAGAACATTGTATCAGTGACCATAGTGTCCACTCTATCCCTTTCTGGCGTTGTCCCAACTGAACCATTAACTTTCAAGCTAATCAAAGTTTGGTTGCCTGTGAATATCATATTTGTCGGAATGCTAATTACAAGCATGTTTAGGTATGAATTACACCATCAGATTGTTCAGATCTATGCACTTTTTGTTGTTCTGTATGTAGATCCTTTTGGTATATGAGCATGGGGCAATTTGCTGAATTTAAACAGTCGTGTTTTATCTATGTCTTACTAGGGCGTAATATGAACATCATGAGCTATGCATAAAGAAAGAGAACTTACCTGAGAAACTCATACATGTTAAAGCTTGTTCTGGGAATAAGTATTGATGTTTAATAAACTGTTGGTAGTTGAAAAGTTAATACAGGGAAAATATTCGTTTGTCCTGACATTTCAAGGGCATTAAAATATATGACGGATATTTGTTGTGGCTTGCTTGATGTCTTTTCTTGCTCTGTTCATGGTCAATCGGTTTTTTTGGACAATGAGAAATTGATTATTTTTCTAGGCTCTCTGAACATTTCAAACTGAGCCTTTTCATATAAGAATTGTGGCTCAACTTGTAACAATGATGTTTTGGATTGAAACTGGGGAACTGGCAGTCTCTCACAAAATTATTTCCCTCACCTTTTGTACCTTTCAGTTTGAAGTACATCAATGTTGCAATGCTGACTATATTGAAGAATGTTGCCAATGTCATTACTGCTTCTGGGGAAACCTACTTCTTTAAAAAGCAGCATGATAAGCAAGTTTGGATTTCTCTCACATTGATGGTATGTCACCTTTAGAAGTTAGTAATGTTTTGGGGTGGATTTAAATACTTGCTGGGCTTATTTAATTCTTCGTTTCTGATAGCTCCTAGTTGATCTGTTTCTGAATATTAAATTATAGGTGTTCGTGAAACACTGATTTAAAATACTTCAGGTGTTGACTCAAGCATCTATTTCTGTAGATAATCTCAGCAATTGCAGGAGGAATAACAGATCTCTCTTTCCACGCAGTCGGTTATACGTGGCAGATCTTGAACTGCTTTATAACGGCATCATATTCGGTATTGTTTTTGTTGATTCCAATAAAGACCTGACTACAATTTGCAGCCTAATTTTTAACTGTTACTCCCTAATATTTGGTATCTTCTTTTCTGAGGTGCTTCCACATTTATTTTAGCAAATGAACTGTTTTCTTTCAGCTTACACTCCGGCATGTAATGGACAGAGCCAAGCAAGCCACCAAATCTGGGAATTTGAATGAGCTAACAATGGTTTTACTGAATAATATTCTTTCAGTACCATTGGGAATTATCCTTGTGCTTGGTTTTAATGAAGTGGAGTACCTGTTGGAAACGTAAGCAAACTTCACTCTATTTGTTCTGACATGAACCTAATAGACTACATGGGAACTGCGGAATCTCCATTTATGTAACAAGAACTAACAGGCTTCAATTCAAAATTACTGGTGTCTAAAAGAATGAGCAATGGCCTTTGCACATGTCAATAAGGCATGTATGGTGATAAGAAATAAAAAGTGATGTATAGGTTTAAATGGGTCATCAGCTAGTAATGAATCATTACTTAGGCTGCTTCATGCATGTCAATAAGGCATGTATGGTCATAAGAAATAACAAGTGATTCATATGATTAAATGGGTTATCAGCTAGTAATGAACCATTACTTAGGCTCCTTCAAATTACATTACATGTAACCGAGACAACTTCTTGGGACCAGCACATCCCCTGATAAGATTAGTTATATTTGCAAGTATTGCTCTTCTGTCATTTGGGATGATGCATTTTTTATGGACAATGTTTTTGCAATGTGAATTTGCAGGCCTCTCTTAAGGATGCCTATGTTTTGGCTAGTCATTACTGCCAGTGGAGTTTTGGGGCTTGCTATCAGCTTTACTTCGATGTGGTTTCTTCACCAGACAAGTGCAACAACATATAGGTACTGAGTTAATTTGACTGGCCTTTCTGAAATGAGTATTTTTCACGCGCTCAGTCTTTATGACTTCTAATGCCAATATTACTCTGCAGCCTTGTGGGCTCCCTTAATAAGATCCCTCTCTCTATTGCTGGAATCCTTCTCTTCAAAGTGCGGACGAGCATGGAGAATTCTTTAAGCATTCTGTTTGGTAGGTTTTGTTTATAACAAAGGGAAAAGGCACTACGTTATGGATATCACATTTCACTAACAAAATTCATACCCTTTCTCCTTGCAGGTCTATTAGCAGGAGTATTTTTCGCCAGAGCCAAATTGCGTAACAACTCTCAGTCCTAGTAGGCGAAGCTTTATAGGTTATATAGAAAGCAGAATTGTTCTAATTGATCAGAACAGGATGCTCCCTCAGAGTACATTCCTGGGAAATCTGTGCAGATGTAAAGATCCTCCTCCAGCTGACATGGCAAGAGATGGACAACACATTTGTTATTACGGGGCTGCATTTCCCTTTTCCCTCGAAGTCAAAAGTCAGGTACTACTCAAATGCAGGCAGTTCGGGGGAAAATGATTGGTGGGTCAATGCATTTGTAATTTTGTGGAATTGCAGCCGTTGGATGCTTGGGTGAAAATTGGTTTGGTGTTTTCCAGGGCTGCACGGCTGCTGCTGTGTTGAGTATACTGTATATACTTGTGCAGTTTAATTTTCTGCTTGCATCAGTTTAGAGAATCTCAGAGGCCCTGGATTCATGGAAAATATGGAAAGAGAGGAGGAATCAAACAAGAAATAAAAAGAAAACTACTAATCTCAACAAAAAAAAAGGAAAACAAAACTGCAACCCTGCAAGCATGGCCAAACGGCGTTTTTCAGGCTCCATGGATCCCTTCATTATCGTTAAGCATAGGACAAGGATCACACTCACTGGACTATTGGATACGTATAAACAACACTAATTTGCGTTTGGGGAAAATGATTCGGTAAGCTCATTTCTTTATGAATATTCTCCCTTTTACAGTTGAAAAAAACTAAACTTTGTGCTACTTACACCCTGAGATGAGATAAAACTAAAGAATGCAACTATGTTGTTGAATCTGACTGTATGATCCTGAACTCCTCTCTTTCTCATCACCCTAAAAAGGGCAAGAGTGGACAACTCATTCCAAGAATTCCTGTGTCAAAGTCACAAAAAAACCTCCGGCTCCTGCACACTTAAGAATGGCCGCACCAAGATGATGATCCATTTTGCCTGATGTCTGCACATGGTGCAGGAAAAACATCATGCGCCTCTCCATACACAGACTCGCAGTGCCATCTATCCTGACGCCGTAGCACTGTTAAGCTAACATTTCTGAAGCAGATCCCTTCATAGACTGCGCCGTGCACTGCCTCCAGCATCGGTGCACGCTGCAACTCCACACCGACAATGTTTCTGATGAGCACGTTGCTGATCCTTGGCAGTGCACTTCGGTCGTACCTGTCATCTGAATGGTCATCTGCACCCCGACTGAATCTTATGGGCACCTTGACCTTCTCCATCCTGACATTCTCAATGGTGATGTTGGTGATGTACCCTCCACGCCCTACATCGGTTTTTATCCTCACCGCTTGCGCGGAATTCCATACGTGCAGGTCACGAACAATGACGTTCGATATCCCCCCGGACATCTCGCTCCCAAAACCCACACCGGAGCACGTCGGAGTTGTGCCTGAAACCCTCTGGATGACGATGTTTGAGCTGGGCTTGCCTACTGAGATGCCGTACTGATCCCAGCCACTCTTGACAGCAACTAGATCATCTCCACTTTCGATGTAACAGTCTTCAATACAAACTTCTGAGCTCGAGTCTGTCAGTGTTCATCAAGAGAGATTGTCATGGATAAGTATGCTCTTGGCAGAGCAAGTTTGAGGTTACACCAGTGTGAAGAAGCATATGTCCTAATTTAAAAACTATGATAAAAATGATGATAAAGTAGCAATTAGCTAGGTCAATTCTTGAGAGAAGAAAAAAGTAGGACCGCTACTTTTATCAGTTGAAGTACAGAAACCAGTCTTGATCCATAATTGGAAGTAGCATTTTGTAAAAGAGGAACAGTTTAATAACACGAACCTGGATCGATGCCATCAGTGTTCGGAGCATTCAGGGGAGACAGTATAGTTAAGTTCCTCATCACCACGTTTCTGATGAATAAATAGCAAAAATACCTTGCTCACTTTGTGGTTTCAAAAGAAGAGCTAGAGGGCTCTCTATTAGGAAATGGAGCAACAGTTTACTCACTGTACAAGCCAACTGACCTGCAGTAGACAGGATGCACTGTCCAAAATGGAGAGTTGCGTAGAGTGACATTGGAGATCATGATGTTGGTCGAGTTCACCAGCTCAATAAGATGACCTCTTGTGTGGTTCAGCGTTCGATTCCACCATAGTTCCCACCAAATCCTGCCTTGCCCATCTATGGTCCCATTGTTACCTAACATGTGTTTTTGAAAACTGGTTATCTAAGATGTGAATGCTGGGCATTTGCAAGTTGCAAGTCAACGCTACTTCCTCACATGATATACCTCGCAAAGCACTAATAAAGTTTCATGTTTATTTCACTGTTACAGAATATTGCTGCAGCACTAAACAACTTTACTAATTGATCAAAACTGAATTAGACATAGCTAGAAACTTACTGTACCAGTAATAACAACATCGTTTAGTCCATCTCCATGGATGAGGCTGATGTGGCGTGGCCCTAATCTTTCTCTCCCACGCCCATATGATGGTAATGGGGGTATGAGAGGCCACTCTTCTGGATCCTGCACATTACAGTCCAAAAGCACTAGTCAATGCTATGCAGATTTTGCATCAAAATACAAACTATGAAGTGCTGGAGACTCTTCTATACTTAAATGCCATCACATAATTATTTAATCAAGAATCTAGGGCATGGTCCCCTTCAAGATTGATTGCCCCCTGTTGTCATGTTAGTATCATTATGAGTAGTAGTCTAGTAGATGTACACCACTTTTTAAGTCATGCAACTCTGTCTTCTGTCTGATTGATGAAAAATCGATTGCCTCTTCTCTTTGGTTCATCCAATTCCGATAAGAAACTATGTTTTGGGAACTGGTATTAGAATGAAGTAAAACGCTTGGTGGATGGCACAATTTTTTCTGTCTGCAATTTTCGGTTGGTTTCTCCATGAAACTTACCAGCTCTCACAAAAAGGAGATGGCGTTATTCACTCTACAAGGTATGGAAAGGTGTGTTTTTTTCACAAAAATATTGAACACCTCGCCATGATTGTCTTAGAATATTAAGGTGATTCCATTGTCAGTTCATGTGGCGGCATGTCAAAGGCACAGCATCTAATTAAAGCCCTTAATTATAGTTACTAATTTATGGCTTCTTCCCAGCTAATTTCTACCCTAAACATGAATGTAGCACTCCGTATCCCCATACGAGAGGTTCCTTGGAGCAAATTCTACTCCCGTAAATAAACGTTGTACATAGTAGAAGAAGCAGTCCATAGCATGGGAAATTACAAGCACAAAAAATGGGGAATGAGTAATAATTCCTGCAGAATGTTCCAAACTATAAACTGCAGATTTGTGTAAACTTTAGCATTAGCAGATAGGACGGCACAAGAAGCAAAGTACAATAGCAGAATCGGCTTTATCCAGTCCAAGCAGCGGTAAGGACAAGACAAAGCAATTAAGCAAAGGCACAGGCGACCTGGAATAACATCTGGACATGGTAGCAGAAGTCACAAGAAACCAGACCGTCCAAGCATGTGATTCCAAATTCCAACCCGCCATCTCCTCTGATCCTTGCTCTCTTTCTCTCGTGTTTCAATGAGACATTGACAAGTGACAACACACAACCGCTGGAGCCGGTTTCAAATACTACTCCGTATCTAGGGACGAATCCAGGATAAAAATGAAGGGTAGACTAGAATCAGTGACGAATCTGTGGACCGTATCCAGCAATAACAGGAAGTGATATCCTAATTTCTGTGGTAAAGTGCAGGTTTTTTGAGCACGCAATGTGTTTTTGACGTGATTATCCATACCAGCAGAACAAAATCAAAATCAGGAGTTAATTTTCAATATGTTCAAGTCAACGAACTCTGTTTCAGCAAGAGTGCAGAAGATGGGGCAAACCATGGATCATAAATCAAGTAGCACAAGGTATTAACAAGAAAATGAAATCAGAGGAGGGGAAATAAGGGAAGATGAATTGGTGGTGATGGATGGATGGATGGATGGATCACCTGGGAGGCAAGGATGACTGCACCGTCGTGCAGGA